>JASCZW010000162.1:0-224944 GCA_034211315.2 Aedes japonicus | reverse complement strand
CGTAAAATTAGGTTTATTAATGAATAAATGAATAAATGCGTGAATTTAAAGGAATGAAGGAGAACAAACAATTGAATGATTGAATCAATAATTGCTTATTGAAATCAAATGAGTTTATTTAAATTTGAATCGACTAACAAATAAATAAATAAATGAACTAAAATAACAGTAAATATTGTAAATCAATCAATGAACTAATGAATCCGTAAATAAATGAAAAACCTCAATAAATGAATGAATGAACAAATGAAAACATTACTTTACTTCAAAAAATCGACAAAAGAATGAATTTAAAGATAATCGCTTTGAATAAAAATTCGAAATTATTGAATAAGCAAACTATGACACAACTGTGACATGGGCATTTCACATGTCATCAATTCCTGAACCACTCGTAGCCTTACGAACAACCCTCCAACTTAACATGCTATCGAACTGCTTAAAGGGTGATACGGTCAAAAATTTGGTCAAGGAAAACGCGTGTAAATCGGTGAAATCGTTTATTTAAAAAATCAAATTAAATTTCTTTTTCAAGTTCAATTAGTATAAAATTCAGGAAAAATATTCAGTTAGGCTTCCGCTTTTCCAAATCCGAATTGCCGGGCCTTACGCTTGACCCCTGCCATCAGATTTTGTACAGCCACCTTGTCCACCTTCTTCGCCGCAGAAAGCCAGTTTGCCTTGAACTGCTGCTCGTCCTTAGCAGTTTTTTGGTCTTCTTTAGGTTCCGCTTGACAATAGCCCAGTATTTCTCAATTGGGCGGAGCTCTGGCGTGTTGGGAGGAGTTCTTGTCGCTCAGGAACCACCTGCGTTGTTGGCGGCGTACCACTCCATGGCCTTTTTACCGTAATGGCAAGATGCCAAATCCGGCCAAAACAGTACGGAACAACCGTGTTTCTTCAGGAAAGGCAGCAGACGTTTATTCAAACACTCTTTCACGTAAATTTCTTGGTTGACAGTCCCGGAAGCTATGAAAATGCTGCTTTTCAAGCCACAGGTACAGATGGCTTGCCAAACCAGATATTTCTTTGCGAACTCTGACAGTTTCGTGTGGCGAAAATATCTGCTACCTTTCCCCTTCCTTTTGCCGTATAAAACTCCTGTCCGGAAGCTGCTTGTGGTCGGCTTTGACGTAGGTTTCGTCGTCCATTACCACGCAGTCAAGCTTCGTCAGCATCGTCGTGTACAGCCTCCGGGATCGCGCTTTGGCCGTCGTATTTTGTTTATCATCGCGATTTGGAGTCACTACCTTCTTGTAAGTCGATAGTCCGGCTCGTTTTTGGCTCGATGCACGGTTGTGAGACGATACACCCAGCTTGTTTGCGGCATCTCGGAGAGATAGGTTAGGGTTTCGCTTGAAACTACCGGCAACTCTCTTTGTCGTCTCAGCGGCTTCCGGTTTTCGATTTCCCCCGATCCAGACTTCCTGGCTGTCGACAAACGTTCCCCAAACACTTTAATTACATTTGTAACGGTTGATTTGGCAACTTTTAGCGATTTTGCCAACTTTGCGTGCGAGTAGCTCGGATTTTCGCGATGCGCGAGCAAAATTTTGATACGCTGCTCTTCTTGCTTGGACGGCATTTTGACAACTGAAGAGTGAATTCCAAAATCAAAATAGGAGCAACATTCTACACACACACACCTTCAAAATGAGGGGTGTTCAGGTTTTTAAATGCAAAATTGAAAGAAATACGTCAAGTTGATATTGACCAAATTTTGACCGTATCGCCCCTTTATGCAGCTTGTGCATACGGGCATAGTGGTTCGATGACTTCAAATAATGCCTACTAATCCTGACTCCCCGATTCCCAAAAGGATCATATTTGCTATTTCACTGTCGTTACCAAGACGCTCCGGAGGTAGTTAGCCTTCTCCATTGTACGTAGTTTCTCTTTCTTCACTCTCTCGGGTTCCGTCATCCAGTCGACCGATTAGTGATCGTTTGTAGTTGCTTATATACATATACTAGCTTCAAATTATCTCGGTAGGGAAACTTGTACGAAACATATTTGAATAAAACATTCTTGTCTTAAAACTTTAAACGAGCAAGTCGTTTATTAGAAAAGAAAGCGAGGTGCTGAGATCCGATGCTAGATGCTAAGACTCAGACCTTCACTAACGTTAATAGATGTATGAATAAGTAACCTAATTGAATAAAGGTTTATGGAGATTAAGGAATTAGAGATAAATGAATTAATGAATAAATAACAAATAAAAAATTTATACAAATGATTAAGTGAACAGTTGAAAAAACAAAATAGATGAATGAAAAAAAAAAATAAGACAATAAATCAATAAATCAATGAAACTGAAAAACTAAGTTAATGAATAAATGTATGAATGTTTTATTAAATACAATAATGGATAAATTAATTATTAAAAAAATATTTGAATAGATGAATCGAATCGAAATAATCATTCTTTTCGTGAACATATGAGTGAACCAATATAGGTCAAAGAATAGATGAAGCATTTTATCAAATATTTTAATCGAAAAAAATGAATAAATGAACTCCAATCAGGCCGCGTCTGAAAAACCGAGCGAAAACTTTATATGATGCAAGTTTGAGTAGGAATTCCAGACTGTATAGATTATGAACATTTCCCGGACCACAATGTTTCACTGTTCTGAGAGCAGGAGATATTCCTGGAAACGGAGAAAACCATTTTCACCGAAAAATTTGGTAGAAGATGACTAGTTGCTCGATTCCGCGCCCAGGCTGTGCAGATTGCGGTGAATCACGCTCCCCACGGCTAGCTGCTCTGAAGCTTCACCGTCGATTGTTTTCTTCCGCTCGAACGGTACTAATTCCCTAATTTGATGCACCGTTTTTTCTCTCTCTCTCCCATCCAGGTAAGACGATGCGCGACGCGCTCTCATCTTCAGCTCGTTTGAACCGTGGTATCGCGTGGGAAATTCGGCCGACCCCGACCTGGTGGAAGCGACAGCGTAAATATACCCACAAAAAGAAAACAGACGCCGAACTGTCCTTTGGCTTCCGGTTGCCTTCTGATTCAGTGTGTACGTGTGTGTGTGTATGTGTGCGTGTTCGTGTATCGCAGCATCACCAGAGATTTATTAAGAGTATAGCTCGTCTCCAATATAAGCATTGATTTATCACCGAGACCAACCCGGACCAGGATGCTGGTCTTTGTCCTGAGTGGATGAGACGTAGGCAGAGTAGGCATGAGGAGGGGAGGGCCTTCTGGCTGGCTTCCGTCATTTCCCCGGAGGGCAGGAATTAATGAAAGCGAAAGTCATGAACGAGCTTTAACTTTTTAAGGCCGCTTGGTGGTGCGGCCGGAGGGTGGGATGACCAACAACGAAAAAATCCCCGGCTCGGTAATCGTTCGGCTTTCGACCTCTTTTTTCTGGAAGCAGCATCCAGACTGCCTGCCTTCTTCGGGCTGAGATGATGGAGGAGAATTTATGGGCTCGACACGCCGGTGGGTCTACTGCTGTTGCTGCTGCTGGTGCTGTTAGTTGTGATGGCATTCGGTGCCGTTCGTTCATTTGGAGTCTCTTGAGAGACCTGAGGAAGGACCGAAAATGAAAATTTGCACCTCCGGCTTTGGGCCGCGGTTCACCGAGCTCCGGAACAGTGTATTCTTTGAACTGGCATTCTACAGGAAGTTGAAACGAGCTTGAGGGTTGGGTCGAGGAAAGCGGTGTGTGTGTGTGTGTGTGAGACAGGTTTGACAATTTTTCCAGTACTCGATGGAGCCGGTGGAGATCGGGCAGAAGGATTGCGAATGCTAATGGTGCGATGTCCGAAAATGTAAAAGAGACTTGCCTATAGCTGCATAAACGATGTCGGAGTTCCGAACGATCGACTAATTGTGTGCTGATTGACTGTGGTGTTGGCTGAAAAAAGGCAAAATTATTTCGAAACATCCTCGTTTGGAATTTGATGGGTTTGCCGAAAGAAATCGAAATCTTATTCAAACCATGTGTTAGAACAAAACGCTATTTGCATACGTTTTCACCTTCAACGACTCAGATTAAGATAACTGTCACTTTCCGAACCCCAAAAACGGAATAACCGCACAGCAATTCCAACCGATGCCGTACGCCAATGCAGGTGAGGCAACAGTAACCCAGCAAGCGGAATAAAGCGCCCCTTCCACGATCCAAAGCTCCAACCACAATAGACATTCGCCACTTTCAACCTTTTTCCTTCACTCGAAGCCAAACAAAGTCCAGTCATCTTCAAAACGAATGCAATCGAAACGGAAAATCCAATTTCCACTGGTACGTGTTGCATTGCATTGTTCGCACGACGCTTTCCCAGTTGTTTGGTGCGGTGCTGGAATGCTTTCAACACTCGTTGATGGCCGCATTAGATCTACTGTAGAAGGTATTGTGTGTGTAGAATCCCATGAAAAGCGTTGTGGAAATTGTCATTTTTATCGTGTTGACATGGTTGGCAATAGAGAACTGAAAGCTGAAAGCTTGTCCGAAAACAGCCAAAGCGCGGCGTTTGATGGATGCAGTCGATGTCGTCAATAAAGAAGTCTATAGGTGTTGCCGTTTGTTGATGATGGATGTAACACGCTTTTACTTCGCAACACTCCCGAGAACTAATAACTCAGGTTTTACTGATTATTCCACCTGAGAAGAAAACTGTTCACATAAATTCTGATGAGCACATAACATTGTTGACCGTACAATATTTGATGATGCATTGGAAGTTGATTGAGCATAAAGGGGTTTGTTTGGAGTTCATTGCGCTTGTCCTTGAAATTTAAAGTTTTACGGAACAGGGATGTTTACATATTCTCGGTAATCTACAAAAAAAAAAAAAATGAACATTAGCAATAGCGTATTCCAAAATTTCATACGAATCTATATTTTCCGGAACGAATCGGTCGTAGGTGGAGCGGAGAAATAACACCTCTTTTTGTGCAGCGCTTTGGCACTGCTTCAAAGCTGAAAATGTATTTTCTGTTATGTGTGTATGTGTGTGTATATACAATCCAACGCCCACCGTCCGGCAGTGATTTTATGATGAAGTTTTTTCAGAAGCAGATAATTTATCATCTCCATGCAAAGCGCTAGGAGCGGACAGTAATTTTATTAGTGATTTTATGGAAGAAAAATGTTTACAGTTAATCGAACTGTTGTCGACTCGACAAACATTTTTAGCCCGGAATTGGAGGTGATAGCTCTGTTGGGTTCCAGTGACCCATTTCAGAATGCCTGGATGTACTCACGCCCATTCCGAGGTCACTTTCACATACAACAAGCCCCGCATAAACACAGTACAAACAAATGGATATGGGTACTGTGCATACACTTCCGTCATCAAATCTTGTTGTTTTGATGATGGCACGTATTTAGCAGTATCGTTCTAGAATTCGAGAAGATCACCGGATATTGTTGCTGATCTTCGGTCTTCATTTGGACGGCTTCCCTGTGATGCTAAAGAGATGCATTTATGTCTCTACATAACAAGCACTCAGCTATTCGGCAAATATTTTTATATTTTTCTTTTAGAAAGGAACCGTCCGAATACAATTAGTACTTCGCGCACAATCGAAAATCACATGTAAAGCACGCTTCCGAGAAAAAATTAGCTTGAAAAGTCACAATCATTGTTCAACGGAAAAAAAAAAACTGCCCAGCTCTTCATCCTGTACACCCTGTTGTGAGTGAGTGCACCTGGAGATTATATGGCAGTCACTCACGCGCGCATGCTGCACCTGATTGGCTTCGTTTTTGCTTCCTGACCAACAAATGGCCGTTTTCTACATTGCACTGGTTTTTCATTTCTCTCTCTCCACACTCTGCCAACAATCGGAACCCCTCCGCTATGAGGCGACTCTCGTATCGAGCTTCTGAACTGCTTATAATCATCAAGTCACTCGCGACCGAGCGGAAAAAATGACTTTAATTTAATCACTTATGTCCGCGTGGCACGATACTAACAGCACTAACAAACACAACTAAGCTGATACTAACTCTTCCTCAGAGGTGCGGTGGCGGAGCACAAAAAACAAAAACACCGGGAGAAAAATTACCGACCATCACACATTTTCGAAGAAATCGATTATATTCACTACATCTTATACAAAACAAGTTGAGATTTACTGTTCGTTTGAGTTGAATTTCGGAATATATTTTGATTTTATTCTCCATAGCAGAAAAGCTCAAGCACGGCTTGCTGCGATGTATTTTCTGTTAGTTTGATAACAAAAATAAGATATAATAACTTATATTTTGGTGTTTTCGTGTAGCCTTAAAATTTGCGATTATTTATTTTTCACTTCGGGTCTATCAAAGAAGACTGCTTTTAGCGAACCGATCACTCTAATATTATTATTTTTCTCACCTTTGCAATACAAACTTCCTTCACTGTTCAATTCAAATTTCGTCCTAATAATTTGTATCGCTAACAAAATTTTCTCGAAATAAACTTTCTACTTCTATCGTTCTTTTCTATTCGTTTTCTATTCTCCCTACTTTCCATAGATCATTGCACGAAGGCGTCATCAATGCGGTTTTGACAGTTCAGGGAGCTTGTTTACGTGGACATAGAATATTTTCGGTAAGATCGGTGTGAGATTTTGTGCTCAGAATTTGTTGCGATTGAATTAAATTTGCCGGAAAACAGACACCAGTGCTTATTTTTACATCATTTCCCTAATCTAATCTTACAGAATCCGGAAAAAGCCAATGACAAATTTCGTTTGAGCGGTCCAAATTCTAACACCTTGTAAACAAGCTCCCTGAACTGTCATAAAAGTGAGGTTGAGAGATTCGGTGCAATGATCTATTCTAGTTGTTTTCTCCCTTCTCTGACATTTCGACACAATTTTTTGATTAGAGCCTAACTGACAAACGTAAGCGTATTCTTCCGTAAATTTCTCGTGGCATAAAAGCTATCCATGTAAGCCTTCAATTCTTTCGGATAGGTGAACTCTTGCTCTTCGAAATGACCATAGAGGATTGATTTAGCGAGTTTTCAATGACTAGAAATTCGCGGAAAAAACCATTGTTTACGTTTGTCAGTTAGGCCCTAATGAAAAAGTTTTGTCGAATTATCCTCAACCGCCACAGCTCTGACGGATCGGACTATACACAGAGAAACCAAACTATCCAAAATTAAGTCATTTTCACTCATCTTGACAGCAAAGTAAAACCAGTCATAATTGAGTTTTTTAAGAAGTATCCAATTTTGAGTATTTTGGAAAGACTCGATGCTGAGTGAAATTAACTGTTTGTTGAAAACTAATCGACAGTAAAAATAATCCAAATTTGAGTCTTCATTTTTGAAAATATTTTTCGAAAATTTGCTCTAGTGAACTTTCCTTCTCTAAATTCAATAATAGAAAATATAAATTTAAATAAAATGAAATGTATTTGTTTACATTTTGGAAAACATTAGATCTTCGTACATTACATACATACGAGTACATTACATCTTCGGGGGGTCTGTGGTCTTTTCAGCGGAATGGTTGTTTTTTTGCTAATGTGTTCCCCCAACACCTTGAACTTGCAATTGATGGTTTCTCCACACTCATCAATGCAGGAATGTCTAAAATTTTAAAGCGACAACATTAAAAATAGGCAATTGAATAAATGAAATAATTACACTTACCGGTTATTTTTTGTAGCTTCCCGAGTCCATAATTTTTCCATAAACTAAACACTAGAAACGATACGAAAAAACCCAATTTCTTTCCACCATTGTTGATTGAATGGCCTTCAAAAATTTTCAGCCAAAACAAAGTGACAGCCCAACACTCCGATTTGGATAGTTTCACGAAGGCGCCTTTCGCGTACATTGAAAACTTACTTCTCTTGAAATACCTTGCTGTAGGTAAAATTAACTTTTTCAATCATACTTCAGGGTTGAGTTAAAACTACCTACCAGCGAGAACAAAATTATATCCAAAATAGTAGTCCTAACAGAGTACTTATTTTTGAGGACTTTTATACTTGATTTTGGATAGTTTGGGTTCTCCGTGTAAGCATAATAGCAGCTGTCGACATGATCATGTATACAATTCAATTGACTGCGTAAAGCAGGGATGCCATATTCACAGACATGTCTGTAAATTTGCAGACTTTTCATTTTTATTGCAGACTTTTTTCCACGATGCAGACATTTAGCAGTCATTTTATTCATGTTGCAGACTTTTACAGACATTTGAAATATTTTTTAAATTTCAAATAAAGGTATTCTCTGAAGTTCGGATTTAAAACGAACGAGGATCTGAACAGTATGGTTGAAACGGTAAGAAGCTTTGTTGAAATATTTTAAAATATCGTAGGTATCATTTAAAGTAGAAATCTTGAAGAAACGAAAGCCAATGGCCACTTGACATAATGGGCCCGGAGATAAGTATCGTATAGGCCCTTTCCGAGAGTAACATGGATCCCCTACTTATGGTAGTCTTCAATCCCACGTTCAAACCCATGCGAATAAATACTGTCAAAGCGTTTGTAACATTGGTCTTTTGCCATTGAGTCATAACGAAAATCATAGTTCACATCAATACAAATCATATTTGAGAAATTTATAGACATCCTCGAAAAAAAAAACTTGTCCTATGGTCAGGTAGAAACTTCTCAGAAGTATTGGGAGCAAGCAGTTCATGCAAGAAGAACCTTCAAAAATTCATTACCGAAGTTCAAGATCATACTTACCAGAATTTCAAGGCAGAACTCCTCCAAGAATCAGGGGAGAGAACTTCTCTGAAGTTTGGAATGTTTCCGAGGTTTTGGAGTTCTTCCCAAAAATTCAAGATTGAACTTCCCAGAAGCTCAGAAAAAAAAACTTCCCCAAATTTCAGACGGGAGCTAACCAGCAAAGGCACTACCTATAATTTCTCAAAAAATCAGGAAAAAAATTCCTCAGGACGATGGGTCATAGTTCCGGAAGAAACTTCTCGAAAAGATAGTTGGAACTTCCCAAAAGTGCCAAGCTGCTTTTCCAAAACTCAGAGGAGAACATTTTAACATTTTAGCATAAGGATTTCTCAAAATTCTTTTGAGTGAAAATAATAAAATTTTCCAGGAGCATTTGGGGTACTTCCTTCTAATTTGAGCACGAATTTTCCATTAGTTCCGGAACAAACTTCCCCAAAGTTCTGGAGAAAGCTTCCCAAAAGTTCAGAAGAGGACTTCTCAGAAGTCCAGGAATAAAATTCAAAAACAAATTTAAGGAAATTTTTCCTAAAAATGTTGGAGACGGCTTTCCAAAGTTTCAATAACATTGTCCTCGCAGTTCCGGATGGGACCAACCATAAATTTGGAAAAAATGAACTCAGGAAAAAACTTTCCCGAATTTCTAGAAGAAACCTACCAGAGAAGGCACTACCTGTAGGGTCAAGAAGGAATTTTTCACAAGAGGACTTTTCAGAAGTTACGAAGAGACCAAAAGTTTATTTGGAACTACCCAGCAGTGCTAGAGAGCTTCCCTAAAGTTCCGAATTGATGATTCCAGCATTTCAGAATGAGAACTTCACGAAGTTCAAGAAATTCTAGAAGCTATGGTAGGTACTTTTGATAAAATCAGGAACAAACTAACCAGAAGTATGGGGGGAACTTTTTAGCAAGCAGGAAATCCTTAGAAATTCATGAACAAACTTCCCTGAAGTTCGGGAGAATACTTCCCTGAAGTTCAGAAGAGATTATTTCGGCAGTTCAGAAAAGAACTTCTCAGAAGCTCAGGAAGAAACTTTCAACCACCTAAGAAGATTTCCCAAGTATTCTGGAGAGTACTTTCTCAAACTTTTGCAAAAACTTTCCTCGTAGTTTAGGATGGAACTTATCAGAAGTTGAGAAAGTAAGTCTGTTCAGGAAAAAACTTACCAAATGTTTCTGGAAGGTGAGGTTGGGTACTTATATCTGAATTTCGAAGAAAATAAGGAGTGACTGTCAAGAAGTTCATGAGGAATTTTGCCTGAAGTTCAGGAGGAAAATTCCCAGAATTTTAGCAAACAGCCTAGCAGAAGATCAGAAGACAGTTTCCTTGAAATTTAAGAGATGATCACTGACTAACCGAAAAAGCAGTCTATACAAAAATCATTCATATGACCATCATGTTTTTGATGATCATGAGTAATGATGACACTATATTAAAATATGGTACACACCATCTGCCACATCATACTATGAGGACACACACTCATGCAGAAAGTAAAATTCCTTACTTTTCATCTCACCTTGTTTGAAAGATCTGATCAGTAAGAAAATTTCCCTGAAGTTTAGCTGAGAAGCATAAAACAATTCAAGAAGTTTATCAATGTATCCACAAAGTTTTCGAGAATGCTTCCAAAGTTTAGAGAATCTATATATCTATATAAAATGAACCGAATCTATATACATATAAAAATAAATTAGAATACCACTCAACCGATCAGCGTGAAAATTTATGGAGGGGTTTTTAGAGCGGGGAAGGTTCTTCTGATTGTAAGAGACTTTTCCCTTCCCTGAGAGGGGGGCTCTCTTTTTTTACTAATGAAATAAAAATTAATTCAACTTTATAATTTATGTAACGGAAGAATGACTCTGTTATTCATTGTAATTCAATGATTATTGTTGCATCAAAAAAAAAGTCTGTTGAATTTATCAATTGAAATTTAAAATTTATATAGATTTTTATAGACATTCCCAGACATTTCAAACTTTTATCACAGACATTTGAAAAAAATATCTGGCATCCCTGGCGTAAAGACTAGTATGCAGCTCAGAAGTAGTGTGCATTACTATAGGACAAGTAATGATCAAGAAATGCATTGAATTACTTACCTAAAACCTAAAACCTAATAATTATGCATAATTACTTACCTAGTATGCAGCTGAAAAGGAGGGCAAACTACGGAAGTTTTCGTAACGTTAGTAACGCCTGCCCTTGTAATCTAAACGGGGCTGTCAGTTTTCCTTGCGGAATAATATTCTGTTCGATTATTCCGCTAGGAAAACTGACATGTCACCCATGCTGTAAATTACTTCGGTAAAATTGGTGATAATTACTTCTGGTCCTTACTTTCCAGCTGCATACTAGGCTTAAACGTATAAGGCGTAACTGGGACTCACTTTTCGACGGGTAACGCTTGCACGGTGGGTTTGCCAACATATATCCAACCCCCGAGCATCTTGACAGATGAGCTTAGTTTCACGTACCCATCTACAAATTGTAGATGTCTCTACCTTTTTTTGTTTTTTGAAAAAGACCGTGCGTAGCGTAGTTGCTACTCCGTTACTGATCAGAACTAGTGTAATTGCACAGAAAACCACATACACGCTCAAAACTCCATCTCTTTCTTTCGTATTACTATCCCTTTTTTTCACCCGGAAAAGTTACTCAATTTTCGTAAAAAGGGGATCTAGTCAAAAATTGAGTAGATCTACTTTTTACGGAAATTGAGTAACTTTTCCGTGTGAAAAAAAGGGATAGTAATACGAAAGAAAGAGAGGGAGTTTTCAGCGTGTAGCTTTACATCTTCACTGTACGAGTTCACTAGTTCATTCTATTTATAGATTAGTACCGGCGCCGGCTACGTCCTCATGGTCTTTGGGGAGGGGGGAAAGATATTTAGTTTGACAATCGTTGGTTAGAGACCGTGTTTATCACTGCGTTTCTACAACTGTCAAGGGAAGGATAGTTTTGTGTTAGTGAGGCAGGTTATTTTTAAATCATGGATTCACTGTGGTAAGTGATGCGATCGAACAATGAAAGTGCAGTAGACTGCTTATAGTTTTAAATTAAGTGGTGATAGAAAGAGGCAAGTGACAAATGACAAGGAAGGGGACCTGGGGCCTGGAATTGAACTCCCGACCATCTGCTCAGTATGCAGAACGGATAACAACTGAGCTATCCAGCCATGTCTACAAATTGTAGATGTCTCTACCGTGCATAAACAAAATGGCCATCCATTCTTGATACTACCGCTTTTTACCTTTGGAATACATGTTTTCGTTTCCTTTTGTGTGGTTCTTCAAAACAGTGCGAGATCTAATTTTTATTGAGGCGAAATGTGGCTTTCTTACCATTAATTTGATTTCAATTATATCTATCTATATATATAAAAATGGATTTCTGTCTGTCTGTCTGTCTGAACCTAAAAGACTCGAAAACTACTGAGCCGATCAGCGTGAAATTTTGTATGCAAAGATTTTTGGGGCCGGGAGAGGTTTTTATGATAGTTAAAGACCCCTGCCTTCTCTGGAAAGGGGGGCTCCCATACAAATGAAGCACTCATTTCTACATAGCTCGAGAACTGAACTGAAATTTCTGCATAACTTTAGAACTAAGAAAGCAAGGACCAAATTTGGCATGTGGGGATTTTAGAGGCAAAAAATGTTTCGACGATGGCTTGAGACCCTTTCTCTTTCTGGTAGGGGAGGGAGGGGGGACTCATACAGTTGAAACACAAATTCAAACCAATCATGATAATTCATCCAACTGTTATAAACATTTGTATGCAAGGGTTTTTGGGACTGGAAAAGGTTCTAGACCTCTCCCCCGTCTGAAAGGGGGGGGGGGGGGAGGGGCTGCCATACAAACGAAACACAAATTTCAGCATCACTCAAGACTTAATCAAAAATATAGAACCAAATTTGGCATGTGGGGGTTTATGGAGACGAAAAATGTTTCTATGATAGTCTGAGACCCCACCCATATCAGGAAAGGATGGCCAATGAAACAGATTTTTTTATATAATTAGAGAACTAATCAAACAAAAGGAATCAAATCTGGCATGTGGCGGTTTTTGAAGGCAAGAAATGTTTCCACGGTTGTGAGAAACCCCTCCCCTTTTTGAAAGGGGGGTGGGTGGCTTTTATACAAGAAACACACATTTTAACCAAACATGAGAAATATCCCTACTGTTATGAAAATTTGTATGCAGGAGTTTTTAAGGCCTAAGAAAGTTCTTACGATGGTTTGAGACTCTTCTTTTGTCTGAGGAGTTTTTGGAGCCGGGGATGGATTTAATGATGGTTGGAGACTCCTTCTCAGTCTGAAAAGGGGGGAGGCTCCCACACAAATAAGACACAAATTTGTGCATATCTCGAGAACATGTGGGGATTTTGGAGACAGGATTTGTTTTCCATGGTCGTGCGAGACTCCTCTCTCCAGAGGGAGGGGGAGGTTCATAAAAATAAAACAAAAAATTCAACCAAACATGAGAATTTCCCAGGCAACTCCAGCCAACACAAAATGTATATTTCGTGGGGAATGTAGTATGTTCTGATAGAAGTTTGAACCCCTTTTTAGTCAAGAATGGGGAATTCTTGAATTACTCTCAGTGCTACATATGCACAATAAGTAATATAAGGTTATGAAAGATTAAAAATACACACCTACGTTTAATTTTGCAGAAATTACTCATTTTAGCAAACGAAAATATTTTTACTAAACTCATTCCCAAAAGTATATTGTTTGGGCTCCTCACCCCCTAAACACACCAGTGTACGACTCTGCTGCTGCTGCCAACAGTCAACCCAGACGTTATTGTTCTTCTCGATGAGGCAATAGTTCGATGGACAGACAATACACTGCTGCAGCTGTAGATCATGGCTACTACGACTGGATGGATGATGTTTATCCCTACGATCGTGATTGTTTTCCTTCCGCTATGGATGGTGGGTCAACAATAGACGTACAATGATCAGCTGGCGGGCTCTCGCACTGACCAGCCGATCGTTGATTCTCTCGGGTGAGTGACGTCACTGTTATCGATCATCAGAGCACGGTGGATGGATGGATAGCTCTGATGAACGATATCAATGTTCAGTACTCACTATCGCCACGGCGTGATCGGTTGCCTTTAAAATTCGTGTTAACCAAATTCAATTAGTTTTAATAAATAGTGTTAGTAAAAAAGGTGTTTTTCTTGCCACCGATCCGAAAGTGCCGCGTCCGCTCGTCACCGACCAAAACCCCAGATTGAAAAGTCGGCTTCTGGAGCCTAAGATAAGGGAAAGGTTCCTTATCCATCGAAGGTAGGTTTCGGAGTTGACATTTGGTCCTTCGAGCCGGATCCTGAAGAACTGGAGTGGTCTCGGAATCGAGCGTGAAGGTTTCCATCATTGAACGGCATTACGATACTATCGCTATTGTCACCGCGCTGTAATAGCGAATCGCCATTCTGTCGGTGGATGAATAGGACATTCATCACGACAAAGGAGGAATAGGCTGTTGTTGTGTACCCAAGCCAAGCCTGGATCATCGGTAGCCCTGTTGGTTTCCTGTACTAAGGATTCAGCGCGATCGTTACTAGTATCGGATTTGGAAGGCAACACTAAGTTTGCTTCGCCTGTGGGTTTTGCAGGTAAATATTAGATGCTTAGTGTATGTCTTGTCGAAGCTAGGCATTTCCTTTGCTAACACCGCTTTTATTCCTCATTCTACTGTGCATCGCCATTACGGAGCCATCGCTGCTCTACAAGGATCGTCGCTTCCTACAAGGACCGTCGTGTCGCTCATCCAGATAGGGACCTCTGGTGCAAGATCTACGCGATTCACCAGTCCCGGATTAACATTGGTACCGATTAGGGTAATTGCTTCTTCTCTTTACTGGGACTCACGACTGAAGGACGGAATCAAGCAAGGAGGCAGCAACGTCGAACGTTGTCCAGGTTAGTGAGCACTTAGTGTATGCCCACCGAAGCGTGGACGTTAGGTACTGCACAATTTTAAATAAATTTATCCTCTCTGGCTTGCAACCCCACACACACACCCCTGCATGAAACCATTGATTACTGATTATTGAGGCTGCATAATCGATAATTGAACGTTTTGGATACGTTCTGCTTTATTTGGTACGGGCATTGGAGCACCGTTGTTTTCTCCGGGTGAGTTGCACGGTATATGTCCCGTCGAAGCAATTTATTTGGATACTATAGTGAATCTATCCCTCTTCACACAATTTCATGAAAATTACCGAGATTTGATTCTCATCTGGCTAAGCCTTGCTACCAACTTGGATGTTTTGCTGCACCGTGACGCTGTTCACTTGTTTAGGTAAGTTGAACAGTATATGTGCAGCCGAAGTTAATATTTGGATACTACCGCCTCGAATTTCTCCTCTATTCTCATCACTACCCGTGCGACATCGAGCAATCGACGTTATTTGAATAACATTGTGTGGACGAATACTGCCGACTGCGTTGGAATTATTTTTCATTTTCTAAGGTCAGTTAGAGCATGGTATATGTCCTAGCGAGGCTAGGCAATTTCGCGATATACTACACCACTATTTTCATCCATTCAACTACCGATTGATTGCTGTGAAACCATCATGTCAAAGGCGACGTACAAGGTGATTGTGGCGAAGCTAAGCGATGTTCAACAAACTTTCAACGATATCTGGAACTACGTTGATAATTTGCCGGAGGATGCCACCATCAGTCAAATGACCGTTCGCTTGGAAAGGCTCGACGAACTGTGGGAAAGGTTTTCCCAGTACCTCATCGAAATTGAAACCCATGACGCTCACGACAACGAAAAGAACCCGTATACAAAGGAGAGGAAGGAATTTAGCGATCGCTATTATCAAGCGAAGGCATTTTTGATGGACGAGATCAAGTTGAAGCAAGAGCCGGTTGAGATGAATTTGTCTGCTAGGGGTCTAAATACGTCTGTGGTTGGAAATTTCGATCACGTCAGGTTGCCACAGATCAAGCTGCAAACATTTGGCGGAAACATTGAGGAATGGCTCAGTTTCCGTGATCTTTACTCCTCTATCATCCATTGCAAGGCGGATCTCCCCGAGGTAGAGAAATTCTACTACCTCAAGGGATGTCTTCAAGGAGAACCGAAGAATCTGATCGACTCTCTTCCAATCACTAGTGCCAATTACAAGGTCGCTTGGGAGATTCTACAGAAGCGATACGATAATAGTAAACACCTGAAGAAGCTCCAAGTGCAAGCACTCTTTAAGCTACCCTGCTTGGCGAAAGAATCTTCATCTGATCTGCACACTCTTGTCGATGGATTCGAGAAGATAGTGCAGTCCTTAGATAATATCATTCAACCCGGTGACTATAAGGATCTGTTGTTGGTAAACATGCTCTCTGCGCGATTGGATCCTGTGACGCGTAGGGGATGGGAAGATTTTGCTTCTACAAGGGAGCAGGATACAGTGACGGACCTGACCGAGTACCTCCAGCGTCGCATTCGTATGCTGGAATCGCTTCCTGTGAAGTCACCGGAGCCAAAGCACTTAGCCCAGTTTCATCAACCTTCGAAGTTCAAGGTATCTTCGGTCAAGACTAGCTTCCACACCATTCAATCATCCGGAGGAAGTTGTGCCGCCTGCAGCGCCAACCACCATTTGTTCCAATGTACTGTATTCCAAGGAATGCCGCTATCGGAAAAGGAAGCAGTTCTTAGAAGCCATTCTTTATGTAGGAACTGTTTCAGATTCGGACATCAGGCTAAGGGTTGTCAGTCTAAGTTCTCCTGCCGACATTGCAAAAAGCGTCATCATTCGCTAGTGTGTTTTAGACCTGCTAAGGATAGTTATTCAAAGTCAACATCGAAGCCAGAGAAATTCAATGGTTCAAGGGAAGATCAGGAGACGTCTACATCAAGTTCCAGCACTTCAACCAACTCTAGTGTGCCTACGTCGCAAGTGTCCAACATGGCGGTCAACGACATCGTGGTGGCTTACGGATCAGCCCAGCATTCCCAGATACTCCTGGCGACTGCTATCGTAATCGTCGAGGACAACAGTGGGCATCGCTATCCAGCACGCGCTTTGCTGGACTCAGGATCGGAAGGCAATTTCGTAACTGAGAATCTCAGTCAGCGATTAGGGGTAGTCCGCAGCAAGGTAGATGTCAAGATACATGGAATCGGTCAGGCAAAGACCAACGTTCGGCAACAAATCGAAACCACTATTAGATCGAGAATTTCGAATTTTTCACAACGGATGAGTTTCCTCGTTCTACCCAAAGTAACAGTCAATCTACCAATGTCTACGATCAACGTTTCAAAATGGAACCTACCAGATGGCATCGAATTGGCTGATCCATCATTCAATGTGTCCAGGAGCGTGGACATGGTTCTAGGAATCGAATCATTCTTCAATTTCTTCAGGAATGGACGGCAGATTTCGTTAGGAGAACGACTGCCGACACACAACGAATCTGTATTCGGTTGGGTGGTTTGTGGTGGTGTATCGGTTCCCAATCAGTCACTAAACATAAGCTGCAACGTGTCGGCTTCGGAAGGTCTTGAGGAGATTATGGCTCGGTTTTGGTCCTGCGAGGAGGTCGAGCCTAAGGAAAACTATTCGCCACAAGAAGCACGTTGCGAGAAGCACTTTGTTCGTACCGTGCAACGAGGGCAAGATGGCCGTTACACTATTTCTCTACCAAAGGATAATGACGTTTTGCAGCGGATTGGCGAATCAAAGGAAATCGCAGCTCGCCGACTGCAATCTACAGAGCGCAGATTAGCGAAAAACGCAGATCTTCGTATCCAATACGGCGCGTTCATGGAAGAGTATCTTCAGCTCGGTCATATGAGCAAGGTCGACGATGTCAAGGGTTCACCGAAACGCTGCTATCTTCCACATCATCCAGTAGTGAAGGAAGCCAGCACTACCACCAAGCTTCGCGTCGTCTTCAACGCATCAAGTGAAACGTCTACAAGAGTTACGTTAAACGATGCGTTACTCGTGGGGCCGATCATTCAAGATGATCTACGATCGATTATCATGCGGAGTCGGACTAAACAGGTGATGCTCGTAGCGGACATTGAGAAAATGTTCCGTCAAATCATGGTTCGTGAGGAGGATCGACCACTGCAATCTATTTTGTGGAGATCATCACCGGAGGAGGATATCAGTATGTACGAGCTGAACACCGTCACCTATGGCACAAAACCAGCTCCCTTTTTGGCGACTAGGGTTCTTAAACAGCTCGCGGATGACGAAGAAGAAAGATTTCCGCTGGCAGCTAAGGCTGTCCGAGAAGACACGTACATGGACGATGTGATAACTGGGACGAATGACGTGGATGAAGCGGTGGATTTGCGAATACAACTGCAGGAACTCATGAAGGCTGGAAGATTTAGGCTTCGTAAATGGGCTTCCAACCGTCTGGAAACACTGGAGGGGGTCCTAGAGGAGGATTTAGCCATCCCTATCACGGATGAGATCTGTCTAGATCCAGACCCGTCGGTGAATACGCTCGGATTAACGTGGATGCCGAAAACCGACACTCTTCGCTTTAAATTCACAATTCCAATCTTGGAAGACGTAGAACCCCTGACTAAACGCAAGGTTCTATCGATAATCGCCACTCTGTTTGATCCACTAGGTCTTCTAGGGGCTGCCATCACAACGTTCAAGGTGTTCATGCAGCAATTGTGGACCCTAGAAGAAGAAGATGGAAAGCGGCTTGATTGGGATCAACCGCTACCTCACACGGTGGGTGAGACATGGAGAAGTTATCACCGACAACTTCCAATTCTTAACCAGATCAGGATCAACAGATGTGTTATGATTTCACATCCTCAATGCGTAGAACTACATTGCTTCTCGGATGTCTCGGAGAAGGCTTATGGTGGATGCATTTATGTCCGAAGCGAGGATTCTAATGGATGTGTTCTAGTTCGTCTGTTTGCCTCTAAATCTAGAGTAGCGCCGATAAGTTGCCAGACTATTCCTAGATTGGAGCTCTGCGGCGCACTTCTGACTGCGGAGCTGTTCGAAAAGGTGAACAAGGCAATTAGACTCCCAATGACGGTACATTTCTGGACGGATTCTACGTGCGTCTTACATTGGATATCGGACACTCCCTCTACATGGAGCACGTACATCGGGAATAGATGTGCAAAAATACAGCGGTTAACGGAAGGCTGGCAGTGGCGACATGTTCCAGGAGTTCAGAATCCCGCTGATCTGATCTCTCGGGGAATTACACCGCAGAATATTGCAGAGAACCGTTTCTGGTGGCATGGGCCAGACTGGCTGGCAGAAGGTCCGGAAGGATGGCCACACTCAACTGCGTCATCGAATGCCGAAGAGGTAGAAAGGGAAAAACGCCGTACTGTAACGGCAGCCATGGCTACAAATACCGAGGAATTTGAAGACTGGTACGTTGCAAGGTTTTCGTCGTATTCGAAGATGATTCGGACTGCCGCTATTTGGCAACGCTTCATGAAGCTTCTCCGGAAACCCAAAGCCGAGAGAAGCGGTGGACCTTTGTCGTCCGATGACCTTAAGGAAGCTGAAGGCTCCATCCTACGGCAAGTGCAAAAGGCGTCGCTCGCTGATGAATGGCGAGCCTTATCAGAAGGAGTTCCAGTGTCGTTAAAGTCATCATTACGCTGGTTCCATCCATACCTATCTTCAGATGGTCTGATTCGGCTGGGTGGTCGATTAGGACATTCGACAGAATCAGAGGACTTCAAACATCCAATCGTGCTTCCGAAAGAACATCGGTTAACTCGTTTACTCGTTGAACAATATCATGAGCGCTTACTTCATGCTGGACCCCAGCTGCTGTTGAGCACTATTCAGCTGAAATATTGGCCATTAGGAGGAAGAAGCATCGTTCGACAGGTCGTCCATCGTTGCCACAAGTGTTTCAGAGCTAAACCGTCATCAGTGAAGCAGTTTATGGGTGAGCTGCCGGCTGAGCGAGTAACAGTGTCGCGCCCATTTTCCCGGACGGGCATTGATTTTTTCGGACCTGTGTACGTTAGGCCAGGTCCTAGACGTACCGCGGTAAAGGCATACGGAGCCATTTTTATATGCCTTGCAACTAAGGCGATACATATCGAGCTGGTCTCCGACTTATCAACGGATCGGTTTGTTCAGGCGTTACAACGGTTTGTGGCAAGGCGAGGAAGGTGCGCAGATATCTTTTCAGACAATGGCACCAACTTCGTAGGTGCCCGGAACCGGTTGAAGGAATTACTGCAATTGTTAAAGGCCAAGGACCACAAGGAGAAGGTCAACAATTACTGTCGGGACGAAGGTATTCGCTGGCACTTTAGCCCTCCAAGTGGTCCACATTTTGGTGGACTTTGGGAGGCCGCGGTTCGCTCCACTAAGTTCCATCTTCAAAGAGTCATTGGAGATTGCTCCTTGTCCATAGAGGACATGACAACGCTCTTGGTCCAGGTAGAAGGTTGCCTGAACTCTAGACCCATAACACCGCTTTCAACCGATCCTAGTGACCTCGAGCCTCTAACTCCGGCACATTTTCTAATCGGGTCGTCACTACAGGCTCTCCCAGAGATCGATGTAACCAATATTCAGCTCAACCGCCTAACCCAAATAGAACTTATTCAACGAAAGGTACAGGATTTTTGGAAAAGGTGGAGACTGGAATACCTGAGTCAATTGCAAGGCCAGAACAAACGCTGGCGACCACCGGTAACAATCGAAGTTGGCAAGATGGTGATAATCTGCGACGACAATCTACCGCCCATGCGCTGGAAGTTAGGCAGAATAGAAGAAACGCATCCTGGAGCTGATGGCGTGGTACGCGTGGTCACCTTGAGGACAGCTTCCGGGAATTTAAAACGGCCGGTCGAAAAGATTTGCCTACTTCCGGAAGCGATCGTGGAACAACAGTTCTATTCCACGCAACAACCCTAAAATTCCTACCTTATCCAAAATCCACATCCCATCCTAGTCGAAGAGGAGTTTATCTCTTTTCAGAAATTCCAGGAATTTCCCCGTGGGTGAGAGAATGTTTGGGCTCCTCACCTCCTAAACACACCAGTGTACGTACTTCCTGCTGCTGCCGCCAACAGTCAACCCAGACAAGTTATTGCCTCTTCCTCGATGAGGCAATGGTTCGATGGACAGACAATACACTGCCGCAGCTGTAGATCATGGCTACTACGACTGGATGGATGATGTTTATCCCTTACGATCGTGATTGTTTTCCTTCCGCTATGATGGTGGGTCAACAATAGACGCACAATGATCAGCTGGCGGGCTCTCGCACTGACCACGCCGATCGTTGATTCTCTCGGGTGAGTGACGTCACCGTTATCGATCATCAGAGCACGGTGGATGGATGGATAGCTCTGATGAACGATATCAATGTTCAGTACTCACCACTGCCACGGCGTGATCGGTTGCCTTTAAAATTCGAAAAAGTTAACCAAATTCAATTAGTTTTAATAAATAGTGTTAGTAAAAAAGGTGTTTTTCTTGCCACCGATCCGAAAGTGCCGCGTCCGCTCGTCACCGACCAAAACCCCAGATTGAAAAGTCGGCTTCTGGAGCCTAAGATAAGGGAAAGGTTCCTTATCCATCGAAGGTAGGTTTCGGAGTTGACACAGAATTATCGAGGTTTTACGTTAACAAAAGAGTTAAAGCAGCTAATCACCTTAACAAACAGAAAATCAGGACAAAGTTATACTTCATGGGGCAGCCTAGTCTAGAAACCCATGGCGAGTTCAATTTCCCGTCTAGTTAAGACAATCTTTCAGGTACACTACCCTGACCAAAGTGTATCATTGGCACTCACATAGAAGCTGAAAAACCCTAACATGAAGGAGATGAACGAAAATGAGAACTTTTTGTCTACTTTTTAAAAAACATACTCTTAATAATATTCACTTCAAATGCATTACTGTGCTTTCAGTCAGCTTCTATGGGCTTCTAGTATTTTTTAACTTTTCCAGATTCTGGAAAAAAAACATCAGGACCAGAAACTAAATGAACTCTCATTCCCAATGAAGATAACCTTTTAAACTCAAAAACACACCCAAATTGAGCATCAATATTCCGTTCTCTATTTGGTCATCCAGTACAAAGTGCTCCATGTTTTTTGCTTTTCCCTCCTTTTTTCATCAACATTCACAAAGTGCTAGGCAACCACCGTACCCTTCCGGCACACTCGATCCCCCGGAATGGCTGTGCATTTAAAAGCTTTTAATTTTTCCTCACTTAAACTATCACATTTCGATAAACAGGCTGTCATTCAACAGTCGAGTGAAATCAATTCCCACGATAAGCATAAGCGCTTTCCGTTTGCTCGTTTGCTCCTTTGCTCCAGCAGTGCCGAGCCAAATCCGAGTCAATCCCTCCGGAAAGGTGAAACTGTCAATCATGCTCGATAGAAATAATAATACATCATCGTGTTCTTCTTGGCTGTAGCTTGGGTACAGCTCTTTCTGCCTTGTCACAACATCGGAACTGAACCCGAAAATTGTATTAAACCAACCATGGGTATTCCGGTGGAGGTGCGTGGGCTGCATCCTGGCATTAGTTACGGGAAAATTAATGCTCGTCCAACAGCAGCACCTTGAAGCCCAGTTGAACCGGCAGGGTCGGGTGGCGGGGATTGGACATTCTGATGACAGCATCAATAAAAGTCACCGTCATGCATATATGTACATGTGCGGCTCCTCCTTGCTCGGACGGGATTGGCAGTGAATGGCTAACGAACGATGTCAGCAGGACACGTCCCGAGGTTAGGACATGATGGATGCCGGTGTTCCAGCTGATGCTGCTTTTGCACCAAGACGAAGAACCCCGGGGTCCGTCATACACTTGTCATCTGTCAAATCCTGGAAGGGTACAAATCCTCCCTCTATTCTTCGGAGCCCGAAGGGGTTACGCGGCTGTATTAGGCCAGGGACCAGGACATACCGAAAGTTGTGGTGTTGTTGCTCGGGAGGGGATTCCGTATTAATAAAAGCGGCGGTGGCTGTGGTGGCTGGTTTTAACCAACAGCGCTATGATCGTCGTGGACGGCAGATGAGGATTCGGGAAATGATAAATTACAATGTTAGACCACACACGCACACTAATGTATGTATGTCCTCAAGCTGTCAAAACTAATTTGCACTGATGGCCGGCCGGTTGCTGCACCGGAAGGCAAATGAATACCGATTGGTGTGGATTTTGATGATGACAGTCAGCCAGTGCGTGTGTGTGTGTGTTGTGGCGTTGACGATGCAAGAAGAGGGAGAACCGACCGTGCGTGTGATTGCGGTGAACCGACGTGAGTGATTGGTTCATTATGAGTCCCGATGGTTAATTTGATGACATGGACTTTACGGTCATCAATTAAACAACTTTACTGTAACTTTAAGTGGTGACATACGGTAATAAGTCCTTGGTTCGCGCATAATCAAAGCAAGCCGTTTCACGAATCGAAAATGGAAACCGTCGAGATTTTGGTTGGTTATTGAAGGAGCTTTTGAGACTGAGACATTTATTGTATCTAGAATGAACTACAGTAAATGTTTCTGCCTCAAAAGATACTAAAATCCAAAAGAACCCATAAAATACGGAGAGGAGAATACATTTTTTAATGTCAGTTCTCAACAATATTCAAACAGATTTGTGTTTTAATGGTCTTTTTATAAATGTGACATAGTTGAACTACCATTTCATTCAAGTATTAATATAATTGAACTAGCATTTTATTGAATTCAGAAGCTTAGTAGAGTCTGAAATTGACCATGTTTGACACCTTGAACATGATCAGATTTGCCAAATGCTATCATAAACACTCGGTTAGAACACTCATATACATTTAATTGGATTCTAATGAAGTTCGAATTGTCTCACGATGAGGTTTGTCTTATTTAAGGTAACTCTCACTCTCCATCCATGCAGGCTGGAACATGGCCCTGTTACACCTCAAATTTATGCTACAAATTGATCGTTTGAGTTCTGTGTGCAAGCGTTCTCATTAATCCAACGGGCCGTGTTCGAGGTCTTACCGTTGTTTAGGCAATGATATTTCTGATTGCTCGGTCTCAGCACAACAAGCGCAAATATTGACAGAAAGTAGAAAACTGTTTGGGTGTTTCAAGCTAATTTGATTTGTTTTTTAAGTTTGTATTTTCTTTAAAATGATCAGTTAGGTTGCTGTAAATTGTCATTGTCGAAAACACAGTTTTCAAAGAACATTCTTCATAGATTCGACCAACCATAACTAATTTCACTCATGTTTCTTAATGGCATGTTCATGGCTGCCTTCATGAAAAACTAGAACTCAGTCGTTTTTTAAACTGTATTTAAAGCGCATGACCCAAAAGTGTAAGAACTAACTGATTTTATTTTTGTTAAATCAAATAAACTTTACACCCAGAATATCAACAATCCCACTAGTTACTTTTGTCCTCTATTTTTCGGGAGAGATGTTTATCAGCATCAATCATAGTAACCCATGAGTCAGCAGACAAAAGTTGACAGCTCTATAAGTTGAACTCTAACCGTGATGGCAGGAACAGTGAAGCAACTCCGTTCAGAAGTGTGCGCGTTCAAAGAACGACACTTTGTGGATGCCGAATACGCCCGTTCTGGCATCAACAACATCTTGGCACTATTAGACAACAATCAGAGCATCGAAACAAACACCAGTTCCGAACGGCCGACAACCCTGAGCGACAAGAAGCTCAACCGGCCAAACAGTGAAAAAGTACCGGGCGAACATGAACATACATGCCAGGAAACGGAAGTCACCTCCACTGACGAGACGTATCTTACCCTGGATGTCCATGACTGGCATGGAACTTCGTATTTTACTTCCCCCACGAAGGAAGTGAGTTCCGAGGTGAAGTTCATTTCACACACCAAGTTCCCCAAGAAGGTGCTACTCCGGCTGACAATCAGCGAGAAGGGGATGTCCTAGTCGCTCTTCTTTCGCTCCGGACTGACCGTGAAAGGGGAAATTTTTAGTACGAAATGCCTGCCGGAAATTGCGCCGTTCATCAAGAAATCCAATAAGAGCGAAGACGCGATGTTCTGGTCCGATTTGGCGTCGGTCCACAATTCGAAGCGATCGTTGGAGGAGATGGAGCGGTTGAATATCGATGTGGTACCCAAGTCAGCGAACCCGCCCAACTGCGTCCCATCGAGAATTTCTGGGCTAACCTGAAGCGTAAGATCCAACAGTTTTGTCGCGAAAACTGAGGAGGAATTGAATCCTAGAGGGTTTGAGCTGTTTAGTGGAATATTTGTTACTAGAAATTAGAAGAAAAATGAGTATTTTCCATTTAATTCCAACTACCTTTGCTTATCTTGACAGATACGCGTATTTCGTCCACAATGTGCAGACTTCTTCAGTGTCTCGTACTAATAACTCCAAAGTGAGGATAGTGGAGGATATTATAATCCTTTTGAATTTCGAAATATTCATTTTTTGCTTCTTGAGTTCGAGGCTCGAGAGTTTTCTGAGAAATGCTTCGCAATTTATCCTGGAGTATAGATAATGGCAGGTCATCTTCACCATCGCTGTCTACCGGATTATACATGTTCCAGGATTTCCTAATTGCATCCCCTGGAATGCAATCCTATGCGTTAGCCATTCAAAAAATAGCATCTTTATGGTAATATTTTTTACATTTTCGTGGACTTCTCCGGTTCGGGCCATCATCTCTTGCATACGAGTTTTTTGGTAATTTGCTTTGCCCATATGTATTATATTCTGGTCCTTGGGTTGAACAAGTTGAACGTTTTAGGATATAAAAATTTGGTCTAGATTTTTCCCATCTACGGTTTGAAATTCTCTGCCATTGAAATAAGCAGAAAAATTATCAAGAACTAACAGAACCCTAAACAAAAATCTTGTCATCCAAGCATTATTAGAAGCCAAGTAAGGAATTTGCCAAACATACTTCAGTGCTCTTGGTTTTTTAGATTTACCAATTAACATTAATGGAAGTTTCAATAATCCATCCATGTTGGAGCATGGCATGAGGGCAACTCATTCCCTAGCAGCACACTTGTTGCAAGTCGGTTAAAGCAACTGCCATGTAACTGATTTGAGTCACAATCAAGTTAGTGCAACCAATTTTGACGGATGTGTGTTGCTTGGGTTCTCTTGATTCCTTCCGACTCGGAGCACAGGAAGCATCTTTATCGACGAAAGTGGTAATTGGCGTGTCCTTAAAGTACAGACCACTTTCATCCGCGTTGAAAATATGGGATGGTGACAGTTGCTTTTTTTCGTTTTTGTAGTTTTTTTTCGAAAATTTGTTGACGTAATCTTCTACAGCCGCAACATTTCTCGACAGTTTCTTTCCAATGATTTTGAGCAAATAAATGTCATGTCTTTGAATGAACTCATGGATGTACCCACGCTGTGCTAGATAAATGCAAAAGCAGTACGATGTTTTGCCAGTTATTTTCAATAAAAGTAATATATTTACCGATTGATCCTTCTGACTGCACTGCTTTATCTCTGCTTGATCGAGATGGAATGTTATGCTTTCTATTACCTCTCTGGTGTTCATTCCATTTTCGATATCGTCCATGAACCGTAACGATTGCAATGGCAGCTTTTTGGCGCTTCAGTCCACTAGTTGGGTTTTCTGAAGTTTGAACTCTCAAAAGCAATCTTCGTGGTACCAGCAAAACAGAAATAAGCACAACAAGACGCACCGCAATCAAGACCAAGTCCTAAGTAAGACCGTTACAAATATTAAATAAAAATAATGTCCTACCGCCGCAACATGTGCAAAGGGTAAACTTGTAAGAAGGGTAAAAATCTAAGCTCATGACTGTACGTACTATCGAATCAAAATGTACCTACTATAGAGTGTACGTACTATCGAGGTAAAATGTCGAGGGTACGTACTATCGAGGTATACCTGTATTGAAAAAAAAAAAACAATACACTTTTTATCATCAACCACCAAGACTACTTAAAACGTCTTAGTTTAATAAAGTTTCAAATTGTAATTTGAAAATTCACAAAATTTTACCGATATCGCACACAGAAAAAAAAATCTAATTTTTCATTGTGATGTTAAAATCAGAGCATGTAAAATTGTCTCTCATTCCACACGAAGTAGCCACTTGCCTAAAACAGTGGTAATGAAGATGAACTTTTGTATACAATATTTTCCGTAATAAATGGAATGTCCTAGAACATTACACGATTTATAATGTTAGCTTGTACGTTTTGTGACGCTCCATTTATGTGCATGGTAAAGAACAGAAATTCACGCTACTTTTTCGAGCTGTGCAGTGGTAAGCGCAATTGTTTCCCACCCCAGAGGGTTTTCAATCAATTCTAGTCGGCACCTTAAGATTTTAGTACCGGCCCATGTGTTGATGAATTCAATCTGTAGGACCCAGGTGAAGTCAGCTCCCTTGTGTTGGTGTTTGAACTCAAACCGAAAATAGACCGACGGCAAATAAATAAAGATCAACCAAAAGAACATAGTTTATCCATAATGTCGCCCTGAATTCTAAGTGATCAATTTTACCCCCAATTTTTTATTAGAATTGAATAAACTAGTTGTGATTCAAACATGTTCTTTCATACGTGGTTAAACTATTATTGGCAGCAAGTGTATACAACAGCACTAATTTAAAAATTAAATTGCCTACTAAAATATTCTTCTACCGAAAGGTATTCCAAAAAAAATCGGCAAAAGTGATCAATTTCATCCATCAATTCACGGTACCTTCCAAGGAAAATTTATCAAAAACAATTTTAGCCTTTTTTATCACCAGCCGAAAAAAGTCCATTTCCTTTAATGCAAACGTTAGGCCATAGAGCTTTGCCTAAAGTCAACGCTTCAAGCAGAAACACCGAGACGACTCAGAGCAATAAGTAATGAGTAGATAACGGTATATAATCCTGACCAATTTTACTTACTGACAAATTAGCAATCAATTGACCACTACAAAATGTACTGAATATTCACGATCTAATATATAACGGGAAAAGGAGGAACCATCAGGGCACCCAAGTGAAACGATTCGAATATGGAGCACGGGACTGCCTCCTCTCTATTGTTAACATTTCGTGGAAAAAGGGGGGGGCTCTTGGATCCCATCTATTGGGGTTATTCTGCCAATCAAAGGCTCGATTCTATTGCCGTTAGTTTGAACTTGCTTTTGGAAGGAGATTCTCTTCCCTATATTCGCGGGTTTCGCGTAAGTGTCTCTGCTTACGGGCCCAGGCCAACGTTTTTGGCCCTTCATACAAGAGTTTTATGATCACAAACAACAATAGAACCCTGATCAAATTGTTTTCCAGATTATTCCACTGCTATGGATAGTTACTTTGCTGCATAGATGGTAGTACTTCATCGTAATCAACATCATTGGGTGGTATGCGTATTGAAAAAAAAACAAAATCTCTCATGACAGTTTAGAGGTTTCATGTTCCAAGTGTTACGATAAGGTCAATCTTTGAAAAGAATTAGAAGAATGAATTCACAATTCAAAAGAATTGGTAGTGATTAGAAGCAAGGAAATAATAGATCATTGATTCAACTCCCAAAATTTACCAATAAAACTTGGTTCTTACTTCAATTTGAAGCAGTTCTCAAATGTTCAAATTAGAAGGAACACCATATAATTTTAAATAAAAGAAATTTTCCATTTAAGGTTGTTTGTTTATTATTAAAAAATATTTAAACAAAAATACTAAATTAAATCTTCCACCATGCGCTATATACTGTACGATTTAAACAAGAACGTAAGTTCATCGTTTTGATAAAGGGCGAAAACGAAATTATTGCGACACCGAAAATGTCATGCCAATTTTCTTATAATGTTTAGAATCAAACCAAAATTTTAGGGTAGTTTTATACATATATTTACATTAAAAAATCAAAAGAAAAGTTAATCGATGGAGCCTTGGGTGTAAAATTGAACGCATTTTCGCTTGATGCCCTCCATCAAAGTCTTTACAGTGTCATCCGGTACCAGTTTCTCAGTTTTTTTTTCATTTTCTTAACATGTCCTTCTCGTCTTTGACTGTCTTCTTGCTCTTCCGAAGTTCTCGCTTCATGGGCAATGATGAAGCCTACTGCTCCACCGGGCGCAGCACCGGACAGTTTGGCGGATTCATGTCCTTTGGAACAAAATGGACAGAATTGGCCTCATACCACTCCACGACCCTTTTAGAATAGAGGCATGATGCAAAATCTGGCCAAAATAGCGGAGCTTTGTCGTGCTGCTGCAAGAATGGCAAAAGGCGCTTCTCGAGGCACTCAGATTTGTAGATCTCGCCATTTACTGTGCCCTTTGTCACGAAAGGCTCACTCCTCAGTCCGCAAGAGCAGATGGCCTGCCAAATGAGATATTTGGAAGCGAACTTCGACATTTTCTTCTTCTCAAATTTGTCGTCCACATAGAACTTGCTCTTGCCGGTGAAAAACTCCAACCCCGGAATTTGCTTAAAATTGGCTTTTATATACGTTTCGTCGTCCATCACACAGCAGCCATATTTTGTCAGCATCTTCTCGTAGAGCTTCCGTGCCTTAGTTTTAGCCGTCGATTGTTGCCGCTCATCGCGGTTTGGGAAGTTCTGTACCTTGTATGTATGTAGTCCAGCTCTCTTCTTTGCATTCTGGACGTAGCTCTGCGACATGCCGATCTTTTTAGCTAAATCACGGCTTGAGACGTTGGGATTTGCTTTAATCATCCGCTTCACCTTTCCCTCCGTCTTTTTGTTCTCCGGTCCCGGTTTTTTTTCCAGCTCCTTTGCCGTGGTCCAACGTCAACCGCTCCGGGAACCGCTTCAACACTCTAGAGACGGTTGAATGGTGAATGTTCAACATTTTTCCCAACTGCCGGTGCGACAGGACAGGAAATTCCAGGTGTTTGGAAAGAATTTGTTCTCTCGACTCGCGTTGGTTCACCTCCATTTTCGTTGAATCGAATAACACGACTTCGAGTTTGACAGCATGTAAACAATACACATCAATGAGAAAGTGTGCAAAAGTTGATGGATTTTTACCCAATGGTGAAAAAGTTATGCCCAATTGAATGTGTCGCAATAATTTCGTGTTCGCCCTTTATCTCTAATATTCAAATTCATCAAATTAGAAAGAACTGCACATGGTTTGAAATAGGTATACTTCATGCAAATTCATTGCTTCAATCTGATAATCTGGCAAGCTCGGTCCCTAGCTAAGTGAACCAAACCATAACTTCCAGTAAATTATCGCTCAAATATTCTGTCAAAATATCACAGCGAATCACATAAAGAACGATACAGGTTGGCGGCTTGGGACCAATGGGGTTTTTAAGGAATGAGCCAATTTTAAATAGGTAGTTTCATTTTGATTGCAACTGATACATTCGACCACCATTCTTTTCGGAGTATTTAGTTTGTGCACGTCCACAACTTGAACAAAATTTTAACTCATTTTTGACACAACTTCTTCAAAATTGGAGTTACTCAAACTTAATTAAATCCGATCGGGATTGACAAGCCGAAAAATAAAAAACCTCCAATTGATTTCAAATTGATGTAATTGGTTTATCGACTAAGGAGTGTATCGAAACTAAGCTATACACAAACTTTTTTTCTAATTATGTTGAAAACTGATATTTTATTCATACCAAAAATTGATCCTTTATTGTACGAGGTTAAACTTGAACATAATGAATTTAAGTTATTAATCCACGAGTTTTCGAACTTTGGATCGAATGCTCTTCATCAAGTTCCGGACAAGTGTTGCATCGCATTTTTCGGACGCTGGAGCCCATACTTTTTTTTTAACTTCTGCATGTTCCCAGCTGCCTTACCAGTCTTCTTGAAGAGCCTCTTCACGATTGCCCAGTAACATTCGATGGGTCGAAGCTGAGGGCAATTTGGTGGATTGATATTTTTCTCAACGAAATCAATACCCTTTTCCGCAAGCCAATTGAGAGTGGTTTTGGCATAGTGAGCCGACACTTAATCCGGCTAAAACAGTAGAGGTGTACTATTCTTCTTATATAAAGGCAACAATCTCTTCTGGAGACACTCAGATCGATAGATTTCCGCATTTTTAGTTCCGATAGTGTAAAAAATGGTTGACTTCAAACCACAGGAACATATTGCTTGCCATACCAGTACCTTTCGACCGAATTTCTCCACTTAAATCGACCTGTCCGCATCGCTCACATCCTCCCCAACGACGGCAGTAAAGTATTGTGGACCTGGAAGGGTTTTTGAGTCCTCCTTTACATAGGTCTCATCGTCCATCAAAACGCATGCATCCGGACGCTGCAAAAGCCGCGAATACAATTTCCGGGCCCTTGTTGCTGTTCGCTTCTTCTGTTCTGCACTTTGTTTCGAGATTTTCTGCTTCTTGTAGGTCTTCAGGTGGTTTCGCCTCTTGATACGCTGGATCATTCCGACACTCGTTTCTGCTTTTTTGGCCAAATCACGTATTGACATTGATCTTGTTCTTCATGATTAGAGATACCACTTTCTGCTCTTGTTTCGGGTTGGAAGAACCGGGTTCTCTGCCTCTTCCTGGTAGCTCATCCAAAGAATAGTGTTCCCCAAACTTATTAATGATGGTTTTAACACTCGCATGATGAATTCCAAACCGCTTTGCCAATTTTCGCATAGTAATACCTTTCTCACTTAGCCATGTGTCCAGAACCTTAATTTTCACTTCCTTTTCAATACGCGACATTTTAAAAGGCAGAATTTGAACCGCACAAACAAGTAAACAAAAGAAAGCTGACAGTCAAACGCACAACATGCAGTGTTCAGAGCATAAAAATCCATCACAAATACATGCGCACAACGCAAGTGTATGTGGATAGCTTATATTCGATACACTCCTTAGTCAATCCCAAACCAGTTCAACTTAAGTTTAAGTGACTCCACTTTTAACGAATGTAAGTTAAAAATGAGTCCCCATTGCGTCTACTGGGGTGGGCGTTTGTGGTATTTTTGTTCACCATGAAGCAGTCGTCAATTTACAATTACATGAAACAAATGTAAATTGACACATTTGGCAAACATCAATTGACCACAAACATCGGTGAGGCGTGAAAATGGGAATTCATTGAATTTTTTAGCATTTGTGATAAATTTGTCATCGTCGGTATAGTGAATAGAATTTGCACTCCGATTGCTTATATAAACCGTGTGGAAATGTTTTCATAGAACTGAATACGATTCCACAATACGGGAATTGTTATTTTTTGAACCCCTCACATGACCTACAGATAAAACGGTAAACGCATTGCGAACATCCATAAAGTACGTCACACCTTCAGAAAAAGATGGGACAGGAGGCAAGTTATGGGCGTTTTGAAGTCCGGTCAAAATACGAAAAGGAAGGGAACAATAATTAATTTCTGCGTGACGTACTTAATAAGCGTTCCCTACTCACAATTTTTGCGCTATTTATCACAGCCAATTGGGCACATCTACTGGTAACACTCGTCAACTGGCACACATCGAAGAATGCAAATGGAATTTCATATAATATGTTTGACACCCACATTTCCAGCACCACCAATATTTCGCGACAGTTCACATCGGCTTTGGGTTAGTTTTTCCTCATCAGTTGAATTGATTTTGATTTCCCGAATCGGATTCCTCCCTCCTCTACAACTCCCGCCCTGGGTGACAATTTTATTTGCATCGATTCTGGCTGTCGATTGCAAACATGTAAACTAGCGTTGCAACGGATTTCACCGACACCTATTTGAAAGACTGTGTACCGTTGCACAATATTCCCCGGCTGGGATACAATTTTGTTACTCTGTACACTTGCTAAGGGAGACCCACTGCTCTGGAGGAAGAACTGCATTTACCTTTTATTTCGTTTTCAACACCTTACGGAAGGAACCTCACCCTACCAATTGTCGACACTCGCCAGGATCACGCTGGGCTTGCTCCCCTCCCATCCTGTTGGTGTGAAGTCTTTCACTTTCAGTCGCTCTGAAGACATGTGGAAGAACCGGCCTCGCAAGGTGGCGAGAAATGTTACCTGATTTCTATTAGTGCTTCAGGCTAAAAGGATTCTTCTCCTCCAAGAGACACACACACACACATACATTCTAGTTTTCCACTGTGGGAAGGAAATGAAAAGTATTTCTACGTACATTTTATTTACACATCTCTTCACTGATTCGCCTTGTGCACCAGGGCTACCGATTGGTTAGTGATGAGTAGCGGAGTAAGCTTCGTGTCTATTCAGTGTCAAGAAAAGGACTCCAGTAGTGGCAGTATTTGCACTCGATATGAGCTCCATAGTGCCGCCATCTTCTGCCCACCCACCACCCACCGCACCATTCTTCGCTTGCTAGATAGCAAATCCAGAAAATCTGCACTACAGTTGCAATTCAGTTGCATTTCGGCTTGCTGTGTTAACCCTTTCGAAGCGGTTATTATCATATGAAGCTAATGGCTGTGAGCCATTTGATGAATTTCGACTTTAACTTGTCATTTCGATAATATATTAAAAAGTTCGAATAAAGCCTGTCGACGTTAAATTTGGAACACTTTCCTTTCAGTGGAGATTTTGAATTATTTCACCGATCGCTGAAACGTTTCACTTATATGACAGCTAAAACTCTCCATTCTATTTCGTGGTACAACATGTTTACATTCTTATTACATTCAGTAAGATGAGCTTGAACAAAGGGGAAGTGTGCACACGCATTTTGTACGAACGGCATTAAAATCCGAATCTATTGGTACGTGATCTTGTCAGGAAACTAAAACTACCGAAAGGTACCGTGTTTTGTGTTTGCAAATCATTTGACCAGCACTTGACTGTGTATCGGAAGGTTGGAAGTGGAACAAATCGAACAGTATGCTCCCGACAAATGGATAAAAATCCCAATCCCAATCACAACCGTAATGACAAGCAAATTTTCACTGCAAAAAGTCGTGCTAAATCATTTGCATCAATGTTTTCCAAACATTTTCTTGTATCATAATGGACGACGAAGCATACGTAATCGGAGACTTTCATCAGACCCGGGTCTGGATTTTTATACCGCAATGCAAAGGAACGCCGTTGCCGAGCAATTCCTGATAAAGAAAGGTGTCCAAATTCTTCATAAAGTATTTGATTTGTCAGGCCATATGTAGTTGTGGTCGAAAATCTAAAAGTTTCGTCTCTGCCGGCACTATCATTTAGGATGTGTAGAAGCCAAAGCCACGACTCTCCAGCTCTGTTTTGGCCTGATTTGGCCTCTTGTCACAATGAAAAATCCGTCCTGGAATGGTATAAGGTACAACAGGTCAAATACGTGCCAAAACAGCCAATCAACCAAACTGTCCAGAACTTCGCCCAATAGAGAAGTACTGGACTCTAGTGAAGCGGAAACTCTTCGAAACTAATAAGAAAGCAAATGGCACCGACGATTCCAAGAGAAGATGGAGAATTGTCACGGTAGGCGTATCCGAGGATACCTGATGGTGGGTGTTCCGCAGAAAATTTGCGAATTTTACAGAAAGAAGGATTAACATCTTAATCAACTGCAATTCTGTAATTGATTCTGGCAATTTTTATCTGCTTCAAATGACATCACCAGACATGGAAATGTACTGATGTTCTTTTCTTATTTACTTTTAATTACAATCCTCAGTCACTTTACTTATCAAAGTATATCTATGAAATGATTTATATTTTAGTTCATTTAACGAGTAAGCTTTGCGGAGCCGATATGAGGTGATTTTTAATATAATGAATGGCTTAATACGTTGTATAGTAGGTCTTGGACCGTTTACTCGCGGTTCACCCGAAGTTGAAAGGGATGACTCTTTTCTGGGAATGGATTGGACAAAGGATCCTGAAGATGGAGTTCTTTAGTCTCATCAGATAGTTGTCGCCAGCACTGGAACTTTGTGCGATCTGCACAAGGCTCCTTTTTTGTGTCTGGCCGAACACAATGACTATTGGGCGATGATGAGACTCCTCGAAATGTCGGAACCAAACAAACTATAACTTATGAATAAAGAAAAAAATAGAAAAAGATGAAACTCTCATACAAGACATAAGCAGCATAATTCGTGTTCTGACGGCTTCATGTTTCGTACATTGAACACCAGTAAAGATTGCAGTTAACGAAGTTAAATCTATATATTGGAGAATCTAATTTGTTTTTTTATACATTAGTCTACTCGTCACACGAATGCAATTTACGAGCAAGTCTTTGCTAATGTAATGTAATGCAATTCCTAATCTGATTTCATGCTCTAGTGCGCTTTTGAATTATGTCCTTTTTGACCACGTAACAATTCACATGACGATTTTGAATCCGTATAGAATACTTCTTACCTTCCAATTGATTCCAACAGCTTCCAACAGATATGCTTTCCCTTGCCTATCTTGCATATATAGGGTGTTCCGATCAAAATTTGGTCAAACTGTAATGTGTGTGAGTCGATCAAAGTTTTTATTAGTAAGTCAAATTCTTATTATTTTTTAAGTTCAGTTAATTCAGAAAATAGGAGAAATATTCAGCTTCCTTTTTACCAAATGTGAATTATAGAATTATAGAAGCAGAACGCCAGTTTGCCTTGAACTGTTTCTCGTTCACAACAGCTTTTCGAGTCTTCTTAAGATTCCGCTTGACAATGGCCCAATATTGTTCGATAGGGCGGAGCTCTGGCGTGTTGGGAGGGTTCTCGTCTTTGGACACCACTTGAACGTTGTTGGCATAAATAAAAAAATATGTGGACAATAAAACATTGCTAGATTTTGCTGTGCGCAGACCTTAGCAGCTGTTTACAAGTTATTTTTTTTATTTTTTTAAATACAATTCACTAATTAGCTAATACAAAAGACGGGTGGGTGTGTGTTTCCTAACAGTTGACCCCATTTCAATATTTGCTTACATACATACATACATTTATTTGCTTCACCTTCACATTTAGGATAAGACATAATCAACAATAGTACGCCACAATACTCGGTTTGCGGCTGCCGTTCTCCAACCTCGGTCACGCCCAATGCTCGCCAGATCAAGCTCCACTTGGTCCGCCCACCGTGCTCTCTGCGTTCCACGCCTTCTTGTGCCCACCGGATCAGTAGCTAACACCAACTTTGCAGGGTTGTTGTCCGGCATTCTTGCAACATGGCGTGCCCACCGTATCCTTCCGGCTTTGGCCACCTTCTGGATGCTGGGTTCGCCGTAGAGTGCAGCGAGCTCGTGGTTCATCCTTCGCCGCCACACACCGTTCTCCTGCACACCGCCAAAGATCGTCCTTAGCACGCGTCACTCGAAAACTCCGAGTGCTTGCAGGTCCTCCTCGAGCATGGTCCATGTTTCGTGTCCGTAGAGGACCACCGGTCTTATTAGCGTTTAGATCTTTTTAGACCACAGTTTCTTCTGGAGCCCTTAGTAGGCACGACCTCCACTGATGATGCGCCTTCGAATTTCACGACTCGTATTGTTGTCAGCCGTCAGTAAGCATCAGAGGTAGAGAAATTCCTCCACCACCTCGAAGGTATCCCCGTCTATCGTGGCATTACTTCCTAGGCGGATCCGGTCGTGTTCGGTTCCGCCTACCAGCATGTACATTGTTTTCGACGCATTCAGGCGAGTGTACAGCTCTGCCACCGTTCCATATGTTCTTGCGATAATGTCCATGTCGTTCGCAAAGCACACAAATTGACCAGATTTCGTGAAAATCGTAAACCGGCTGTTGAGCCCGGATCATCGCATTGCGCCTTCCAGAGCGATGAGTCCGTCACCTTGTCGCAGTCCCCGACGAGATTCAAATGAACTGGATAGTTCACCCGAAACCCTTTCGCAGTTTTGCAGAGTGAGAGTTGGATCGTTTCCTTCCTCTGCTGCACTGACGTAGTCGTTTCCTTCGTTGCCTTGGTCTCTCATGCCTACATTATCCACGCCATTCAGGTGCTCATCGAAATGCTGCTTTCACCTTTCAGATTTCGGTGCGGCACAGCAGTTCCATTTCCTCGCACTCCGCTTCTTCCAGACGGCGTTTTTTCTCCCGAAAGACGCTGTTTCCACTTTTGCTTATAACGTTCCACGTTCTGCCGGGTTCCTTGCTGCAGCATTGCCGTCCACGCTGCATCCTTCTCCTTCAGAATCGCCAGATGGTACTCTCGGCTGCGTCTTTGATGACTGCTTTTACTATACTCCAGCAGTCCGCTTAAGGGGCCACATCGAGCTCGCCCTTGTCTGGCAACGCTGCCTCGAGATTCTGCGCGTATGCTGAGGCGACTTCCGGTTGCTTCGATCGCTCTAGGTTGTATCGTGGCGGTCGCCGGTGCCGGACATTGTTGATGATGGAAAGTTTTGGGCGCAGTTTGACCATCACAAAGTAGTGGCCGGAGTCGATAGGTCCTGACGTCGATAATGTCGGAGAAGTTCTTGGAGGCGGCAAAATCAATGAGCCGTAGGCCGTTTTCCATTCGTCGGTCTGAATTTCTCCTCCTGGCCTACCTGAGCGTTAAGATTTCCTTTGATGATTTCGACGTCATGGCTTGAGCAGCGGTCGTACTCACGTTTGAGATGCGCGTAGAATGCGTCCTTGTCATCATCTGTGCTTCTGGAGCGAGGGCTGTGCACGTTGATTATGCTGAAGTTGAAGAATTGGCCCTTGATCCTCAACCTGCACATTCTTTTGCCGATCGGCCACCAACCGATCACGCGCTTCTGGATATCGCCCATCACGATAACCGCTGTTCCCAGCTCGCGTGTGTTGCCGCAGCTCTGGTAGATGGTATGATTACCTCTAAACCTCCTGCAGCGCTACGATGCCGAACCAGCGGTCCTTCAGTAGGTCGGCGAGTATGCGGGTGCTCCCATAAGAGTTGAGAGATCGGCAGTTCCATGTACCGAGTTTCCAGTCGTAAGTCCTTTTTGTTCGCTGGGGTCGTTGCCGTTGGTCTCGGTTCGTATTATTCTGTTGCTGATTTTCTTTTTTGCGGCTGGCTCGCAGGGCCGGAAACCAACCTCCTACTTTCCGGAGGACCATAGTGCACAGTTGAGCGTAGAGTCCTTTTCTGGCACTAGGACGTTGATCAGCCGCCCCTAACATGGGGAACAGAAACTGTTGTGAGCCGCTCCTCCTGGAGAACAGACGCTCAGGTTTGCAGAAACAAACCCCCCCTTCTCTGTCAGCCCACGACTGAAGTTCCCACCGAGGTTGGTTACCCGATCTTCCCTAAGGTTGCTCGCAGCCCAGCCAGCACCGCGGGGAGGTTAGGATAGGAGTTACTGAATAAGAAGGACCACTAAACAGGGTCTATTTTGAACCTGCAGGTACTCGAAGTACCAGTGGTACGCATTGTTCAGTCATTTACCAGTCATTAATATTTGCTTGTTGGAAATTATTTTGTTCAAATTTTCATCGTCAAACAATTGAGAAACCTTACTAGCATTCTTGGAACACGAAAATTGTCTCCCCGATAGCGGTAGTTCACGCTTCGATAACTTAAATCTTCAGCAGTTTTCTATCACTTTTCACAACATATAACTGAAGTTTCCGATCCCGAAGATAGTTCTTCAGGCTCATTCAAATCGAGCGAAAATCTGCATTTTAATTTGAAACTGGTGCCGACACATGGTCAGACGGGATCTTCTTTCGGGAATTCGTCAACTACCAAGACAAGAAATACGGACAGGGGCTTCTAAAAACACCCCGTTTGAATTAAACTACCATCTTCATCCTACGTTGGAAAGCATAACTTTCACGACACCGGGATGCACACTGCAAGGCATTACGGGAGCCCTCAACCGGTCCGACCCAGTCGTGCTAGTCGAAGTTCATCATCTATCTAGCATCTGTTCTTGCCATCCCAGCCATCCTGGTCCTGTGGTCGGAGTTAGCGGGGGGGCTTCTCCCAACCTGAACTTTCAGGCAAGTATGTTATCCAAGGTATTCTGCAAAGAAGGCCCCGGACCCTTCTAGCCCTGCTGTGCCCACTACCGGTATAAGTGACGCTGTATTTGCCCGTTCCAACCGTCAAAGTCATCCCGGCCCTGGGTCAAATAACGAGGACAAGGCTCTCCTAGCTGCCATCCAAGGCAAGTATCCTTCTTCTAATGACGACGCCCGGCCTGATGCTGTTTCCATTTCTAGGTCGATACCGGCCGATTCCGTCACCTTCTAATCGACAGCGCTTCTGTACTACCAGAACGTAGGAGGCATTAACAGTTCGTTCGCCGAGTACCAGTTGGCATGCAGTGACGCATGCTACGACATCTACGCCTTCACAGAAACATGGCTAAACAGCAACACATTATCGAAGCAACCGTTCGACGACACGTACAATGTGTACCGACTAGATCGATCGCCGCTCAACAGCAACGAGAAATCTGGTGGTGGAGTCCTTCTTGCCGTGGGCTCAACGTTCAAATCTCGCCTCCTGAAGCCTCCCGAAAACTCAACGGTTGAACATCTCTGGGTGGCAATATCCACCAAAACCGGAACATTGTTTATGTGCGTAGTGTATATCCCACTTGATCGTGTCAACGACAGCAGCCACATCGATAAGCATACTCTTTCCTTGGATTGGATCGCGTCACAAATGGGACCCAGCGACAACATCGTCGTTGTGGGAGATTTCAACCTCAGCACGATTTCATGGCATGTCGATACCAACGGCTTACACTATCCAGATACTTCATGTTCGTCATTCAGACCAGCATCTCTCTCCTTGCTTGATGCTGGATCTATGCTTCATTACTAAAGAACTGGGTCAAAGATGTTCTGTCATTCAAGCTTCGGCACCGCTTGTCAAAAGCTGCAGAAACCATTCCCCTCTGCTACTGACGCTGGAGTTTAATCCTGAGTACAGCTTTCATGTCATCTTCGAAAATGTTTATTATGACTTCAACCATGCTGACTACGAGGGAATGAACAACTTTCTCGCCGACGTGGACTGGAACACGACTCTTGCAAACGGGGATTCAAATTTTGCTACTTCGAGTATGTGCTGTATTCTGCTTTACGCCGTCGATCAATTCGTACCTAAGAAAATCAACCATAAGCCTCCCAAACCTGCCTGGTCTAATTCTGACCTCAAACACGTGAAACGAGTTAAAAGGGCTGCTTTGAGGAAACACAGCAGATATCGCACCGATTCAACGAGGGCAAACTACGCTCGCGCCAACGACGATTACAAATACCTCAATAACAGCTTGTACAACGCCTATCAGTCTCAATTGCAGAGTCGTCTCAAAACGAACCCGAAAAGCTTCTGGCAGTTTGTGAACGAACAACGGAAAGAAACCGGCTTACCCTCTACTATGACTGATGGCACTCTTGAAGCTAACACTATCGAGGATATCGCCAGCTTGTTCCGTACGCAGTTCAGCAGTGTCTTCTGCGACGAAATTCTGGACGCTGAGAGCCTCGAAGCGGCTACTAGCAATGTTCCCCGCATGTCTGTATTTGGCTCTGCTTTCACTATTCATAGTTATATGGTGATTTCAGTCGGGAAGCAGATGAAAACTTCAATTGGATGCGGTCCTGACGGTATTCCTTCAATTGTCCTGAAGCGTTGCCTAAACACGCTTGCTGCGCCCCTGCCTACGGTGTTCAATTTGTCTGTAACTTCCGGCGAGTTTCCTGAATGCTGGAAATAGTCATTTGTATTCTCAATACACAAGAAGGGATGCAAACGGTCCGTCGCCAACCATCGTGGGATTGCAGCTCTTTATCCAAGCTATTTCAAGTAATTGTTCTCCAAAGGCTGGTCCATGACTATTCACAGACTATTTCTCCAGACCAACACAGTTTTGTGCCCAAGCGCTCGACGGCGACCAATCTAACCGTATTTACATCGTTCATCATGCGCGAAATGGAACGCGGTCATCAAGTAGACGCCATTTCCACAGATTTCTCTGCGGCCTTCGATAAAATGAACCATCAGATTGCTATTTCTAAATACGGCAATATGGGGGTTCTCGATCAACTGTTGAACTGGCTCCGTTCATACCTGACTGGTAGAACTATGCCCGTGAAGATTGCCGATTACGCCACATCTAGCTTTCCGGTAACATCTGGCGTAGCCACCTTGGCCCATTCCTTTTCCTGCTATATATGAACGATGTAAACTTGGTCCTCAAATGCCTGAAATTATCCTACGCGGATGACCTGAAGCTGTACTACGTTATAAAATGTCCGGAAGACACCCACTTTCTTCAGCAGGAACTGCAACTGTTCGATAACTGGTGCCGAATCAACAGAATGTCCATAAATGTATCCATATGCTCAACTATCTCCTTCGGCCGAAAATGTGCGATGTATCTCCACGACTACATCCTTCGAGGTACGCGCTTGAAACGAGAAATAACGGTCAAGGATCTGGGAGTAATGCTCGACTCCAAACTGTCGTTCAAGATTCACATTTCGTTTATTGTTTCCAAGGTCTCTTCGCAGCTAGGATTTATGTTCCACTTCGCAAAAAAACTTCAACGACGTTTACAGTCTGAAGGCATTATACTGCTCTTTGGTTCCCCTTTCTTCCAAAACGCAGTTCAGAGGATCGAAGCTGTTCAGCCAAGGTTTATACGCTTTGCTTTGCGACATCTTCGCTGGGAAGACCCTCGCAAATTGCCAAGCTATGAAAGTCGGTGCAACCTCATCAACCTGGAACTGTTAGAAGGTAGGCGTATGGTAGCCAAAGCGTGTTTCATTGGTGATCTGCTTCAAGGAAATGTTGATTGTTCCGCTCTACTCAAGAGATCCCATCAACACTCTACGACGAAATCTCCGTTTGGGGAACGTCCATTAATTACGTCACGCAAAAACTTACGTATTATTAACCCCCCTCCCCCCCTTGTCACGTTTTTTGTATGGATCTTCAAATTTTTATGTATGGATCGTCACGTTTTCCCAAACCCCCCCTCCCCCCATATTGCGTGACATAATTAATGGACCTTCCCTTACAACAGTTCTACGTGTTCCGGCACTCATGGACCAACTACGGTAAACACGAACCTGTGCAAAGCATGTGCCGTGTTTTCAACAGCTGCTATAATGTGTTTGATTTGAATGTATCCCGTGAGGTTAATAAGCGTTGTTTCCGTATATGTCTTTGTTAAGTTTTGTTAATTTTCGTATGGAATTTAATTTTTTAAAGGGACATTGGAGTGAAATTTTTTATCTGTTTATTTGAAGTTAGTGACCATGGCAACAGTGATAGAAAATGTATAAATGTTAGTTCTGTAGAATTTCAATAGATTTAAAACACTTTTTCAGGATATCTCAAATCACGTTTTTGGTGAAGTACTGCTATCGCTGAAAACGAACGAAAACGTGCGTAAGCGTGGACCCACAGAACTCTACCATTAACAATTTACTACATTTCTTGCATTTAAGGATCAACCGAATGCGGATCATATATAATAGATACGAATGCTTGTAGTATTTTTTGTTTATATAAATACATAAACTATTATATAAATATGTCATGGGAATGAGAGGGACCATCAGAGCACCCGATTGATGCACTCTGGATGGGGAGAGTGGGAATGCCAACTCCCAATTGCTAACAGTTTGTGAATAGAGGGCGGGCTCTTCTCCCCGCACATTGGGGCATCCTCATGTTAGATGGCTTGATCTTTTGACCAATTGTTCAATCTTGTTGTTGGAAGGAGATTCCTTATATCCCTGTGGAAACGTATAAGTGATGTTTGCCTTCGTGTTTACCTGAAAAGCAGCAAGGAATCTTTTCTCCATCCTTGTGTTGCTTTTTCCATTCTGACAGCTACCAGCTTTCCTTTGCACAGTAAGACCCTCTTTATAACGTTTAATCACATCTGCAACAGTTGATTTTGGCACATTTTAAGATTTAGCGATGAATCGAACAATAAAATTGGGATTTTAGAAATATTTGTGCAAGATAGATTTCCTGCGTGCAAGTTCACACGGTACCATCTTGAAAATAGAATAGACGTGTGTGATTACCGTTTGTCTGTTTATAGGTTATGTATATAACAAGTTTCATTCCATTTCGTAGTGGTTTGACTGAGGAACAGGATAATTTCATAGTCCGGACTTTGATGTGAACGGCCTTTATGACTACTAGTTTCTTGATTCTCATTAGAATTTGAGTTTCCAGGACAACTATGTTGAAATCGCAAGTGATCATGAAACATCATAAAGTCAGTTTCAATTTAACCTAATGATTATTTTGAATAGTGTCAATCGCAGAGTCTTACTGCCCTCTGTTATCATAATTACAACTCTAAGTAATTGTTACCTATCAATCTCAGCCTAAAAAATTACACATTATGTTCTACTTTGTAAGAAACAAACACTGTTGCTTCATTTGATATTCAAAACAATCCTGACCTATATGAAATTGAATATTTATATTGACAAAATCACAGGCGATAATGCATATCAATCGACGAATGAACATAATCAAAGAATGACTTCAAAACTCAGCGGTTGCTCTGGTCAAGAGAATACCGTCATTTCAAAATTCAAATTCACGAAGATAGTTGGTTTGTTCGTTAAGGTTGTCTTCATTGTCAGCACATTTGAGAGCAGTTGAATTGATTTTTACCGGCACTGGTCCATACATAAAGTTAAATTTTTCAATATATTTGAGATTTGTGCATCCAGCGCCGAAAGGGCTAACCGAATCGAAAGCAGTAGATATGTCTGGAGAAAATACGACGAAAGCACACCGGATATCGTATTATCCGATTTGCACACTTTCTTGGATTGCCGCACTTTGATGCGTTTTGAATGGAAGCCACCTACATACAGTGGAATGTATTGCAAGGCAATACAGTGGAGTGGCAATCTCCTGGGTCCTTCCAGGGACGACCAAGTCAATGCAGATTTCAAACAGGATAAAGTTTGTTTACGACACATCTTGTTTTCTGAGAGTGCATTTATGTTCCCTTCAGACGACGCAAAGGGACTGCCGCCGTTGCAGTTCCGTTTGAAATGGTTGTGTTCGAGTTAACAAACCCAATTTCCGCCATTGCATTTTTCCTGCAACATTAAAACTTAATTCCATCCAGGAACTTTAATCTCGCCCATAACTCCATCGGATGCACTGCGGTTCTTCCACTGGCAACGGGAAATGCGGGCAATCTGTTGCTGACCCGATTAAACCACTCTGATTGGTTGATGCCGGAAGGAACTAGCTTTCAAAAGGAAAATCGAAGGATTATCAATCGCTGTCGGTTGGCGAATGAAAAATGGAATCAATCTACTTGGGTTGTCTCTGATTTCTTGCTGCCCTTGCGCTGGAAGAAAGATGAAACCAAAGGAAAATCCCATCAAAGTGCCTTCCTGGCTCTTGCCGGAAGATATCTATATAGGACTCGGGAAAATCACTCAAGAATGCTGCGAAAAACAATACGTTGATCTGGTTGGAACAGTGATTACAAACTTTTACTGCTGCTTCGAGATGCGAAGAGGATTTTTTTTTCTCCCTCAGGGAAGCAGCAGGGTTGGAATGGGTAAAAACCTACTTTGGCACCGACTTCAAGAGCGTCGAGCAACCATGTTTAAGTTCCGCTTTCACTTCCAGCTGGAAGCAAGTGGAGAAGGATCGGATTTATGGTATAAAAACTAACGAGTAGTTCCAGTGCAGTAACTCAAGAAAGTGGGAGGGAAAATTAGAACTTGAACTGTGCAATCAAGACGAAAAAGTGACTCACGATGGAATGAATTTTCCGCTCGAAGAAGCTAATTAGTATAAGTTTTTCTTTTTCGTTGACACATCTAAGAGATTCCGTTTTTCAACTTCTGATGTCTTTGGCATTGTAAGGCTTCACGAGTGTTTAGGCAGAGATTATCAGTATCCTGTTCATTATCGGTATGGCCTACAGCTGGTGCGGTTTGCTACCGTTGATTGGAAATAATTTCGAGTGCCATTTAATTACGTTTCTAGTTGGCTGACGATACACATACACACTCAACCACCTACTTACCGACATTTGGTTGAAGCTTCTGTTGCGTGTTCGCTGTCCTTGATTATCTAATTAATCTAAGCAGAACAGCAATGATGATTCGAATGAACACCAAATGTGCACTCGGCTGTGCGGCATGGCCTGCTCTTCCACGAGTTCCCAATGTAAATTATGTCCGCGCTAAAGTGGGCGGAAGGTGGCTTATTGTGTAGCCTTTGCTTGTAGCCATTGTCAACATTATCCAGTGCGATCAGCATCAAAAGAAGCTCAATGAAGCGTTACCGATGCGTCCTATATATAATTGGTCGTCGTTGTTGCCGTCATCTTCGGCGTTTAATTAGAATCCGAGAATTGGTGAAACAGCCATCAGACTATTATGCTGCCTAATCGTGTGCAGACTTTCACGCATAAACGCCCCACTCGGCATTCAATGATGGGAAGCGGCTTTCTGAAGTGTTTGTGCTGTTCACCGAAACACTTCTGCCGGACATCTCCGGTTACATACAGCCGAGAGAATATCACTTTATGCGTAACGTCAGTCAATATTCAGGACTAATGAGCTTATCATCACGATGCTGACCAGAGGCCATGTACGTCAGTTTCTATTTGCAACCAGGTGTGGGTGGCTTTTCATGCGATGGATTCGCTGCATCGAGAGGTGAGCGAATTACTGAGACGTCTTGAAACGATAAAGCATATCGAGTATCATGTTTTGAAGGAATATATTTAAGGGAAAGCGGTTTAGAATTCAATGTCTTTAATGAGCAGCTCACGATGTCTAAAGCGGTTATCTCAACAAGAAAACAAACAAGATCTTATTATTTAAGCTCTTGTTTGACTTAAACGAATAAACCATCGAGCGCGATTGCTTGACTATTTTCGTTATGGTTGCTGCCTGAGCCAAGAGAATATAATATCAGTTAATGAGAACTATTTTTATAGTATGTATGTTAGGAACCCTTCTTAACATGTTAGCTTTACATTAATTTGTAAAGCAGCAGGCAGCGAAAAGTGCCCTGCAATTCAAAAGATACAATAAGATTTTAGATTTAAGGATCCTTAAGATTTTCAAGTTAAACTCAGACGTTAAAACAATAGAAGGTCATCCAGTCTTCCAGTCGAAAACAAACTACGACGTTCCCTTTAAAGTGGTTAACTCAAGCCGCTTCCATTGTGTTTTACACGGATGGGTCAAAAATGGGAGAAAATACTGAAGCCGGGGTTTATGGCCCTGGAACCAGGAAAGCTATACCAATTCACAGTGGGCAAAAATGGATCCAAAATCCCATTAACTTAGACGGCGAAATGTCCATGGTAGAATCAAACTGGAACGCTATGGATACATGCAGACAAGCCAAGATATTTATAAGACCAAGTGCTGTAAAAGCCCCGATCTTTCTTAATCTTAGTAAAAAAGACCTTCAAGTATTACTGGTCTGTTAACTGGTTACTGCCCGAGTAGGTATCACCTAAATAAAATTGGAAGAATTCTTTCTACAGCATGTCGTTTTTGAAAATTTGAAACTGAAACTGCAAAACATATACTCTGCATTATTCGATCAAAGGATGTCAATATTTGGAAAGGAGTTACTAGAGCCCCCCGAAATTTGGCAAAACGATCCTGGTATTAGACTTTATAAAACAAGTCGAGCCTAACTGGGATCAGGGGTTATGTCAACCTATGTCCATCACACCTTAATTGTGGCAGGATATTTGACTTGCACCAAATCAAATATGGGTCATACAACAATAATCCTAATGAATGGATGCAGTTGTGTTTTGGCTCTTGTAACCGCTCGCGTACTGAGGTTTAATTAGAAGTGGTTCGAAGCTTTTCAGAATTTAACTGTTTTCATAAAGCGTTACTTCTCGTAACACCTTTTCAGTCCGACTTTTTTTTTGGCACGGACTGAAACCAAAACCACGCGAACCGTTTGTTAACAGTTTTGAGCACAGAAATGCCTCTCAAATTTTTCTAATAATTAAATTACTGGCTTAACCAATCACATGCCGGTAGTAAGTCACCATAAGGAGTGTATCGAATATAAGCTATCCACATACATTTGCGTTGTACGCATGTATTTGTGATAGTTTTTTAAGCTCTGAACACTGCATGCTGTGCGTTTGACTGTCAGCTTTCTTTTGTTTACTTGTTTGTGAGGTTCAAATTCTGCGTTTTCAAAATGTCACGTATTGAAAAGGAAGTGAAAATTAAGGTTCTGGACACATGGGCTAAGTGAGAAGGGTATTACTATGCGAAAATTGGCGAAGCGTTTTGGAATTCATCATGCGAGTGTTATAACCATCATTAATAAGTTTGGGGAACACTATTCTTTGGATGAACTACCAGGAAGAGGCAGAAAACCCGGTTCTTCCAACCCGAAACTGGAGCAGAAAGTGGTATCTCTAATCATGAAGAACAAGATCAATGTCAATACGTGATTTGGCCAAAAAAGCAAGAACGAGTGTCGGAATGATCCAGCGTATCAAGAGGCGAAACCACCTGAAGACCTACAAGAAGCAGAAAATCTCGAAACAAAGTGCAGAACAGAAGAAGCGAGCAGCAATAAGGGCCCGGAAATTGTATTCGCGTCTTTTGCAGCGTCCGGATGCATGCGTTTTGATGGACGATGAGACCTATGTAGAGGAGGATTCAAAAACCCTTCCAGGTCCACAATACTTTACTGCCGTCGTTGGGGAGGATGTGACCGATGCGGACAGGTCGATTCAAGTGGAGAAATACAGTCGAAAGGTACTGGTATGGCAAGCAATATGTTCCTGTGGTTTGAAGTCAACCATTTTTTACACTACCGGAACTATAAATGCGAAAATCTATCGATCTGAGTGTCTCCAGAAGAGATTGTTGCCTTTCTATAAGAAGCATAGTACACCTCCACTGTTTTGGCCGGATTTAGCGTCGGCTCACTATGCCAAAACCACTCTCAATTGGCTTGCGGAAAAGGGTATAGATTTCGTTGAGAAAAATATCAATCCACCAAATTGCCCTCAGCTTCGACCCATCGAACGTTACTGGGCAATCGTGAAGAAGGTCTTCAAGAAGACTGGTAAGGCAGCTGGGAACATGCAGGAGTTCAAAAAAAAATTTAGGCTCAAGCGTCCAAAAAATGCGATGCAACACTTGTCCGGAACTTGATGAAGAGCATTCGATCCAAAGTTCGAACATTCGTGAAGGAATAACTTAAATTTCATCCGGTCTTCAGTATGTTCAAGTTTAACCTCGTACAATAAAGGATCAATTTTTTGTATGAATAAAATATCGGTTTTCAACATAATTTGAAAGAAAGTTTGTGGATAGCTTATTTTCGATACACTCCTTACTGGCAGTCAAGAATTGACGAATTTCACGCCAACTCGTCTTCGTGGTTGGCAGCACCCTCTCAGAATCCAATGAAACTTTGTGGATGGGTAGACTATGTTTTTTCAAGCAACTTTGCATACTTTGTTTTTTCAAAATTTATGTAGACTACCATTTGAAAAGGGTTTAAGGGATTTTTTTTAATCAACATAACTCAAAAAGGAAAAGACTTACCAAATTGTGAAGCATGGGTGACTTTTAGAAAATCGTCTTAACTTTTATAAAAATTGTAAAATCAATTCTTACACTTACATTCTAACATTCAATTGAAGAAGTCTGCACATTGTAGACGAAATACGCGTATCTGTCGAAGATAAGCAAAGGTTGTTGGAATTAAATGGAGAATACTAATTTTTCTTCTAATTTCTAGTAATTCTTACACGCTAAAAAAAAATTTCAAAATTAAATGTCAATTTGCAAAAACTGGATATCTTGGAATTGGACGAAATTTTTTTTAAATTTTATTTGAATATGATTGTCAAAAAGTTCGCCAAACATTGGAAGATGGACACTTTTAAGGAAAAAAAGTTTATCAAACAACTTATTTTTCATGTCCACATAACTCAAAAAAAACCAAGACTTGCAAAACAGTGATGTATAGGTGACTTTTAGAAAATTGTCTTATCTCTTTTGAAAAAAAAATTGTAAAAATTTAAAATGGATTCCTACACACAAAAAAAAATTTAAAATTTCAAGTAATTTGCTAAAATGATTTCCTTAGAATTAAATGAAATTCTTTCATAATAGAGGTAATAGAATTGTCTAAAAGTTCGCCATTCAAGATGGGCATTTTTAAGAAAAAAAAGTTTTTCTCACAACACATTTTTAATGTCAACATAGCTCAAACAGGAAAAGAATTACAAAAAAGTGATGTATAGGTGTCTTTTAGAAAATCTTCTTAACTGTTATGAACAAATTTGTAAAAATTGTAAAATCGATTCTTTCATGCTAAAAAAAATATTGCAAAATTTAAAGTCAATTTGCAAAAAATCCCTTTCTTAGAATTCGACGTTTTTTTTTATTTTTTACAGTAAAGGCAATGTAATTGTCTATAAGTTCACCATACGTTACAAGATGGGCACTTTAGGGAAAAAAGTTTTTCTCACAACAATTTTTTCATGTCCTATTTCTACCGTTTATTAGGCAAACTCGTCTACCCAAGTAACCATTAAGCACTAAAAGTGGCATTATATCAGCATTATATCCGCATATAAAGCTGCACTTAAATGTCTTGAAGCTCTGTATTCAGATATAATGCTAATATAATGCTAAGAAAGGCGAAATAACGTGCTTATATAGTGCAGAAGTGACAACTCGTAAATAGCATTAGTAATGCTATATTAATGCACCTCAACATAACTGTCAATTTTGATAGCCCGTTTTTGGCACTGCTTATGCTATTATGCTGCATTTATCAACTGTCTATTTCCGATTTATTTTGAAGAACTTTTCCTTTTTTTGCTTCTTCTTCTTGATAGTATTAGCAAAATAAAGGAGGATAATGCATGCAATAATGAGCTATAAATAAACCACTTAGTGTAAATTCATATTACTTATTAGTAATGAACGGGTTTACTAGTATGCGTAAAGTAATATTTTGTAAATTCAATATACTGCAAAAATTTCCCGTACTGCGTCTTGAATCAAGGTATCATCATGCATGGTTAGACGACCTTTGCTGCGGCTCCAGTGGTTCCAGAATTGTTATAGCTTTCATTTCCGTATCTACGAACGAATTTGAAGGCGTAGAACTTGCTAATGGAGATGTAGTTGTTTCTGGAACCAAATCATCAATATGTGTGTTAAGTTTAGACGTATCGTAGTTTCGATACAATTTAACTTTACGTCTGTAATTTTAACTTTTACAAGTTTTTTTTCCACTTATTCTCGTCGATACAGGTTTTTGTTTACTCCAAATTACTTTTCAATGCTTCTGTAAACAGGTTCTTAGCATTATTTGATAGCCTAATATTAGCACTAAATGCAGATATAAAGCATGTATGCTACATGATAAATACTTTTATGCATTATAACAGCCTTATATGCGCATATAATGCTGGCGATAATGCTATGTTTTGGTTGGAGCTTGAATGCATTTGTGCTGCTAATATGAAGCCTGCATGCCTAACATATGCTATTATAGAACTTTTAAGCAACATTTATGCTGATATAGTGCTATTATCGAGCTTAAGCTTAATGCTTATGGTTACTTGGGTAGTTATGGTCTTCAACACCCCTTTGTAGAATCCAATAAAATGAAGCAGTCATAAAGAATTGAATGTATTGAACATTTGGTAAAAAACAATAATCATCTAGACTAACATTTGAAAAAGGTCGAAAACATTAAAATTTCCTTGACATCAGGAAAACAGAACCAAAAGTGTACGTTTAAGTGCCAGTCATTCATAGCTGCTTGTTTGGATATTCCTATTTTTAGGGGCGATTGAAATGTGGCTTTGTATATCTGTAGGTGGGGGGGGGTAGGGGACTGAAGGTTACGATTTGCTACAAAATGTGTAAAAGGTAATACCAAATTGTCATTATAATTAAATTTAATTGGCTTTTGTGGGGTTTTAGGACTAAATTATAAAACGAGTCGACACGATACACGGTGAAAAATTTACATGAAAAATTTGGTGTAAAAAAAACTATTTTTTTCCTTAAAATTGCCCATTTTGCAATGTATGGCGACAATTATATTACCTATATTAAAAACCAAATTCGTCCAATTGTAAGATAATCATTTTTGCAAAAAGACTTTAAATTTTGAAGTATTATTTTTGCGTGTAAGAATCGATTTTCAATTTATAAAAAAAAATCGTAAAAGTTAAGACGATTTTCTAAAAGTCACCCATGCGTCACTTTTTGGTAAGTCTTTCCCTTTTTGAGTTATGTTGATTGAAAAAAAATCGATCATAAAACTTAAACCCTTTTCAAATGATAGTCTGGATCAATTTTGAAAACACAGAGTAAGCAACGTTGCTTGAAAAGGCATAGTCGACTCACCCACAAAGTTTCATTGGATTCTGAGATAAACATTAGAGGTAGCTGGAAATAAATGGAAATTACTCTCAAAACCTTTGAGAATCGACCACGACCAAGTGCTGTTAAAAATAGGAATTGCGTTCAGATTTTAACTGAATCGAGCTAATTGATATTCACTATTCGAGTCCCAAGTTCTGCGCCTTAAGACCAAAACTTTACCACAAACTAACCTTCAATCAACAGTCTATTAGGCATTTTATTTAAATGTATTTCCAGAATCAACTCCACCCCCTTGATTCAGCGAACCAATATGTGTTCCAGTACAAAACCACCACTTCCAGTCGAAAATTCAGATACCTAATCAACTGGTAAAATTTATGCATGTATGAATGTGCCTTGCCCGAAGTTCCACACTATTGTCGCCTGAGCTCAAAGCGTTGTTGGTCGGTTTTCGTCGTCGTCGTCGTCGTCGCCATCGCAAGGCACTACTTTACTACGGCCGGCAAGTGCCTATGTCGCCGTTCCGTGAGCGCGCCGGAATTCGGTGAAATACGATAATGGTACCCAATTTCGGCAGAAATTGCGAATAGGCATCATCACCGGGTTCGTGGAAGCTAGACGAAACCGATGAAGTGCGCAAGGGTTTGGATTAGAAATTTTACGGCCCGGTGGCCAGCAATGAAACCAACAACGTGGAAGAAGGAAATGTGTTCGGATCGGGCTTTATGCTGCCGGAATTGTGGCAGAAGGCTTCTCGGAAGTGGGGCGAAAAGATGAATCCAATGAGATGGTACGCGTCTGAATCACTGGTGATAAACTGGAGCATTGTGTGATTGATTGCTGTCGTGAAACTAGGTGGCTCTTTGATGATCGATGATGAAATTTTGATATTGCTCCCCGAGGGCGTTCAGGTTCAAGTTGAGCAGTTTCGAGGATTTGAAAACTAGTCAAAGAAGAGAATTTAATTCCTAGTTAATTTCATGGAACATTTCCTGGACAAAAAAGCTGTTTTATTTGTTGAACCAACGGTGACATCGCAGACGATTCCGGTTTCCGCTGTGAGCGTTCTCGGTTGGTTGGTTGGGGATTTTTTTCTCCAGCGAAACGTACCTACAACAACCCTTCTGGCTTCTCTTTCCTGGTTCTGTGAACCGTACGGGTTCCGTGTAAAATATTCAGTAACATAAACGAATGGTAATGCAGCCTGGTTCCGGTTGGTGTAGAGATAGTTCCTAGTACGAGAAGGACACTAAGGTCGAAGCTTCATCAAGGAAAGCGGAAATAGAACCGGATCCGACGGTCCACCGTGGGAGTGTAACTCTAGCATATTTTTGCGAGCACTTCCGCCCAGCATCAAGGTAATCGAGAATACCTTCCTTCCTCTCTCCGGCAACGACCGGAATTTAACTTTCATCCTACGTCCTTTTGTCATGGTAATCAGATGACTAGACCTGCGAGCCGATAGCAAACTTTCCCTCAAAAATACACATTATCAATACCCATACTGAAGAACCACAAGCTGAAAATTCTATCGGCTCACAGATCTGACGCTTTCTGTGAAATAAGTAAAAATCAACTCACCACCTCCCACACAACAAATTCATCATTCGGTCAAAGGACGAAGCAAGATACTTCCGGTGCAAGTGCAGCGCCTGCTACAATGTGAGCAAATTGGAAGCAGAAATATGCTTTGAACTCAGTCAGAGCATATCTCATCCCGGCGTTGCCAGGCAGCAGTGGTGCTGTTGAATGAGAAATTTTCAATGAGCGCAGTTGACAGTTGACTTCATGATATCATTTTTCTTTCGGGGTGATGATGTAGTGATGAAGTCAACCGGACCTGCTTGCCGATGTTTGATTAGCATCCACACTTGGCTGCAACATTCTAAGCCAGTAGAAAACTCATCTCAAACCATCTCGAGTGGCGAAAAGTGGCTACGCGCTCGATGCAAATTTCGACAAACAGCGATTAAAATTAATTAGCAACCTTCCAGCGGGAAAAGGCATCACTTTACCTCTACTCTGATGATCAGAGATCTTAAAATACTTCACACACTTAAGCACCCAATTTTCAACGGTGAAAAGCTATTTCCAGTGGGGGGTGGCAGACGCCTTTGAAGGGTAACAGTAATTGCTACTTGTAAGACACCCTTTGCTTACCGAAGCTCGTTATTATGCACAACTTGCGGTAGCTCTCGGCTCCGGACTATAATCATGTTTGCAAAACTGTGCCCAGCCTTTGTGTCGGTGTGTTTCAATCCCTTGGCTGTCAGGTGCATAGCAGTCATAAGTAGTGCATTTGGGGCGCCTGGCTGATAGATGTACAAGGAACAAAAGAAGATATGATGGAGCAGACAGCTTCGACTGATGGCTGGCTCGAGCGAGGATGCGCCTTCCGCTCCGGGGAATAGGAAAAGCACTAATCCTATTAATTAAAATTATATAAGAAGGGAAGAACGGGCTGTTGTTTCTAGTTGGTCTGTTAATTCCTCTTTTCTCTTGCATTGTTTGAGATTATGATCCATTAGCCGTTTTAAGTTTCCTGCGAGAATCCTCGTTAGGTTGCTACGTTTGAGCGCAATTTGATAGTTAAGCTTAACCAGACAGAGCGTTTGCCTTGTTTAGTGCAAACTGGATTTGCTCTCGTACATTGTTCGATAGTTGTCGTAAAATGAGAATCTTTGACAATAATTCCACGGGGCCCTAGGAATAATCGCATTTTCATCTTGAATTAGAAATATGAATAGTTACATGTCTGAATGCAGCACGATAGAATTCCGGCTGTATTGAAAATCGTTATCTCAACATCTGACTGAAGCACGGAAGTCAATCAACGATAGAAGATTTCAAGATCAAGCAGTTGGCAACTTCAGGGATTCGTGAAAAGGTATAAAGGATGATGCCACGGTAGATTTCAGAGGGCAAGTCAAATATAATTTTAAAGTACTTTTCAGCCTCCATATAACGTCATTTGGTGCCCACTCAATTGACAATTCTTTTTCTTGCGACATCAGTGAACAGTTCTGTAATATCAGTTCTACAGGGTGTGGCAGAAAATAATGCGAAAATTTGTTCTATTTCTTTCAAATCCCATTTTCAGCTAATTCAAGCAATAATATCAACATTTTAGAAGGCAGTTATCTTTATAAAGTCCATTTAAACAAATTTATTCAATGTGTCCTCCAATTTTATTAAAAACAACCTTGAGCCGACGCTGGAAGCCAGAGCATGCCTTTCGGACGTAGTCCTCCGACATTGACTGCCATGTGCGTGTTCGGGTTGACTTCAGGGTTTTCGCACTAGGGTGTGATGTTTTGCAGGCTTGTGCTTCAAATTATGCCCAAATCAAATAATCCAACGATTACGATCTGGTCTGCTAAGGGGCCACAAATCCTTCGGCCATAACTTCATGTTATCGTTCAACAATTGTTGGGTTCCATTGGACGTGTGACACGGCGCTCCATCCTGCTGTAGGACAACGGTTTGGTCCTCGAAGAAGTTGGTTTTCACCCTGGGAAGCACCTTTAAAATACCGATATTGATCGGTATTGATTTTAACTCCAGCATCAATGAAAACAGGTGGCATTTGCACAGTGGGCAAGAACTGATGAAAACTAAGGAAAAAATCTGTAACTTTTGTCGCTTTTAAGCGCGGCTTGTAAACAAGGCCATTTCTGCTTGGAAATTGTCTGGGAAATCGAATGGAACTGATTTCAATCACCGCACGGATATGGTTGTCTTTGCATGGAGTCGCTCAAGATCAACAAAATAGTGCTAACCCCATGTGAAATTTCCTGGAAAATCGAATAGAAGCTGTTTCACTTACCTCACGGCTCTGTGAACGAAGATATGGCTGGTTTTACCCCATTTACCCTAGTATTCTTGAATAGTTTATAGATATCTTTGCTCGAAACTGCTCAAAATCAACAAAATTGTGCTAATCTCATGTGAAATTTCCTGAAAAATCGAATAGAAGCTGTTTCAACCACCGCACGGCTCTGTGAAAAGAGATATGACTGATTTTACCCCACTTCCCCTTGTATTATTGAATAATTTACAGATATCTTTGCTCGGAGTCCCTCAAGGCTGTTGGCCATAGCATCGATGCTGAAAAGCTTTTCGTCGGAGAACAAGATTATCATTTTTTCCTTCTTCAATAAGGAGCAATCTCTTGGAACGAGTCACTCGTAGTTGCTTGACCCGGTCCGTCATCAATTGGCGTTTCACTCTGGCACTGGAAGATGCATGCAGGTCTTCTTTGATGATTCTCCGCATGGATTTCTTCGATATATTGGCTTCCGTTGCATGTTTTCTTATGGAACGCACCGGGTTGCGAGCAATTTTTGAAGGGACCGATTTGATCACGTTCGGCGTGCGTGCAAAGCGCGGACGTCCGCTTCCCGGCTTCCGCTGCTTAGGACCATCCTGCAGGGACTTTCTTATGCGGTAAACTGTTACCAAATGGCACCCTACCACCTTGGCAATCTCTTTCGGCATCTTCTGGGCGAACAACAAACTGGTGATCACTTCTTTTACGAACATTTTGCAATAAAACAAATAGAATGTTTGGATGTAGCACTTGACAAAAAAAACATAAATAAATACACTTTTGACAGAAATTATTCACTAGCTACTCGAATTAACCCAATACTCAAGTTTGAAAATTTTCGCATTATTTTCTGCCGCACCCTACAATGTGCAGTGTCGTGTACTAATAACTCGTGTCGTGTACTAATAAGTACATGACACTGAAGAAGTTTGCTCATTCAAAGTTCAGTCAAACTATCTAGGTTTCCTCAGATTCATGTTCACCAATTCTCAAATCAATCTGGTTATGAAACATGTGTAGCTGTTCTGTGCATTTTTAAATTCCGAAATATCAGTGTCAGCTGAGTGGGCAAATCTGGAATCTGAATCTTCTTCTACGTGCAAATTGATCTTGGCTGGTTTTCTGGAAAGGGCATCAGCGTTTGTTTTCCTGGCCGATGATTTATTTCAAAATCGAATTCCGTTAGCTGCAATCTCCCTCACTAATTTGGAATTGAGGGTTTTAAGATTGAGACCGTACGTAAGGAGTTGGCCGTCCGTGTAAAGTGTGAACTTTTGGCCAAAGAGGTATGGCCGAAAGTATTTTACTGCACACACTATAGCAAGGAGTTCATTTTCGATAGCAGAGTAGTTTTGTTCGCTTTTCGATAAAGTTCTCGATGCATATGCCAAAGGTTTGTCTTTTCTAATGACTCCCTGAGATAAGACCGCTCCGATAGAAAAGTTGCTAGCGTTTGTGATCAATATGAAACGTTTCTCGAAATCACGATACTGTAAGATATCGGTTTGGGTTAGCAATACCTTACAAAACTCAAAAATGATAATGAAAAGAGGAGTATGCTCTACATGCTCGCCTTTTCGAAGTTGTGCGGTCAGAGGTTTTGTGATTTTTGCAAAATCACTTACACACCTTCTGTAATAACCTTAAATCCAAAGGAAGCCTTTTAATTTCTTCTGGTTCTTAGGTACTGGCATCGATTTTGTCTGGATTTGGCTTCACCCTTTGACCAGTGACGATATGGCCAAGAAAGGAAACTTCTTTTCGTAAAAAATCACATTTATCTAGCTGAATTTTCAAATCAGGTTTCCGTTGAGCCTCAAGAATGTTTCTAAGACTAGAAATTAGAAGAAAAATTAGACTCGACTTAAGTCGAGTTATTAGTACGAGACACTGAAGAAGTCTGCACATTGTAGACGAAATACGCGTATCTGTCGAAGATAAGCAAAGGTAGTTGGAATTAAATGGAAGATACTAATTTTTCTTCTAATTTCTAGTTACAGGTATTCCACTAAACAGCTCAAACCCTATAGGATTCATGTTTCTAAGGTTTTCCAAGTGCCCTGACAGTGAAGTCGAGAAAACGCTTGCGTCGTCCATATAGACCAGACAACATTTTCCTAACAATCCACTCAAGACATGTTCCATTACACGATGGAATGTTGCTGGTTCATTCTTCAACCCGAAGGGCATTCGCAAGAATTCGCAAAGGCCCTTTTCTACTGAAAAGTCTGTTTTGGGTACATCTTAAGGGTGAGTAGAGGTACTGATGGAAGCAATAAAAATAAATAAATAAATAAATAAATCAAAAGACGAATAAATAATTGTTTTTCTTGGGAAACTGAAAAGAAATCGAGGAACTCCAGGATAGAATTTCAATACTTGTATTTAATTTAATCTATGACAAACGCAGCAACCAATGCAATCATGTTTCAACAAAAAACGGATCGGTCAGAACCCGTCATAACCGATGCTCCATCTGATGCAAAGCCAACAGACCTTTTTTTTTTGTAATCTGTGTCATCGATCTGGAACTGTTTATCAGTTGCACAATATATGTATTGGTTTTTGCACTGCAAGATTTTATTAGAGACTAGCTGAGCCCGGTGCGTGCGCTGCTACGCTTGCAACTAAATGATGGAACATTTAATATAACTGTACATAGAAATCTAGCCTTCAAAAACCCCCATATGCTAAAAAGGTTTTCTTTACTTGATTAGTTCTCGAGTTATGCAGAAATTTGCTTTTTATTTGTATGGGAGCCCTCCCCCCATTTAAAGTGGGGAGGGGTGGTGAAGTGCCATAAAATCATTTCTTGCCTCCAAAAACCTCAACATGCCAAATTTGGTTTCATTTGCTTCATTGACTCTCGAGATATGTTAAAAATTATTTTTTATTTTTATGGGAGTCTCCCCTTCCAGAAAGCGGAGGGGTTTCAAACCACCTTAGAAACATTTATTTCCTTCAAAAACCTCCACATGCCAATTTTGTTTCCATTTGCTTGATTTGTTCTCGAGTTATGCAGAAATGAGTGTTTCATTTGTATGAGAGACCCCTGTTTCAGTAAGCGGAGGAGTCTCAAACTTCCATAGAAACATTTCTCTCTTCCAAAAACCTCCGCATGCCAAATTTCATTCCATATGCTTGATTAGTTCTCGAGTTATGCAGAAAAATGTGTTTTATTTATATGGGAAACCCCCTTTCAGAAGACGGAGGGGTCTCTTACTATCTTAAAAATATTCCCCGGCCTCAAAAACCCCTGCATACAAATTTTCATGCCAAACGGTCCTTCCGCTCGCGAGTTAAATCGTGACAAAGGAAACCCCATCTCATTTTTATTTATATAGATAACTTATTAATTTCCAACACTCCACTGGGTGAATGCATAAAAATATTACTAAAGTAGAAGAACAGTATTTTTGTAGAAATCCTTGAAGAATTGACGAAAATTCTGCCGAAATGTGTGGTGCAATCTCTTGCGGAACTATGAAACAAACACTTCTGCAGCGGAATACCTGAAGACATTTTTTAAGTAATTTCTTTAGAACTATCTGTAGAAATACTTTCAGACAGCCTTGACAAAATTTGAAAAATAATTCTACAAAAACACATTTCGGAATTATCAAAGTTAAGAGTTAAATAAATGAGATCGTGGACTTCATGCAAAAAAATCATTCTTTATTTTTGCTACATATAGGGATTTTCTCCAAGAGTTACATCAGGCATTAACACATTGTTTTTGTGAAGTTCTTTCAGCTGCTATCCAGGAATTCCGTTTAAATCACAACACCTCACAAGATTAGCGAGTCCTCCAAAAATTTCATCACAAAAGGAATATCTCAAGGAATGTCTGAGAATCCGTGAGAAATTCTAAATAATTCTCTTCACAAATTATCTCTAAAAAATGATGGAGAAATTATTTGGGACCACACACAAACTAACTTTCAGATTGTCATCTGGCACTGTAGTGTCAGTGTCAATTATTTCATTTTGCTTCATGAGCTTTGAACAGCACACTGAACTGTACTCATACTTCATACATGAGGTTTTGGACAACCAATTGCCAAAAATCTTAAAAAATCATTTTTACATACAGATATCCACATAAAAAAATCTGTGTCAATCTAGATGTGGGGTATGGCAACCCTGGATACTGAGTGCAAAACACACGCATACAAAAACACACAAAATTGGCGGCTAGATAACTGTTATACGAGTAGCATATCCGATGAAATTTAGAATTACTGTCTTCGGTTAACCGCAGTATCGTAACAAAAAATTACGGCAGTTTGATCATACAAAATGGAGAATTTTTAGTTAATTTATTTTGGTTACCTTATGACTTCATCCCACTTAAATCAATCGACAAAACGCTTTACTTGCCCATTATAACAAGGTTAGCCAAAGGAAAATGATGTGTAAATTTTATTTTTATTGTTCGTTTCTATTAGTATGTATCAGCCAACGCTGCCTACAATGTGGGAAGTAGGTTCGCTCTTCCCTGCTCCATTCGCGGATGATTACCATTCCCTCAGTTCGCGGAAGACGTTGTGAAGCAAGCCCCAGTGTGGGGTGGGTGGAGAAAAGGCACGAAGTGACAAGATATGACAGCATCCTCTAAGTGAACTAGACTCTGGGTTGATGCCAGAGTAACGAGAAGTACGTGACTATTATGTTCGCCTCCTCGCTCACGTGTGAGGATGTCTTTCAAAGCATATTTATTTCCATGGAAGGAATCTTGGCCCGAAGGTTAGTGCCAGCCTTTCGTAGCAAGCCATGCGTTTCACTCAGTTCAGAATCGATGAAGGTTGGACCAGGTGTCAAATGGAGATCGAAAAAAAAAAGAAAACATATTGTGTGCAGAACGGAAGCATCACCGAGCGTTCTTGTTATGGCGATATTTATAGTAATGGCTATGGAAAGGATTGTCAATGATATTTTTATTCAACTTCTGTTCAGCCTGTTCCAATCATCGTTCTCGGCTGAAAATAGGAGCCATTCAACATGTGCGGCAATATAGTCAATCGATTGGCTTCCGTCCGCTCGATTGAATTCGTTGGATTATTTTCGAATGAATGCCCAATGATCAGATTACCGATAGCGAGAGCAAATCATCAGAAAATTTAATCATCGCCCGTAAGTCTCATCACATGGGATGACAGTTTAATTAAAACCTGGTAAAAGTGATATCCTGCCGAAACTAAACTTTCCTTCCAACCGTCATCATGGCGATGTGGTGGCAGGGAAAAAGATGATCCGTAGGTCCGTCTTTCAGTAATCCAATATCTCTTTTCTTTTCCGGGCAGAAGCATAGAGATCACTTTTCTATCGACCATTCCATCCAGCAGGAGAGAAATTAATTCCGGCGCAACTAACAAGATTCAATCTCAGCTTCTGCTCCAAGACGCCAACATCTGCCTTCTGACCCATAAAGATAACCCACACACACACATATCCTCCGAACAACACTGCCGGCCGGGCAGCAGGAGCAATGGAAAAAGTTTTTCCTTCCTCCGATCCTTCCGGTCTCGTCGTTCCGGTTTTGGTGTATGATTTTTTTTCCTCGCCTCCTAGGATTGGGATTGAATTGCTGTTTGAATTTTCAGATGGTTAATTAATTTGGTTTGCTTCGATCGTGTTCGGAGGGGGATGGAAATCGGTGGTGGTTGCAATAAGAATAGTAATGCCTATTAGTACTAACATCATCACCAGGAGCAGCGGCGGCACGTAGCATTAATTAGAGATTTTCTTCCGGATTGCTAATTTCTGATCAAATTAGGCGGAAACTGTGATAATTATCCATCGTTGCGACTAATGATCAAAGCAAAGCAGGATGAAGTTGATAACGTAAACGATAAGGTACCACCATGTGTAAAGCGACCCAATTGGGATGTCACTCACTTAATCGAATCCGGCGATGATTAAAATCACATCTCCCCCGCACTTCTTTACGCACGGCATCGAGGATAATCGCTCGACATGACAAGGACTCGAAAAGGAGACACCCTTCAGATGATAATGATGATGAGGACGATGGTTTAAGCGTCTCCCACTCCAACTGTACAGATCGAGCAGCATGTCCAGTGCAGCTGATAAAGGCGAACGTAATTAATCTGTCATTTGTTCTTGCGAGTTAATTCTTTCTGGCGCTCCAGGCGCGGTCGAACCGAGTACGAATGCAAAGCTTTATCTTCGAATGACAAAACAGCAGATGAGATAGACATGGCGAAGCGGAGAAGGAGACTATTTACGACCATTTTGTTTTTTTTTTCGATTTTGCGGAACATTATTTTCAATAGAATTGAGTTCTAGGTGTTCTAAATTAATCGATCTTGAGGCGAAATTGGAACGAAAAAAAACAATGAAATACTTTTTCTGAAAACTGTTTACATTTGTAGCTAGTCAACTTAATTTGCGAGATCATGATCAAGCTTTTGAATGACTCGTTTGATTTGCTTCAATTGATAAGTGTCGTGTGATATATTAACTCAAATTGCAGTGGAAAAGGTTACATAATCATCATCAGCAAATTCATACGAATGCAATCACTTGAATTATTACACTTCATAATGCAACAAATTTTGAATCAATGAATTGAACGATACAAGTTATTCATTTATAAAAACGAAATTTGTTAGGGTAGGGAACGACTTAATCAGGGGTCGCTATTTTAACCAGTTGTTAGGAAATAGGTCTAAGACCCCTACATTTTCCAAATTATGTCACTTTTAATGATATAATAATATGCTCTTCATATCGGGCTTATGATTCGATGCATAAATCATGATTGATTACATATTTATTACTATTATTTTGAAGATTTCAAGTACATCATTTCGAAAACCATCAGTTTCTTACCAGCTGAAGAAGTTCGCTCAAATTTTAACTTTGTGTATTTTCCATTGAATCACGTGTACCGGAAGAGCATGTCTTCATCAGCTCTCTCTCACAGCTAAGCTTGTTGCCGGAATGTGATGTTGAACATTGAGTTAAATTTAATCCATATTAAGAAAATCTGAAATCACTATTTATTTCATGTTTCTTCCAGTCATTAGAAATTGATCTTTGCTTATGATTATAAAGTCCATCATCTGGCGCTATCATATGCAATAAAAAATAGTTTCGGAGCTGTCCAATAGTACCCAACGGTTAATAACAGGGATCTGACGAACAGAGATGTTCCTGTAGTCAACATCTCCAACAACCAAACGTCAAAAGGTTCATTGTTTGTAAACAATGCTGGCGTTCCTATCCATAGTAACAAACGTCAGACGGGCCTTATTGAAATAAGGCCCGTGATATGTTGCATACTGTCAAACGCTAGCAAATAGGATAGGGTTGCCAGGCCCCTGGTTAATAATGCTTCGCTGTTGAGCAGGGATGCCAGATATTTTTTTCAAATGTCTTTGATAAAAATTTGTAATGTCTGGGAATGTCTATAAAAGTCTGTAATTTTTTTTTTAGAAAATTAGACTTCTTTCAACAAAAAGACGTTATAAGAGAGCGAGTTATGTCATTATCGCCATTTGTGCGATTATGTAAACATGTCTGCATCCATTTCTTGGAATGTATGCAACCTTACACTATCTTCTATATATAAAAATGAAATGCTGCCCGTTCGTGAAAGCATAACTCACGAACAACACGATGGATTTACCTGATTTCTTTTTTGTTTGATTCGTCTTGGTTTTCAACAGGTTTTAGAACAAAAATTGGAAAAAATCACTGGAAAATGAAAAAAAAAATCATAAAAACCAAATTGGGTTTTTTTATGGGAATATCAGGGAATATCTTGCTAGACAGCAAGACCATCTTTCGATTTGTAAGGAGGAACCGTTGAAAACTATTATAATGGCTTCGTAAATAACAAAAAAAAAACGAGAGAGAAGAGAATCAGAGAATGATTTTTACTTAGGACTTTTTGAAAAGATGTTCAAAAAATTATAATACACTAGAGTTGCTTATTTCGCAATTTTTTTCGGGGTTGTCGGAATTTGATGTGGTTTGCGGTTTTCGTTATTCACCCGAGTAGATACCATTCGCTTAAATTTGATCAAAAACGCGTCTCAAACCTAAATTTTCTCAATTTTCACGAAGTTTTTGTAAATTCCGGGTTTTTACGCGGATTCAGGAATTTCCTCGGTTTTTAAGTAATTTTTTTCTTCATCGCTCTCTTTCCTGTGTAAAAAGAAACATCAGTGTAAACGATTTATAGCTTGTAGATGCACGTATAAACTGGAATGTTTGTATTAGTGACACCTTGCAGCGAGATGTAAATTCTCGATCAACAATAGAATAGGGCCTATCAACATTTGTAAACAAATATTTCTGAGCCCGTTTTCTCTTAAGCCATAAGTCACCCACGCAAACCAATACCATAATCATATGCTTGCGAGAAAAAAGGCTCAGAAGTGTATGTTTACAAATTTTGATAGGCCCTATTCTATTGCTGGTCAAGAATTTGAGTGAAGGTCAATAAAAAGTGAAGGTATTAGTGTATGTCTTCTGTGTTGAACTGACAGATGTGTTATTACGTTCACGAAAACGACGATATTACTAGAAATTAAATAGACACTAATTAAGTTGCAATTTCAGTTAATATCAATTAGTATTGTTGTACAATGCCTCCAACGTTAGACAGAATAATATCGGTCGACTGCCAGCTCAGCAAACTCTTAGATGAGACAAAGCGACGATCAGCGTGCAACTCAAAATGAATTAGATCGAAAACGGATTGCAACGAGTGATGTTGAGTGAAGAAGAAAGAGCAGCTCAAAATACAAGCGATAGAGTTAGAAAGAAGCGTAATCGGCAAGTATCAGAAAGATCTGGTAACAATCGTGTCCAACATAACCTTAAAAATCGATTACGAAGGCAAGCCTTCATTCCACAAAATCTTCAAAGTGCTGCCTTTAGTTGATTACAATGCGAATATTTCAGTCGCCATTGGATCAATGAGTGTAGTTTGTTATCATTGTAATGCATTGATGTTCCCAAATGAAACACCAAAGCCTTTGCGCTTATTGGTGTCTGGATAAGGAAGTGGTTCTAAATATTTTCCGCAGAACATCCAAAGTTATAATGGTTGTTTTCAAATGACTTCGTTTGGCGCAACGCACATAATAATATTTAAAAGTTTTCATGGACATTGAACCTTACAGAGGTTAGTTAGTTTACTAGTTTTTAAAATGATGAAATTGTGAAACCGTCTACGTTATAGGTCAAATTTACCAAAAAGCCAGTTCAATGTTGTCAGCGACGGACGCAGACCATAAATTTCTACAGATTTATTACAAGTGAGATTCGCTCAGCAACATTATTCCATCATGAAGCGGGACATTGTACAACAATTGCTAGTGATGCTTCATGATTCCAATGGATTGATCGAAATGTTCAAGACTACTCTAGATCGAATGCCATCTAGCAACTAAATATAAGCTTCCGATTCGAGCTAATACCTTCTCCAATTTTCCAATAAGTAGTTTAGTTGTAAGCAGGACAACGTCTGCCGGGTCAGCTAGTTGTTTCATATTTTTGAAGTGACACTGAAGCTTGAGTCATTCGCATAGATGACAAAATTTTCTGTAGTTTTTTTTTCTCCCTATAACGCTCTTTCCAGTTTTGTATTATAAAATCAAAATTTAGTTTTCATTTGATAAATTCAACAGACTTTTTTTTATTCAACAATAAGCATTGATGGTGTGTACCATATTTTAAAATGATGTCATCATCACTCATGATCATCAATATCATTATGGTCATATGAATGATTTTTGTATAGACTGCTTCTTCGGTTAGTCAGTAATTATCTCTTAAATTTCAGGGAAACTCTCTCCTGATCTTCTGCAAGGCTCTTTGCTTTATTCTAGGAAGTTTCCTCCTAAATATTAGGCAAAATTCCTCATGAACTTTTTGGCAGTCACTCCTTATTTTCTTCGAAATTCACTTATAAGAACCCATCCTTACCATCCAGAAACATTTGGTAATTTTTTTGCTGAACATAGTTACTTTATAAACTTCTGGTAAGTTCTATCCTGAACTACGAGGGAGATTTTCTGCAAAACTTTGAGAAAGTACTCTCGAGAATTTCTTGGAAAATCTTCTTAAGTTGATAGAAGTTTGTTCATGAACTTCTGAGAAGTTCTTTTCTGAACTGCTGAAATAATCTCTTCTGAACTTCAGGGGAGTATTGTCCTGAACTTCGGGGAAGTTTGTTCCTGAATTTCTGAGAAATTCCTGCTAGAACAACTAGAAAAATCCTCCTATACTTCTGGAAAGGTTCTCCCTGATTTTATCAAGAGAATCTACCATTTCTTTGTGAACTTCGAGAAGTTCTCATTCTGAAATGCTGGAATGTTTGATTTGGAACTTTAGGGAAGCTCTCTGGGTAGTTCCAACTAAAGTTTTGGTCTCTTTGCAACTTCTGAGAAGTCCTTTTGTGAACTTCTGTTTTTTTTTTTAATTCCTTCTTGACCCTACAGAAGTGCCCTTCTTCCCGAAATTCGGGGAAGTTTTATCCTGAGTTTATACCTTCCAAACTTCTGATTGGTCACATCCGGAGGAAATTTTATTCCAACATTTTTAGGAAAATTCCCTTAAATTTGTTCTTGAAGTTTCTTCCTGGACTTATGAAAAGTCCTTTTCTGAACGTTTGGGAAGTTTTCTCCAGAACTTTGGGGAAGTTTGTTACGAAACTATTATGAAAATCTTGCTCAAATTAGAAGGAAGTACCCCCAAAACCTCCTGGAAAGTTTCATTCTTTTCCTGTAGTAGTGTCCTTCCTGGTAGTGTCCTTTTCCTGTGGTAGTGCCCTTCCTAGGAAATTCAATCTTGAATTTCTGGGAAGAACTCCTAAATCTCTGAAAAATTCCAAACTTCAGAGAAGTCCTCTCCCCTACACTTCTTCCTGAAGCTCTGATAAGTCCTCTCCTGATTCTTGGGGAAGTTTTGTCTTGAAATTGTTGTAAGTATGATCTTGAACTTCAGTAATGAATTTTTGAAGGTTCTTCTTGCATGACCTGCTTGCTCCCAATACTTCTGAGAAATTTCTACCTGACCATAGGAGAATTTTTTTTCGACGAAGTCTCTAAGTTTCTCAAATATGATTTGTATTGTTGTGAACCTTGATTTTCGTTGTGACTTAATAGCAAAGGACCAATATTACCAACGCTTTGACAGAAATTTTTCGCATGGGTTTGAACACGCGTGGGATTGAACACTACCATTAGTAGGGACTCCATGTTACCCTCAGAAAGAGCCATTACAATACTTATCTCCAGGCCCATTGTGTCTCCAAATGACCGCTCTCGTTTCTTCAAGGATTTCTACTTTAAATGATACCTACGGTATTTAAAAATATTTCAAAAAAGCTTCTTACCGTATCTTCTATACTGTTCAGATCCTCGTACGTTTTAAATCCGAACTTCATAGAATACCTTTATTTGAAATTTAAAAAATATTTCAAATGTCTGTAGAAGTCTGCAACATAAATAAAATGTCTGCTAAATGTCTGCATCGTTAAAAAAGTCTGCAATAAAAATGAAAAGTCTGTTAATTTACAGACATGTCTGTGAATATGGCATCTCTGAGAGCCCATGTTTCCTCTCTTCTTTGTTAACCATGGATAGAGCACACCGGTATTGTAACGTGAAGCCTGCTGTCTCTTGCGTTTGTTTGTTTTTAAACGAAGCATCCCGTTTGTCGTCACAGTCACTTTGGCTAACATTTGCTTGAGAGTAAATGAAATTAGAAATCGACAAAAAGTTTTCATAAGGGCCAATGTCGCAAACGCAAACAATGACTTTTTCCGCAAATTTCTCGAGAATGCTAACTTAATCATAGGGAATTATGACGATGATTGTACAGAACAGGAGTTCCCCTTTATAATAGAAGTGGTAGTTTACTTGAGCGAGTTAGCATTTTCAAGAAATTCGCAAGAGAAGCCATTCTTTACGTTTGCGACATTGGCCCTTATGAAAACTCCATGTCGAAATACACATTGCCAGTCAAAAGATCAATGACAAACTAAAGGTTCGGTCGTGTACGGCTATTTCATAACCTGCTAGTAGACGAGTTTGTGATCGTAGCAATCTACATATTTTGATTGATTGTTTTCGAGAGCGGATGGGAAAAACGAAGGAGCGGGTTGAGGAAATTGACGTTTGCAGCATATCGTGAACTGGGCTTTTTCATTTTGCTTTCGCTCACAGCCACGTAATTGCACTCCTACAATTTTGATAGTTTATGGAGCTGAATAAAACATTTTGTTGATCGGAAATCAATCCGCATGCTTTTAAAAAGTCCCTGCAACCCCGTCCCGTACCATCATTATGAATATTCCTGAATTTTTTTTAAATACGGTAGTTTGATGAGTCGAAAGTAAAATAGCTGTCCATTAGGGTGCCAATGGCATGTATGGGAAAAAATTGACCTTCGAATTTCAAAAACGGGTAGTGCTCAAAAGTTTCGTCTCCTCAAAAAAAGTCCCCATGCAAAATTTGAGCTCAATCGGACTTCGTTAATGTTGGACCGAAGCGGTCAAAGTTTGACATTTTTGAAACACGAAAAATTTCCTAAGGGGGGTACGTGAAAATTCCGAAATCGATTTTTTGTTTTTGATGCCAAATGTCTTAGAAATGCATGAAACGTCGAGATCTGCTGTTATCTCGAAAAAAAATTTTTTTGAAAAAAATTGACTTTTTGGGACTTAGAAATTTTTGAGGTGGAGGAGTGAAATGAATTTGATATGGAGGATTTGAATTTAATTGCTGAGATATCCATGGCAATAGTACTGAAACATGTCTTATATCATCGTTGGCAACTGCTAGCATATTATATGTGATATTTCATTAGGTGGTTCACTTGTTTTGCATTAGGTGGTCCATTTTATAGAAAAATAAAAAATAAGATAATAGTATCAAAACATCTCTTATATAATCGTAAGTCATTATCAATATTAAATATATATGATATTTCATTAGGGTGGCTCAGTTATTTTCCATTAGGTCGTTAAGAACAATAAAAATAATTCCAGCAATTAAACGCTATTCGTATACATGCTTGGCGCGGCGAGGTTCGCCCGTAATATTTTGAAATGATTGCTTGGGCTTTGTATGTGAGCATTCTCACTATGCTGGCACGGCACGCCCAGCACGGCACATCAGCGTAGTGAGAACAGTCACATACAAAATCCAAGCAATCATTTCAAAATATTACCCCGGCGGGTCTCGCCCCGCGTCGGGCCCGTTGTAATGCGAATAGCGCTTTAACCAGTCAATATTTTTCAGATAGTTAAACCATTAAAGTTCACGTTCATCATCTTTCTTCCAGGTAGTAGTAAGAACGATTGTTTACATACGAAAAAAAACAAAAACGTATGAAAACAATCCTATTCTTTCTACGTGCTTGAAAGGAGAAAGATGATAGACGTCAGAAAGCTTAATGATTTCTCACAAAACTTTTCAATATTACCTATCTTACAATGAGAAATTCGCTTCTTTCGTTCTTTTTCATTAATTACAGCATCAATATAATAATTTCAACCGATTTCTATCCACAGACTGTAAGATTAGCGTACGGACTACCAAAGAGAATTATTTGCTAGAGACGCTTTCTTTGTGGTCCTTTGGAAACTTTTGCGAGACTTACATTCGGAATGCGACGCTTCTTTAAGGTGAAACAGATCGGTGCCCTCGTCTAATACTAATCTAGAGATTAAGCATTGTGCATCAGTGAGTTTCTTATTTCTGTTTTGCAACCGTCGTTGCAAGCTAAGATTAAAAATTTCAGAGTTATCTATCCTACATTTACCGAATATTGTAGAGTGGAAGTCTTCGACTGCAACCTAATTAACAATTTTGACCGAGTAAACGTTTATTCAGCTGTTTATATGAGAAAGAAGAGTTTAGTCAGCTAAAATTGTTTGTTGGACCCCTAAGATGGGGAACTATCTCATTAATACGGTATTTGCAGATATAACTAACCTTTTCAATGGTTGTGACAAAAGACACGTAACGAAAGGGAGGGAACGGTATTGTGGATATTTCCAAAATTCATGTTGCTAGGTTTTTGGTACATTGCATCGCATATATTTTCTTAAATTACATCTGATTTTTTTGAACTTTTATACATTGTTCGATGTTCTTCAACTAAGTGCAAAATAAACTGTTTCTGATCTTCATCCGTTGACAATTTCTGAATTATATGTTTTGATTAATGCAATACCTCGTTCTGCATTGTCATTTACTACTTCCAAGCTTTTAATTCGTTTAATGGCATTTTCATATTCTTTGTTTGCTATTCCACTGCGTAATATCAGTTTCCAACAATGATTCCGGAATCTCTAGAGCACATAACAAGTTTTTAGTATGCTGACTGCCTTGAACAAATGAGTGCAGCTGTAGTGTTGAAACGTCGTTTGATTCGACTATGGATTTAGCAACACACATTTGTTTTGTTAGCTGAAAATAAAAATATTGTTAGAAATATAATGTTCTGCGTACATCGAATTGAACAAAATAATTACCTGATGTATGAAAGGCTTCAATATATTTTTTTTTATCTGCGATATCCAACGTTTCATCAAATAAACACAATCCGATGAGATTGCTATCCAAATACTGCAGATGTTTCAAGAACCCTTTATATACTGCTTTGGCAACTTCTTCGTCAACAGCTTCGTAGATTTTAAGCGATTTTATCACATTAAGGTCATTGTTTGCAGACATTGCAGCACACGTAGACAGAAACCAGTTTTTCAAATATACTTTTACAATGAATACATTAAATCGTGCTAACTGTTGTTGAGTTGCCTTAGGTAACGCAAAAGTGTGTCGGTAAAGGAACATTTTTAGTGAATAAATAATTTTTGCCATCCATCTTGCATTATGGAAAGCACCAGGAGCTCTAATTTTAAAATGTTCTTAATTTTTCCACCCAAAAATATAAGCGTAAGCTGAATAACTTCGCGATAATCTTCGCGGTGATGTTGTTCTTTAATTGTCGCTCAAAAAATTCAAGAGATCCACCCTTCTCGTTGGCTGTTATTGATGATTTAACGAATACATCATTAACACCAGAATGGTATGAGCTCTTTTCTAAACGGTGCCATTCCGTCTGAAACCGCTTAAAAATCTCAACATTTGGAGATTGTGCAGTTTCAAATTGTAGTGCCTTGAATGCTCGCACAACTAACAGCTCGTGTATGTGATGTCTACAGGGAAGTCCAATCAGCTGTCTTTTAAACATTTTGTCAAGATGTTGACACGCTCCTTTCTTTCGACCAGTGTTTGACGCAGTGGTATCAAATGATGTAAACATAACCCTAAAACACGGAATAACGGTATAATTTAAAAATTATCAATAATAATATTGAAACTAATAGAAATTACCTGTCTTCAAGATCCCAATCGACAACTGCATTGTACACCGCTTCTGCTTGTTCTATTCCTGTTGAATTTTGATGGGAGGAACAGCTAACAGCTTACGGATGCCTTCACCAGATACAACTATAGCCAATCGTTCAGTTTTGGGGTGGCTTTAGACGACAATATACTAGGAAGCAGTTTTGAATCCCAATGAACTGTTAAGTTAACCTGTGGCTTAATGTTGTCTCAGCATTCTGCTTTTGCACACGAATTTCTTTTTCTGAATTCCTAATGGACTCTTGTTTAACACTAATGTTGAAACGTCGTGCCCCAATGATTTCGCTATAGATGATATTAGAAATACCGCATTTCGATCACTCACTTTGCAGCGGTCCAAAGCAGCAGCCACATCGACAGTAATGACATTTTTTAATGGTGATTTAGAAGTTGAAGACGATTTGGAAGGACCTAGAAGAAAATTTAAGAATCAATCGTTTGTTAACCACGAAAAACATTTTAAAACATATTTGAAATTAATTCAATTTACACTTACCCGGTATCTGAAAATCTTCGCCGATAGTACTGATAGAAGGAACGGACTCACTCTGGGTTTGAGATGAGGACTCGAAATCACTAGCAGTTAATTTTTTTCTTTCCTGTAGACTTGCTTCTTCCTGCTCACTTGTTCGTGGATTAGTCTCTGTTGTCGCCTCTGCTGTTTCTTCCTCCTCAAAATCACTACACGCGATAGTTGCCGTTGGAAAAGACTCACTTGTTGTTGGAAGAGTTAGTTCTCGTTGTTCTTGCAAATACCGATATGCTTTTCTTTCTACTTTATTCTTCGGTTTATACCTCTTCCCGATATCGAAAAGGTTCTGCAATGAATCAGAGAAATCCTTTCTCTTCTCAATTTCTCTCGCCGACATTCTTAGCTTGCGCTTCTGCAAGATTTTCCAAGTTTCGTAGTACCGCAAGATTTTATGTTGCACTGTCCTGTCGTCGAGCAAATGGTTCAAATGCTTTTTATTCCATGATACTTTCAAAGCTTGTATTGTTAATTGTGCACTTGGTTTAGTCTTTGCTTCTCTGCTCGCCAATGAAACATGAATTTCCGGAAAACTTCGTTGTATGTAGGCAAATTCGAAGATTCGGGGAACAAAGGTAGGTATTTTCCAACTAGCCGAATATCCTCCATTTTGAAAAACAAAAAACTGTTGACTAGACCGCGGTTCCTCGTTCAAATATAAAAATACTGAATGAGTAAAACTAAAAATAACAATTCCTTATATACCAAATGTGTGGCCATTTCATTACCTACTCAGTCTTTCAAAACTGCTCGCTTGGGACGTATTCGTTGCCTACGGGTAGCTTATATTTTGTTTGGGTAGATAACACTTCAGAACAAAAAGCATTCGAAGCAGACGTTGTCACTACCGAAGCGCGTATACCACAGCAAGCGGCAGGTAACGTACTTTTGTTTTGATCCCCTATAACGTACCTACTTGTGTTTCTCGAAAATGAAGCAGTCCAAGGCCAAGAACCTCTTTAGAAAAGATAAACAAAAAACTTTTTGTTGCACTTCTGTAGTCGCCTATCAAGCTATTGTAATAATTTGGGTACATCAAAAATCGTTTTTTTCCTTATTTTTGTCCATATTTTGGTAACGGCACATTTTTGTTAACTATTAAAAAAAACATAATAAAAATATCTTAACGAAGTGTAGTATGCCAAAAAAGAATCATGGTTTCAAACTATACCAAAAATATTGACTGGTAAATTTGCTGGAAGTATTTTGTTGCTTTTAATTTCCAACTCAAAGAACCACCCTAATGGAAAATAAATGAACCATCCTAATGAAATATCATATATTTAATATTGATAATGGCTTACGATTATATAAGAGATGTTTGATACTATTATCTTATTTTTTTTATTTTTCTATAAAATGGACCACCCTAATGCAAAACAAGTGAACCACCCTAATGAAATATCACATATAATATGCTAGCAGTTGCCAACGATGATATAAGACATGTTTCAGTACTATTGCCATGGATATCTCAGCAATTGAATTCAAATCCTCCATATCAAATTCATTTCACTCCTCCACCTCAAAAATTTCTAAGTCCCAAAAAGTCAATTTTTTCAAAAATTTTTTTTCGAGATAACACCAGATCTCGACGTTTCATGCATTTCTTAGACATTTGGCATCAAAAACAAAAAATCGATTTCGGAATTTTCACGTACCCCCCCTTGGGAAATTTTTCGTGTTTCAAAAAAGTCAAACTTTGACCGCTTCGGTCCAACACTTAACGAAGTCCGATTGAGCTCAAATTTTGCATGGGGACTTTTTTTGAGGAGACGAAACTTTTGAGCACTACCCGTTTTTGAAATTCGAAAAGTCGATTTTTTTTGGCACCCTACTGTCCATGCACGGGAATCCTCTTCGATGAGCTCCAACACATGGCAACGGTGGAGCGAACAATCTAGATTTGGTCTAGCCACAGGAAATTCTACAACTCGATAGTCTTGAAAAATACTGTTTAAATGGTTTTGTGTTGGTTTCGGTCGGGGGATAATGAGAAAAGCACTCGTTGATTTCAAATGAGGTGTATTGTCCAAGAATGTTCTGATCTTACTGACTAAGCAAAAAAATTTTGTAACGATTTAGTTTCATTTTATTTTGTCTTTTGTGTTTCTTACGTGTCATGTTTTCAAGTGTTATAGCAAAAGCTTTTCATCCTTTGATATTAAATTTTACATTGTAATGTACGTTAAGTTATGATGTGTTTTCCTTTTGATATGACTATCAGCGTTGAGTGTTTAAATTTTATAACCTACTTAACCTATCATTTGATATCCTAGTTTACCAGCGCTCGGATGAGCGGGTGCTCGGAGGCCGCAGCACTCATGATGAAGCTTTCGATTGACTCGTCGATGCGAGTCTGGACAGTTTTGCACTCTGCGGCGCGGTGAAGGTCACGTATCCTCGTGTCGTACGGGGCATCCAAGATTGTCCTCAGCAGCCGATTTTGGACCACTTGCAGCTTCTTTTTATGGATCTCGGCAAACGTACCCCACACAGGCATAGCGTAGTTGACCACCGCGTTGTGTACTGCCAGTTTGTTCCGCCGTGACAACCAGGACCCTCGGGAAATCAGCGGATACAGCGACTTCAATAGCCCGATGCACCTGTTTTTGAGCTTTTCGGTGTGGTTACGGTACAGTTGCTTGTCGTCGATGGTGACGCCAAGATAGATGACTTCATTCGACCACTCAACCGGTTGGCCGTTGACTCGGATAAAGCAGTCAGCAGGTGGTAGCAGCTTTGGTGATGGTCAATGCCGGAACAGGATGGCGTGGCTTTTGGCTTCGTTGACCTTGATTTTCCAGCTGCTGAGGTACGACACGTATGTGATTACCCCTCGTTGCAACCAGGATCTGTAATTTTTGGGGGTTCGTCCGTTGGCCATGATTGCGCTGTCGTCCGCGTACAGCGCAAGGCTGCAGCCAGCAGGAGGCTGAGGGACGCCTGATGTATACAGGTTATACAAGATTGGGCCCAGAAGGCTACATTGGGGCACACCGGCTGGGATCGATTGAAGATCGGAAGCCGCACCTGGAATGTGGGTTCTGAACGAACGGTTGATGTGATAATTTCTTACCATCTTTGTCAGGTATTCTGGGAAATCGCTTGCAACAGCTTGTGGATCAAGCCATCGTGCCACACGTTGTCGAATGCCTTCTCCACGTCCAGCAGGACCATCACCGTATTGGTCGATAGCGCCTTGTTTCGGTGGATGATGTTCTCCACGCGGACCAGCTGGTGGACGGTGGAGTGTCCTTTTATGAAGCCGAATTAAGCTCCGGCACGATAATTTGGTGCTCCTCGATGTGCACCGTCAGCCGCTGTAGGATTAGCCGCTCGAATATCTTGCTGACCGTTGACAGCAGCGTGATAGGGCGGTAGCTGGTCGGTGCAGTCGAGTCTTTTGCAGGTTTCAGGATAGGGATAACTTTCCCTACCTTCCACCTCGTCGGAAAGTGGTCCAACTGGAAGCACCTATTGAAGATTCCCGCTAGGAAGCGGAGCGCCTTAACGGAAAGCTTCTTCAGCACCAGGTTGAAGATGCCGTCATTGCCCCGAGGCCTTCATATTTTTGACGCGCTTCACTTCAGCACGAACCTTGTTCTCCATCACGATGCCGACGAATGGAGCGGCGTTGACTTGCTCATCGTGCCGGCGGATGGTTCGTTGAACTGTAGCTTCGTGGGGACTCACCATACTGGCACCGAGGTTGTGCGCTTCGACAAGCTTGCTGGCGATGGCGTTGGCTTTCTCCGACGGGGATATCAGAATGCCACTGGTGTTTTCTTTCAGTGGTGGGAGTGTTTTCGGCCTCTGTTTAAGAACTTTCGCAACCTTCCAGAATGGCCGAGAGTGGTCGCTCATTTGGGCGATGCTGTTGGTGAACTGCTTGTTCCTGATGGTCGCCATTCGATCCCCGATCAGGTGGCTGAGGATGGAGAGTTCTTCCTTCTTCATCAGGCATCCGGTCCGTTGAAATTGCCGGAAATTGTTTCGCTGCTGGATAAGCTGCCGAGTGTAGGGGTCAATCGTGGTGTATTGCCATGCAGGTTTCCTCTGCGGCGTGTACGGCATCCTCGAATACACCCAGTTGGTGGTCGATGGCTTCGACGGTGGATACGTCCGGGTTTTCAGGAAGACGAGAGTCTACCAGGCGACTGAAAGCCACCCAGTTGACCCGATTTTAATCACGTCTCATTGTCAGCGGGGCTGGTGTTGGGAGCTTCGAGAGTGCCAGGTCGGATAGGAACACGTCCAGGGTGGCGGTTCTTCCAGCTAGGGATAGAAATGTCGGATCGTCCGGAAAGTGAATGGCACACTTACCCGAGCTAAAGTGGTTAGCCAGAAGGTTGCCGTTCTTGTTGTCCGTATGGTTTCACCACAGAGTATGCCGAGCGTTGAGATCAACGGCCACCACGAAGCGGGATCGGTTGTCAGTGAGTTTTTCGAGGTCTTCCACGAAGAGCTGTCCACGCACTGCCTGGGCATGTAGACGGCTAACAGCGAAATGTCGCCCTGGAAAGCGGTGATTTTAACACCGATGGCTTCGATGACGCTGGTTTTCGGATGCGGTGGAACCTCGTACCGGATTCCTTTCCTGATGATCACAGCCACGCCACCCCCCTTTTGCTCTGGGACGATTCAGGTGGATGATGGTGTGTTCCAGGAGTGAAAAAGGTTTAGCCGGGTCTCCGAAATCACTCCCACGTCGATTTTATGCTGGGCAAGGAAATTGTTCCGAGCGAGCGTTCCAATTGGATACACGGATGGTGCGGGGCTCAATTGACCCCATAGTTACATACCATGTATTCTAGAACCTCCACCTGGTCCGACTTCGTTCTGCACCGCAGAAGTCTTTCACGGAACTCCGGAAAAATGGTCCACAGTTCGGCTGAGCTGTAGAGCGCATCCTTATTTTCCTCGGCGGAGTCCGTTGGTGCTGCAGACACTCTGGCTCTGATGCGTGGGTCGGTGCGGCAGGGGCCGAGGTGGACGGTAACGCAGGGTAGTTCTCGTCATTCAAGTCAGGTGCCGGAGCGGACGGGGGCTTTCTGGCTTGATTGCGGCCGTGCGGGTTGGTCACTGCTTTCTGCCGAATGCGGAGAAAATCAGCTAAAAGGCGATACGGTCAAAATTTGGTCAATATCAACTTGACGTATTTCTTTCAATTTTGCATTTAAAAAACCTGAACACCCCTCATTTTGAAGGTGTGTGTGTGTGTGTAGAATGTTGCTCCTATTTTGATTTTGGGATTCATTCTTCAGGTGTCAAAATGCCGTCCATGCAAGAAGAGCAGCGTATCAAAATTTTGCTCGCGCATCGCGAAAATCCGAGCTACTCGCACGCAAAGTTGGCAAAATCGCTAAAAGTTGCCAAATCAACCGTTACAAATGTAATTAAAGTGTTTGGGGAACGTTTGTCGACAGCCAGGAAGTCTGGATCGGGGGGAAATCGAAAACCGGAAGCCGCTGAGACGACAAAGAGAGTTGCCGGTAGTTTCAAGCGAAACCCTAACCTATCTCTCCGAGATGCCGCAAATAAGCTGGGTGTATCGTCTACCACCGTGCATCGAGCCAAAAAACGAGCCGGACTATCGACTTACAAGAAGGTAGTGACTCCAAATCGCGATGATAAACAAAATACGACGGCCAAAGCGCGATCCCGGAGGCTGTACACAACGATGCTGACGAAGTTTGACTGCGTGGTAATGGACGACGAAACCTACGTCAAAGCCGACTACAAGCAGCTTCCGGGACAGGAGTTTTATTCGGCAAAAGGAAGAGGAAAGGTAGCAGATATTTTCAAGCACTCGAAACTGTCAAAGTTCGCAAAGAAATATCTGGTTTGGCAAGCCATCTGTACCTGTGGCTTGAAAAGCAGCATTTTCATAGCTTCCGGGACTGTCAACCAAGAAATTTACGTGAAAGAGTGTTTGAATAAACGGCTGCTGCCTTTCCTGAAGAAACACGGTTGTTCCGTACTGTTTTGGCCGGATTTGGCATCTTGCCATTACGGTAAAAAGGCCATGGAGTGGTACGCCGCCAACAACGTGCAGGTGGTTCCCAAGGACAAGAACCCTCCCAACACGCCAGAGCTCCGCCCAATTGAGAAATACTGGGCTATTGTCAAGCGGAACCTAAAGAAGACCAAAAAAACTGCTAAGGACGAGCAGCAGTTCAAGGCAAACTGGCTTTCTGCGGCGAAGAAGGTGGACAAGGTGGCTGTACAAAATCTGATGGCAGGGGTCAAGCGTAAGGCCCGGCAATTCGGATTTGGAAAAGCGGAAGCCTAACTGAATATTTTTCCTGAATTTTATACTAATTGAACTTGAAAAAGAAATTTAATTTGATTTTTTAAATAAACGATTTCACCGATTTACACGCGTTATCCCTTGACCAAGTTTTGACCGTATCACCCTTTAGTTTTGGGTAGCTACGGTCCGTAGCCGAGTGGGCGCCGCCACAGTTGGCGAACCGTTTGGCCGGGGAATTCTTTGTTGAACAGGCGTCGGTATCGTGGGATCCTCCACAATTGTTACACCTGCTCTTGAGGTGGCAGTTTCGGGTGCCGTGGCCGTGATAGAGGCAACGCATACACTGCGTATCGTCCACACGCTTGTTTTGGTACGCCGCCCAGCGTATGATGACCTGGCCAAGCAGTCTGACCTCACGCAGTTTGGTCAGGTTCGTGTAGCCCTTGGCAAAGTGCACCAGGTAGAACGCTTCGTCAAGGGTGGCACATTTTCCTTTTCGCCTGATGATGTGGACTTCTTTGGCGTCCAGACCGTGCTCTAACTCCAGGTGTTTGATGAGGGTTTCGGGTGCCACCAGTGACAGACTTCGTGAGACCACCCGGTAGGGGCGATCCGATGGCTTGTCGTGCGTGTAATACTTAAAGCCCTGATCTTCGAGATACTTGCGCACTTTATTGTACTCGTCGGTGGTGGTGCAGTGGATCCTCGTACCGAATCGGGTAATCTTGTACGAGATTCTTGCCTTACAGGCATCCATCTTCTAGGCCAGGATCTCGAATTTAACGTTTTTTACCACCAGGGGTGGTATTTTGGTCGCTTTTGCACTCTCCGGTGTCGAGACCATCGGTCGGGACTCATTGGCAAGCGCGCTATATGCGTTGCTATTCAGTAGCTGCTGATTCACGTCGGCATTGACGTCGGGCTTCTTCCGCTTGCCTCGATTAGCGGACGGGCCAGCCGCTACGGGCGGCGTCTACTCTGTCTCCATCCTCGGAGTGGGCGGAGGGGGGCGAAAACTCGGAAATCAGCTTTTTTGTCACGAGAGCTATAAACACGTCCGAGCGACTAAGCAACAGAATGGTGTGGATAGTTTTATATCTACAGATCAAGTGTGTATTGGAGTGTATTTGATTTACAATGAATGTATGTGTTGTGTGCAATGCCCAAGAAACACCAAGCCGTCATTATAAGTTGCAGCAACTTGATTGTGACCTAATTGAGTCACATTGAAGTTATTTTTACTGGTTGGCAACAAGCATGCTGCTAGGGTGGAATCTCGGACCATCGCGTTGTTCACGACATACCTGCCACCATGAAATAGTTCATTTCATCAAAGTTAGGTACTAATTTAAATTCTCTTCGTAATTTACAATTTTTCATAATTAATCACGCATTTTGTTCGGTAGCTGCATTGTTGTTGGGACTGCCGGGCACATTGCCGGAAGTGGAGGCAGAATTGTTGTCGCGGTCGAGGAACATCGAGGACAGATCTTCACGATTGGTCAGATGCCAGCCTGACTTTTACCACACGAACTAAGCCATCGGTGCCGGGATGAACCGATTCGATGCGATCAATGCACCATTTAAGCGGGGGTAGGGTTTGACGTTTTTCCGCACCAGGTTACGGAGGTTTAAAGGCCAGAATTGTTCACGAATGTGCGCAATCATCGCACGAGGGTCAGTATGGACAAGTTGTTTATGCACCGAGACTACCAAGAGTGATGCAAATGGGTGCGCTGCAGGTAGTAGCATTGGATGTTTGCGAATGAAAGAATATGAAGAATGATTCAGTCGGCCTCCGACCAGGAGAAGATCATCATGGATGAACGGATTCAACGTACGCAGTGATGATTTGTTGAGATCCGCTTTATTCCTGCTCCCAACTGTTGCAATTTCCCGGCTAAAACATTCATCTTGGACAACCTTCTCTGGAGTTCTGCGGAGGTTAAGTACGGAATTGCTTGCAAATCGAATTAAGCCACCTTGGCCCGACAATACAGCACGAATCTGCGACAATATGCAACGATACGGATGAATTTCGTCAGAGATGAGTAGCGGGTGTAAATTGTGCGGTCAGGAGCTCCGGTGGATTGAGTGACGGCTGCAAATGTACGTAGTTTCGCTTCGAGAATTCCTACAGGAATCTTTTGGACGTCGGGAAACATATTCGGCCAATCTGATGAATCGGATGATAACCAAGGTGAACCTTTCCTCCATAGTGCGATGTTAGCAAGTTCGCTGGGATCGACACCTCTTGAGATGAAATCCGCTGGGTTCTCCGGTCTGGCAACGTGATTCCATTTGCTTCCTTCTGTGAGTAGCTGCACTTCCGCCACACAGTTTGCCACGAAAGTGTTGTAGTTGGATGGTGAGTTTTGTAGCCATAGAAGAATGATTGATGAATCAGACCAATAGTAAGCACAAATATCCATATTGAGACTCATTGTAACGGTTTGGTACAGTACAGTAAAGCTCCAGGCGATGAATAGATAAGGTTTGGACAGGCCGGGATTTCGCTGTTAGACGACGGGTTTTCACTTTACCATTTCCCCGACACTTCTAACATACATGCATCCAAAGGCATCCTGCGATGCATCGCAAAATCCAGGCAACTGGACGTCTTCACCAGCATCTGGAGCCTTTACAAGGCAAGAAGTTGGTAGTGATTCCAGAGTACTTAGACCACGCCTGTAGTTTTGCCACATTGAACGTAGTGAACTAGATAGTATTTCGCCCCAACCTAATTTGGCCTTCCACAGTTGTTGCACAAACACCTTTGCTCTGATGATCACTGGACCCAGAATACCCGAAGGATCAAAAAGCTAGGACATCTCGGAAACCACAGAGCGTATGGTGATCGGAGTATCGGTGGATCACTCAGGAACTTTGTACCGGAAATTGTCCGATTCAGGATGCCACAAAAGACCCAGGGTGCTGACGGATCCCCGAATGTCGTCAATGGATACGATTGGTCTATCATCCTTCAGGTTGTCCGGGATTGTAGATAAAACTATGGATGAATTCGATGACCAGTTTCTTAGCTCGAATCCTGTAGACGCGAGTATGTTCTGGACTCCAGAACACAGATGGATAGCTCCTTCTACAGTATCAGATCCGCTGAAACAGTTATCGACACAAAAATCTGTTCCGATTCAGGCTGCTATATCGTCTTCATTTGCCGAGTTATCGAAGGAAGGCTGCTGGAGACATCGAGTAGCAAGATACGGCGCACATGCACTGCCGTATGTCACCGTTTTCAATTCGTAGGCACGGACGCATGGATCGGTTTTGCTTTGCCAATACACGGTTTTAGACTCCTATCGTCAGGGTGTACCCAAATTTGGCTGTACATTTTAGTCACAACTGCAACAAGAGCCACCTCGCGCATACAAAAACTGAGGACGATAGCGTAAAGAGTATCTTGGACGGTTGGTCCCATCATGAGACAATCATTGAGTGAAATTCCCGTGGTAGACTTGCTGGACCAATCGAACACTACTCTGCATTTGGTGATTGTGCTGCATGGTTTGAGCAAGGCATGGTGAGGGAGGATAAAGGAGTGATTATGGGTGTCTTCTTGTAGCTCATCTACGGAAAGCATATGGCCAAGCTCAATATGCTCCGCCATAAAGTTGAAATATTGGTCTTTCAACTCGGAATTCTTGTTTAAACGACGTTGCATCCAGTGGAATCTACGCAGAGCACTGACCTTAGAGTCACCAAGTTGACTAATGATTTCAAAACGGAAGCGGTATGAGCAACAGAAAGTTGAGGTTTGTCTTTGGAAAGGGAAGATGCGAGAATCCACTATTGAGGGACAACAAAATACGGGCTTGTTCATTCAAAAAGACAATCAGTTTACCGAATGTAGGAATCTTATCCTTATCGTTAACTGTGGACTGTTCCCATTCCCTTAAAGTGGTTTGATTCAAACGAATGCATACCATATGCTCAAGCAATGAACTCCATTGTTCAGTGTGTTCCTGCAACGTCGTTACAATGTTTACATGGCGCTCGAATTGATCAATCAGAAACTTAATGGCGGCGGATGATTCCTTCTTCATAGGCTCAATGGCGAAATGAGAGTTGATGTGATTTTTGATAAGCAGACGCTTATTATCAAAACGGCTGACCAATAGATCCCAAGCGATTTTGTAATTATCTCCCGTAATGCTAGTCGTATCAAGGAGTTTCTTAACTGGATCCCAAAGTGCAGCCATCAAGTGATGAAACCTATCCACAGCAGTCAAATCTTTATTGTTATGGATTAAACTACGATGAGCGTCCTAAAAAGGGATCCAGTTATCGATTTGACCATCGAAGTTCGGCAAGTCAATCTTTGGCAACTGCACAACTGATTTAGAAACCGGAGAAGAATTAGCAGAAACATGGCGGTTCAGTTTGTTAGCCACGAGAAAGTCATGTAATCTATAGTATTTGTCCTCCATTTTGTGGTGGCTCTCTATAAACGATGTCTCAACGAAGATAGTGATGGGTACAATACTCAAAACCGTATGTTATGTAAGTTTCCGCAAGTATGAGGGTAATTCGGATGAAATGGACCCCTTTCGAAGGTCAAACCAAAGCAGTATCATCTTCATTCGATTCTGCGGGTAATTTTACATAAGTAAAGTGCAAATGAGCGTTATATTGGTGACATCAATGTATAAAACTAAATGACATATGAGTTTGAGGTATAATCATGGGGAGAATCGGGCAAAATGGACAACTTTCCGTGTTGCTGAAACCACCTCCAATCGATTTCTCGTGATCTTTCACAGAAATGCTCATCCTAAGGGACTGTAACTAGCGGCCATAAAAGATCCGTTTTTTGGTTCGTTTTTGCCCACTGCAGCGCTCTGTTACTTGCCGGACGACGTCATGAAAGCTTTGAACGACCTTGATGTTTCAAAAAGCCCTGGTGTAGATGGAATTCCTCCATCTCTTCTCATGTTTTGCTCACGCTCTCTTGCTTTTGCGATATGCTCTCTTACTTGACCGACCGTCAGTCCTTCGTTACGGTAAATTCCGCACGCTCGAGAACTTTCGCAATTACTTCAGGAGTACCGTAAGGAAGTGTCCTCGGCCCAATACTGTTTGTTCTTTTAGTTAATGATCTGTGCCCTCGTATTTCATAGTTCAAGCAAATGTTTGCGGATGACTTGAAGATTTATTATGTCAGCACTGGACTGTCTTGTCCTTCAAAACGATCTAAACGAATTACTGCTGTGGTTTAACGATAACGGTATGAGGATCAACATAGCCAAATGTAAGGTGATATCGTTCTCCCGTCATACAGAGACCATTACGCATCAATACACAGTTGGTGCGGTTCCACTAGAACGAGTCACATCTATTTGCGATCTTGGTACTACAATTGACTCTAAGTCAAAATTTAACAAACACGTCCCGCTGGTTACGGCTAAAGCCTCCATGGTTCTTGTTATCATTCGACGTCACACCTGGAACTACACATATATCTACGCACGAATGACATTATTCTGTACCTTAGTTCGTTCGTAGTATACTGGAATACGCAGCTGATGTCTGGTCACCATATCACGCCTTACAGATCATCAGAGTTGAACAAACTCATGTGCTCATCATCAGATTCGCTCTAGAGAATCTTCCATGGAACGACCCGGTAAATCTGCCCGACTATACCGCGCGATGTATGCTGATTGGATTGCAAACTTTGCGAGTCAGGCGCACAATCATTCAGCAACTGGTTGTCTACGAACTGTTGCGCGGCAATATAGACTGTCCGGAGCTCTTACGCGATGTTCCTCTTTACGTTCCACCTCGACAATTGAGAAGCGCACTACTAGTCGCTGTACCTGCCCTCCGCTGTACCAGTCACGGCTTCAACAATCCACTTAACTCCTGCATGCGAGCCTTCAACGATACCAATGAACATTTCGACTTAAACATTAGCAAAAACATTATTAAAGTTTTTAAACATAGTATTAAGAATAGTAGGTAGAGTTGTCTGTATTTTGAGTCGAAGACGAATAACAATAAAAAAATAAAAATGATAAAGAACGGTACCCCTAACCAATTTTACTTTCAGCCACTACAAAATATACTGATTATCCATGACATAATATGGAACGGGGAAAGGGAGGGACCATCAGGGCACCCAAGTGAAACGATTTGGATAGGGAGCATGGGTCTGCCTCCTCCCTATTGTCAACAATTCGCGGAACGAGGGCGGGCTCTTCGACTCCATCTATTGGGTTTATTCTGTCAATCGCGGGCACGATTCTAGTGCTGTGGGTGTGAACTTGCTTTTCGAAGGAGATTATCTTCCCGTCCAAACGTTTTTGGCCCTTCATACAGGAGCTTGATGATCACTCACAACAATATAATCCTGATCAAATCGTTTTTCAGATTATTCCACTGCTTTGGAAAGTTTCCGTACTACAATAGAAGGCAGTATTTCATCATCATCATCATCATCATCATCATCATCATCATCATCATCATCATCATCATCATCATCATCATCATCATCATCATCATCATCATCATCATCATCATCATCATCATCATCATAAAGAAAGGGCTGTACAGGCTGTCTAAATGGTACAAATATGGGCATTGGTCCCACTTTCGAAAGTTTGAAATACTTCCAAGAGGTCGGAATAAAATCCTGATTATAATATCCAATTGAGCGCAATACCAATTACTAATTAGTTGTTTTTACACGGGTTTCCTTATAACTTTTTTAGCATTAGTACTTCATTCAGGCATAAATAACGAATTAATGTTCCAGAAACTGGACAGATACTTGTGCCTACCCAGTGGAGGACCCGGATACGAGCACTCATGTGAGTCTAGAGTATCGCACGAGCTGACGAGAGTGCAACGGGAAGGACTATAGGTGTATAGACCTGAGGGTGAGTTCCCGGATACGCAATCTTAGCAGGAAAGCACGGACTATACTCTGATTAATTGATCTTCTATATTTTTTTTTCATGAGAATCAATTTGAAGGTACAAGCATCAGCCAATTTCTAACAAACCACGTTATTTCAACAACAAAAAAGCACTCACGCATTGTTAATCCTCCGAATGTGATTGCATGTCATTACCATTTACACTTTCCGTCAGCAAAAACAGTGGCAAACAAAATATAATCAATTACAACCGGCCCGAAAAGGAAACCATCATCAGCAGCAAAATGTGGCTAGGATACCAACGGAAAGCCACTTCAAAACCATATTCCAAACCCATTCAGAAGCACTCTCACCTCCACCATAGAAGACAATTTTCCGGTACGAAACTTTCCATCCGAGTTTCCAGTTTCACACTCCACTCGCTTTAGAAACATAAACTCATCGGAAGAAGCGTCCACGCCACAAAAGCGGACTTACTCTCTTGGCGACCGAGTGGAACCACTTCCATTTCCACGGAGGCGAATGTCTCAAGAGTTGCTCTTCCTTCCTTCGCCTTAGGAAGAACGAGTCCGACTGGCTGCGAAGAACCGCAAGCCACCACAGTGTGTGGCAGGACTTCGGGAAGAAGTTGAACGGGGTGTACATATGTCCCCTTTCGAAGGAGCAAAAAAGCGGTCCAATTTTCGAGTCTTTTACGGAAGAGATAAAGCATTGCGAGTAAATCCTTCCCCTGGAATTCGCCCATTCCCAATCGTTGCTCCTAACATACCACACACAGATCAAATATTTAATTAGTTTCCTTGCAGAAAACCACATTTTTCTCCAATTTTCGCACACATTTTCTCGGTATAGCCGCCGGAACTCGTCGCATTAGAGAGAAAGAGATAGAGCGATAAGTGTGTATGTGTGTGTGTGTGTTGCTTGCCATGGGAAGTGAAACGATGAACTTGGTTTGGACTGGCAAAGCTGGAGGGTAAGGAGATAAAAGTTTTCGTTAGTGCAAGCCACAGTACAAAACCTCAAAAGGATTGTAGTTGCCAACCCCCCCTCGAATTTATCAGTGAATTTTGCCTTGCCATGCGAGTGATGGCGTAAAATTCGACAAGTCGGAGTTGGATAACTTAGAACAATAGCCTTGCTGTGTAAGTGTGGGGAGTGATTGGTAGACAAATGTTCCGCTCGGATTGAAAATGGCCAATTTTGGTTGTTTCTTACAAACGCTTTTCGAAAAGTAACCAATCATTGGAAATAATTGGTTGAATTTTTAATGTTGACTTATCGTACAGAACAGAACATCGAATGGACAAAAAGTCGAAGGGAAAAGAGGTCGTATATTTGGAGAGCCGAATGTACAAATTTAGAGCATCGGGACCACTCAAACAATTCACTTTCAGTTGTCACCCGTTGTCATTTATATTGTGAGGGTTTTGAGGTATGGTAAATTGAAATGCAAAACTACCTCATTTTTGGATATTAGTATACCGTTCTGATTAAAATTTCGGACAGCTTCATATTTCGGACACCTTGTACAAAAACTGCAAATATGGAACACATGTGTAAAATACATCACGATTGCTAAGTATCTACTTTAAACTCCCCTCTTAATATTCCAGAATCATCTAAAAAAACTATTAAATTCAAACATAGGAGGCTGAAATATAAATGCTCGTCTAACGATCTCTGAAATTTGACGTTTGGTTAGCGGTTTCAGTTGTTATTTACGATTTGTTCGCGGGTGAATTTCTTGTGTGATTCAGTCAGTTTCAATTGTTAGTATAGTCTACATATTAATTTTGGGAAATATTTAACGGTCAACTGATGTTTGTTGTTTAATAATCAATATTTCGCTCAAAAATTAAGAAAATCAAGTGTCCGAAATATGAGCCTTATTTTTTTCACTACGATTCGTATTTCGGACAACGACATCAATATACAACTACCTCCTAACTTCCAGCTTATTATGAATGAGAACCGCAAAAACCCTAAGGGAAGATTCAATAATGATCTCACGCAGTAAGGCCCCCCGCAGTATAGGGGGTTTGGGAAAACATGACAATCCATACAAAAAAAATTGACGGTCCATACAAAAAACGTGACCGGGAGAGGGGGGGGGGGGGGGCGGTTATAAAAAGTAAGTTTTTGCGTGACATCATTATTGAACGTTTCACCCCACTTCGTTCAGCGACAGAAGAAAGTTCGTTCGATCGAGCGCTCTGTTATTTTAGAAGATTTATTCGAGTGCGATCCTTCGAAACTATTAGTTTTTCCTACAAATCGATTCACTCCAGTGGATAGAGTGAAAGTGACTTTTTTTTCTAAGTAAGCAGTGTGGTTTTCCAGTGCAATTCGAAAATCAATTAGTGCTAGCTGGCGAATTATCATCCCGCTTATTTTCGCTTCATCTCCGCGTGGTGACGCTAACCAGCGATACACCACTACATCGCCAACGGTCATCCGACAGCGTTGAGCGAGTGCTCCCGAAGGCGATCGCTTCAGCGCACCGCTCCCCGCATAGAAGTGCGACGTTCGTGCATACGGTGCGTCAGCAGCAGTAGCAGCAGCAGCAGCAACAGATTAGTAATATTAGTTAAGTTTTTTTTTCCCCCGTCCCTCATCCCACTAGAGTTTAGCTTTAATTTGTGTGTTCTTTGTTTGTATTTGTGTGTGATTTAAATTGTTGGCTAGTAAGGCAAATCGTGCATGTGGAAGAGGTTTCTTCGACATGGACGGTTTGGCTGAAAAAGTGCCTTTGCCACCCGATGATGGGGTGGCACAAACAAATTTCCGACCGCGATCGTATCCAATTGACTCGGTCGGTCCATGGGTTGTCTACTTTCAGCCCAAAATGAAACCTTTGAATGTGTACCAAATCACTACTGATTTGACGAAGCGATTCTCAGCCGTGACTGAGATCACGAAAGTTAAATTTAATAAACTCCGTGTTGTCGTCTCTAACCTGAAGCAGGCTAATGAGATTGCTGCTTCCCAGCATTTTACACTCGAATATCGAGTTTATATTCCAGCTCGTGATGTGGAGATTGTAGGAGTGGTCACAGAGGCGAGTCTGTGCCCTGAAATTTTGAAGAAGCGGGCGGTTGGTCGATTCAAGAACCCTCTGCTCCTCCCAGTTCAGATACTGGAAGTGACAAAATTAGTGAAAATATCGCACAGCAAGGGTAAGAAAAAAGTTACCCCCACAGACTCGTTTCGGGTAACCTTTTCTGGCTCTGCCCTTCCTCACTTTTTAGAACTGGACAAACTTCGGCTACCTGTGCGGTTGTTTGTACCCCGGGTAATGATTTGCCAAAACTGCCAGCAGATGGGGCATACGGCCTCCCATTGCGGTAATAAGGCACGCTGCTCAACTTGCGGGGAGAAACAACTAAAATGTGTTTTCTGCAAGGGAACCCCTCCTCATGCTCTCTCGTCGTGCCCGGCGTATAAACAACGCGGGGAAAAATTGGAACGTTCTCTGAAACAACGTTCAAGGCAATCTTTTGCAGAAATGCTTAAGAAAGCTGCGCCACCCGATACCAATACAAATCCTTTCGCTCCTCTGTCAGATGACGAGTCTGATTCGGACTTGGTTGAGGAAGGAACATCTTTCAGTTTTCCGGAAGGTGCTTCACGGAAGCGAAGACGCATCCGAGCAGGTAAAGCAGCTGAACAGAAGCCTCAAACCAACATGCCCAATTCAAAGAGCAGTGAAAAGAAGGTTAATCCGAATCCTCCTGGTTTTCGTAGTGTCAACTACACACAGGATTTCCCATCTCTCCAAAATCCCTGATGCCCCGATTTTAAGAACAGAAGCCCCCTCTTCATCTGGGCTGTTCTCATTTGATGATATTGTTGAAGGTATTTTCAAGTACCTCGAAATTTCTGACCCTCTTAAAAGCATTGTTATGGCAATACTTCCCACTGTGAAAACATTTTTGAAGAAATTAACATTAAAGTGGCAGCAATCATTTCCTTCGATGGATAATTTTCCCAAAGAGGTCGAGGATTTGATCACTGTTCTGCAGTGGAATTGTCGAAGTCTAGTTCCTAAATTGGATTCATTTAAATTTTTAGATCACAATATCGGTTGTGATGCATTTGCTCTTTGTGAAACATGGCTTTCGCCCGAAATCGATCTTCCGATTCATGATTTCAATATTATTCGTCTTGATCGTGAGGATTCACGTGGAGGAGGAGTACTTTTGGGGATCAAAAAGTGCTACTTCTTCTATAGTGTGAATTTTCCTCCAATTCCAGGTATTGAAGTTGTCGCATGTCAGGCTGTTATTAAAAATAAAAGCCTTTGCATTGCTTCTGTGTATATTCCTCCTAGAGCACCAATTAACCGAAAACAACTTTCAGATATTTGTTCGGTCCTTCCTGCTCCGCGGTTGATCATGGGAGATTTTAACTCTCACGGTACAGGCTGGGGAGAACTGTACGATGACAACCGATCTTCCTTGATATATGACCTCTGTGACAACTTCAATATGACAGTTCTCAACAATGGAGAAGTTACACGCTTGGCTGGTCCATCCTCACTTGGCAGTAGGTTAGACCTCAAACTTTGCTCGAATTCATTATCGTTGGACTGCACGTGGAATGTGATCCAGGATCCCCACGGTAGTGATCATTCACCTATAAAAATTTCGGTTGCCACAGGGCTCACTTCGCCGGAATCTATCAACGTCACGTATGATCTTACTCGTAATATCGATTGGACAAGGTTCAAGACAGCAATAGCTGAAGCCGTAACAACGGTAGAAGGGCTTCCACCGCTGGAGGAATATAATTTCCTCTCCAACCTGATTTTGGAAAGCGCGCTTCAAGCTCAAACTCGACCAGTTCCAGGAACGTCATTTCGCAGGAAACCTCCTTCCCCATGGTGGGATCAGTAATGCACCGAGGTTTAGCGTAAAAAGTCCGACGCGTTTAAATTTTTTCGTAGACGTGGAACACCTGAGCACTTCGGCTCTCGAACGAGAATTTAAGAGCCTCATCAAGGCCAAGAAACGCGGTTACTGGCGAACATTCGTCGACGGGTTATCGCGTGAAACGTCGATGAGTACCCTTTGGAATACGGCGCGAAGATTGCGTAACAGAATTACTAACAACGAGAACGAGGAGTACTCGGACCAATGGATCCTCAAGTTCGCGCGAAAAGTTTGTCCAGATTCTGTGCCAGCACAAATGTTTCCTCGCGAAACAACGAATTCGATAGATGAGATTAGCCAACCTTTTTCAATGGTAGAGCTCTCTCTCGCACTCCTTTCGTGTGGCAATACGGCTCCAGGAGCTGACAGGATCAAGTTCAACTTGCTCAAGAACCTCCCAGACGTCGCTAAGAGGCGCATGTTGAACTTGTTTAATCAGTTTTTGGAACTCAACATTGTACCGGATGATTGGAGGTGGGTGAGAGTTATTGCCAAAACCTGGTCAAAAACCTGGTAAGCCCGCGTCCGACCACAACTCCTATCGACCCATCGCGATGTTATCTTGTATTCGAAAGTTGTTGGAGAAAATGATCCTTTTCCGTCTGGACAAATGGGTTGAGACGAACAACCTGCTTTCAGATACTCAATATGGTTTCCGCAGAGGTAAGGGAACGAACGACTGCCTCGCGTTGCTTTCCACGGATATTCAGATAGCTTTTGCTAAAAAAGAGCAAATGGCTTCTGTATTCTTGGATATCAAGGGGGCTTTTGATTCAGTATCTGTTGAAGTTCTTTCAGATAAACTCCACGCTTGTGGCTTTTCACCATTAATGAACAATTTTTTGTACAATTTGCTGTCAGAGAAACATATGAGCTTCTCTCATGGAACCTCTACAGCTTCACGATTTAGCTACATGGGTCTCCCCAGGGATCATGTTTGAGCCCCTTTTGTATAATTTTTATGTCAAAGACATTGACGGTTGTCTAAGTGACAATTGTACGTTGAGACAACTTGCAGATGACGGCGTAGTGTCTGTCACGGGACCCAATGGGGTCGATCTGCAAGGACCCTTACAGGATACCTTAGCCAATTTGTCTGCTTGGGCTCTCGAGCTAGGTATCGAATTCTCTACGGAGAAAACTGAGTTGGTAGTTTTTTCTAGGAAGCATAACCCAGCACAACCGAAGCTTCAAATTTGGGGTAAGCCGATAACTCATTCTATGTCATTTAAATATCTTGGGGTCTGGTTCGATTCAAAGTGCACCTGGAGATCTCACATTGAGTATCTGAAGCGAAAATGCCAGCCAAGGATCAACTTTCTCTGTACAATTACCGGGACTGGTGGGGAGCGCATCCGCAAGATCTTCTAACGTTGTACCGGACAACGATTTTGTCGGTTATGCAATACGGTAGTTTTTGTTTTCAATCGGCGGCTCGGTCACACATCATCAAACTGGAACGTATTCAGTATCGGTGTCTTCGTATCGCGTTAGGTTGCATGCACTCGACTCACACCATGAGTCTTGAAGTGCTGGCTGGCATGTTGCCACTCTCGGATCGGTTTTCAGAATTATCTCTCCGGCTCCTCACCAGGTGTGAAGTTATGAACCCCCAGGTGATCGAAAATTTTGAGAAGCTTCTTGAGTTGAATCCTCAAACGCGCTTCATGACTTTGTACGATTTGTACATAACACAGGATGTCAGCCCTTCGCCGAACATTTCCAATCATGTTTGCTTCTTCGATTTCGGAAATTAGGTTCATTTTGATTTATCCATGAAACAGGAGCTTTGTGGAGTCCCAGAGCATCATCGTCCTATGATTGCTCCGGTGATATTTGCTGCAAGGTTTGGCCTAGTTGATTCCACCAAAACTTTTTTCACAGACGGGTCTTTGATAGAGGACTCCGCTGGCTTTGGTGTATACAATGAAAATTATAGCGTCGCTCGCAAACTTCAAGCACCTTGTTCTGTTTTTGTCGTGGAATTGGCAGCAATCTATTTTTCCTTAGAAACTGATGCCTCACTGACACGGGATCAATACTTCATTTTCACGGATAGTCTTAGTTCTATAGAGGCTATTCGCTCCTTGAGGCCAGTAAAGCACACCTCTTATTTTCTTATGAAAATACGGGGTCTTCTAAGTGCTTTATCTTCACGTTCTCTTATTATCATCTTTGTATGGGTCCCTTCTCATTGTTCGATTCCTGACAATGAGAAAGCGGACTCGCTTGCAAGGGTGGGCGCTATGGAAGGCGATATTTATGACCGACAAATCGCCTTCAACGAATTTTTCTATATTTTTCGTCAGATATCAATCGATAGCTGGCAGTATAAATGGAATAAAGGAGATTTGGGGCGATGGCTACATTCTATCTCTCCTGAGGTTTCTAAGAAATGTTGGTTCAGGGGATTGGATGTGGGTCGAGACTTCATTCGTGTGATGTCTCGCCTTATGTCCAATCATTATTCCTTAAACGCTCATTTGTTCCGGGTTGGGCTGGGAGACAGCAATCTCTGTGAATGCGGACAAGGTTATCAGGACGCAGATCACGTTATTTGGTTTTGTCCTGAGTATCGTGGAGTCAGATCTGAGCTTTATGATTCCCTTCGGGCTCGAGGTAGACAACCCAATGTACCGATTTGAGATATTTTGGCTGCACGCGATCTGGAGTTTATGAAACTCATTTATGTGTTTTTGACTAACATTAGTCTTAGATTGTAGTTTGATTAACTTACTTGTTTAGGTTATATTTTTGAGGGTCAGTGCGTCAGTGTGTGATTGTGGTTGTGTATGTAAGTGTGGTTGTGTGTGTGAGTGAGAGATTTTTTATTTTTTTTTATTAAATACGTTCAATTAAAGAAATGTAATTTGAAGTTCTAGATATAAGAAAACCATTGTTCCTTATGCTTTGTTCAAAATTTCCACCCCAATTTTCCCATCCTTAAAATTGTTATTCCTATTAACCTCGAGACGACCGCGAGTAATCGGTTCTATCCCCTTAACCTTAGTTCTAAGATAACTGATGTATATAAACATGAAAACTTGGCTCTGTAAAGTTGATTCGATTGAGCCTGTACAAATAAATGAATTTATAAAAAAAAAAAAATATTGAACGTTCCTTTAGGAGAGAGTCGAAGCAGCGTTGGATGCCATCCGGAGATGATCTTAATCCGGATTCATTTTATTAACGTCTCTTCAAACTGTGTGACTTCCGATAACGATTGATCCGCTTGTTCGAGGGACAATACTCGCAATACTCCTCCCACGTGCAGCAAACCCGGGTGCGGCGTTCGGCCGTTATCGATTCGCCCGATCGGCCCTTGCCGGTTCTACGGGTGGCACTTGCTCCTTGCTAATGGTCCATCGCGAGAGAAAGGGAAGCGCTGAAAATAGAAAAACAAAACAAGTTTAGCGAGAGAAGACTTTCACTTTCGTGCTTCGTCAACGACGACGACGAGGCAAGAGGTTCATTGGTGGGAGGTTTGTTGTTGCTGCGCCGAAGTCACCTGTAGGCGCAGTGAGAGAGGTGCTTGGAAAGCGAATAGTTCGAATGAAAAAGTGAGCTCTAATTAACCAAGTTGATACAGCGGTTCCATGGTGTAATGGTTAGCACTCAGGACTTTAAATCCTGCGATCCGAGTTCAAATCTCGGTGGAACCTTGATGTTATACTTATTTTTGGGGAATTGTTTCTGAAATGTGGTTGTTTTTGATAATCGTGTAATTAACGTAATCAAGTAACGTTAAGCAAATGTCTTCCGTTGTCTACGCATAGAAGAGAGTGGAGCAGGAGCAGCTTACAAACAAAGTGTTCAAACTTTGTCGGTACAGAGGTTGCCAAAAAGACATTATCAAGGCAGGTTCCACCGAGACTTGAACTCGGATCGCAGGATTCAGAGTCCTGAGTGCTGACCATAACACCATGGAACCCGATGTTGAAAACTGGTTATACAGTGAAGCTAATGAACCGTAAAATTCAATGTTAATCTTATCAGCGAAATTTTTAAGTACACTAGTAATTAATTATTATTAATGTCGAGCCGGAGCCTTTCTCGAGTAAGGACGTGTATCGTGGATCTGTCGCGCTGTGAAGTTTTTATTGTGTTTTATTACTGCGGTTGATTTGTTTGAATGTTTCACGATGTTTGCTATCATTGAGTGATGGGAGCATTATTGGCAAAGTGGGAGAAGAAAAGAATGTTTTCAGTAGAAGATTCAGTGTGAAATTCCCAATTGTAACGCGTAATGGATGCCTAGGAACGAAACAAAATGAAAACAATTCCGTCTGTGTGCCGTGGCATTTTTGCTTGTGTGTTAGGTAGCATCGCAACAGTAGCGAGAAGATAGTGTGTGTTTACAAGTGAAATTTCTGACAGTTCGCTTACCACCACAAACATACTCGAGTGGCAAGAGCAACGTAGCCTTAGCTTTCTTTATGGGATTGTTTGGGCATGTGATGATACGACGCTGACGATGGTGACACATAATGAAGTGTCTACATTCTTGACGGTGAGAACTGAATGAATGTATGCATTGAATTGCTGATAGCGAGGCGGTAAGTATAGAAAGGAGAAAAAGGTGTAGCCAACAGCACGCGCTACGAGAGGAAAACGGTACACTAGTGCAGGTTTGGACAAAATAGCCTTTTTTACTTTGTGAGTACATTAGTATGCGTGAAAAGAACGAAAGAAGTGCTAGAATGTGAGATTGTGTAAGCGTGTAGCGTGCGTGAGCCGGTATAGGTGACAGTGCTATGAGGTGTTTCAAAGCAGAGCATCCAGGGGGCAAACTTCGCATTTATGGTCAGTGAGGCTCGAAGTTGTCTCTTCAGCATAGTTGCATCTTGCAGCATTGTCGATATTGGCTCAGAATGATACACAAGAATAAATGTGAGTGTGAAAGAAATGTTTTTCTATTATGTTACAATGTAAGTCCCATTACGTATATATGTTTTCATATTCTTATATTTGTTATTGAAAACATATTTGATTTACGCTTCCTTGGCTTGTAAATATTTTTCATTTCCAGTTTCACATTTGAGCACATTTGTAAGTGGGATAATACTATACTTCACCCACGCTGTACAGATTGTATGTTGTTGCTGATTATTACTGAGTTCACGGCTTAATAACTACTACCATTTTTATAAATAGTTAATGGTTTTTACTGCAGTAGTTACATGAGTTGAAACCTTTCAACGACAGAGGGTTAAACTTAGTTACATACATACATGCTATCATCGTTAACTGTCGTGCTCATATTATTAATGTTAATGATATTGTTTTATTAGGTATTTTCATTATTTTCCGTTATGATATAATAATATATTATTGCATTTAAGTTCATCTCATTATTTAGAATCCACTACAAATGGTTATTGCGATGCACGGAAACGGAAACGGAACGATCGAGATTTAGGATAAACTCTTCTTCATTTGATTTATAATATCAGATCATCCATGGAATTCCCAGGCAAGCCTTGCTAAAATTGCAGCCGGACAACAACCTGCAGACTATGTTTTTATACTTTCATCTTTGACACTACATATTTATTTTACATTTGTTTCTCTATTATCACCATTTTTATCATAAATCAGGTTTCATGATTGTTGTCAAAATTGTTTTATTATTCTTATATCATATTATATATGCTATGAATTGTTGTGTCTTGTATGCCAACAATCATTTGATTCTTTCTTCTCCCTAATACGATTATGAAGTGTCTGGTGTCTTCAGTAAAAGAAGCTGCAACTTAGCCTGAGCAACATTGTTGCACTTTATTAGTAATTTATTTATTTATTTTTATTATGGTTATTTTAAGCGTCCCGGGCTAGTTCGTCACTACACTTTTGCACTTATTACAGAATGTATTTTTCATTTTCTGCTTCGCAAATAGAAATGTTACCTTACATGAGCTAACCTGACTCACGCAGCGAATTTCTCAATCCTTACCTTTATTCTAAATATTTTTGTTATTATTGTAATAATTTTACTTAATCGATATTTTATATTTTTAAAATCCAACTTTAATCCCTTCTTCGCCCTTCTCTTAATTAGACGTATATAGTGCCTTGAATATATGAGGCTACGACTGATTACGGTAGACATTGGTACGTATTCTTGAACGTCTGATTTGGTTTCCTTGTTGTTTCACTATACTTCTCGACAGTTGAAGTTACTTATTTTAACAATTTTAGTAACCATTGACCAACAACTTGCTAACTATTAAACAGAGTACTTCTGATTATATTATGTTTAAAGGTTCAAATGTTACATGTTATTGCTCCCTAGAACCAGCAGAAAGGAAAAGAAGCAGGCCACCCATTTTGCCGTATCAAACTATATACACATTATATATACTTTATATCTGATGTATATTGCATGAACCTTATTATATTTCATTGATTTATAACATTTAAATTCTGGGATGGGAGGGTGCATCAGGGCATCAGCGCATTGAAGTTGCAATTGGACAATGGAGTGGATGGCCAACCGGAGTCTTGGAGGGGATGTGTCTATCATTTATGATTGGTACATTCCACTCCAACAGTTGTAATGAATTTGACGCGCCTTTCTCAAACAAACCATCTAGTGGAAAGCTTAACTGAATTGCATATTTTGTTATTCGTTTTATCGGATCATATTGCTGGAAGGAGACTCTCTTATTCCCGCAGGTTTCGCGTAAGTGTCTCTGCTTACGGGCCTGCCCAACCCTTTTTGGCCCTTCATACAGCAGTATGTTGAATTTAGAACGGTAACAACGCATGATCTTTCTATTAAGTGGAACCGCATGCAGGGCAAGGCCCACGCTAGGATGGTGGCTTCCTACATACATACATACATACTAGTAATTAATTATTATTAATATTGCGAAAACTGCTCGAAACTTGTTGGAACTAAAACTGCATAAGTTGACGTTTATCTGCCAACGGCACTTTTGTTTTCTCATATTTATACTTATTTATGAAAATGTATCAGCTTAGGTACATTCTATCATCGTTCACTGTGCTCATTTATAATTTTTCAATATTATTTTATTAGTCCATATAATATATTTATATGATTATATGATGTTGCATTTCAATTAATTCAATTATTAAAATTATTTTGATACAAATGGTTATTTCGATGCTAGCAAACGTATCAGCGCATCGAAAATTAAATATTACTAAATACTATTTTTTATATGATATATAATTCCAAATTTCAAAGTTTTGTTAAGATAAAATAAAAAAAAAGAACATTCGTAAAAACAAAACTTACTCTAAACGTCTCGTATCCGCCATCATCTACCATCCTGATCACCAAAACCAGTGTTTTAATTGCACCAATGTCTGTGGACTCGTCGACAATTAGAGAAAAGTTCGATTTTTGCATCATCTCCACTAGCTCATCCCCTAGTAGCACACCACGATCATAATTAGTTGCAGAAACTTGATTGTGACTAACAAGAGCACATATATGTCTTCTCAACTTAATGGCAACATGTGTGCTACTAGGGTCATGCTGCACCTCAGCCATAACTCCTCTTACCACCGCTGTTGCTTTAGTTCTGCCTAATGTCAGTTTTGAGAGAAGCAACAAATCCGGGTCGATGGTCTTTAGCAAATCAGTTAACTTGTCCACGGCAGCGAATGAAATATTATTCTCTACTGCCTATCCGCTTAGTTTTAGCTCAGCTTCGCTTATTTTGCCACTAATCGTTGGTAGTTTATTGATTTTCGGATTCGTTGATGCCTTGATTTTGACTGCTGCTTCTTCGTGTCTCTTGGTGGAAATGTGTGAAGCAAGATTCGATTTGCCCCCTTTAGAAACACAGAGCTTGTCAAGACAAACTTTACACCAAGCATAGGAAGGATCATTTTCGTATTGTTCAAAGCATTGAAAGCCTTCGCTTGTCAGCCATTCGATCTTGAATTTTTGCGGTAACAGCTTTCTCACTTATTTTACGGTATGTGTTATAGCTTCGAAGGTTGTCAAGGACTCGCCTAGTGCTGAAGGATCTGTGGTTTTGGTGCTTGATTGTTCTGCTGTAACGACGGCTGCAACTGAGCAAGTACACAAATTTAACATATGTTTCGGTAATTGTACGATATGTTTTTTGTAAAACGTAATATATTATTGTAAAGTGCACGATCATATTGCTAATCACTGCTGTTATTTTTATGAATTCATAGAACAATAGATCAATACGAGTGTTGAAAACCCTAATTACAATCTTTATTTACAATTTTAAGAATCCCTGAGACAATTTTTGATATCGAACAGCAATCTATACATTTGATTCAAGCCTTTGGGAAATCCATGGTAGTGTATAATCCAAAATTGATATAAGTGTAGATAAAATGACTATGTCATAGTCGCCATAAATCAATGAAGACACATGATAGGTTTGTCGCACTTGAGTATGGCTCAAAAACATAAAACTTGATAGCTTCAAAAAAAATATCTATAAACAGAAAAGAGATTCTTCTCCGAATTTTTCATGCAATCTAAATGGTCATATATTGACTCCTTGAAAATCACAATATACAAATACAATCAATGTTTTACATAACAAAATTCCAATTTTTTAATGCTATCATATTTTTCCTACAGAAGTCTGCACATTGTAGGCGAAATCTACAATGTATCTGTCCAGATAAGCAATAAAGGTTATGTATAATGTATGTTTTTAAGCCATGAGATTCAACGCTTAGCTAAAACAAATGAGCATAATTAAGATAAAATCGCTTTCAGTTATTTCATTATAAACTTCAAAAAATTTAATATTTGCACCGAAACATCCTTTAATAGCAGAAGCAGTTCTCAAGCATTCAAAACCAAATTAGTTTGTTATATCTATATACCTAAACCTACACTGACGAAGCTTTCAACACTTTCTCTTCATATCTTTCATTCTAGCAAACATTACTGTACCTTTTTGGAAAGTTTAGAAAGCATAAGATCGTGCACTTTATTCAGCATTTAAGTACCTGGAACAACGACGGAATTTTATGGACAATCGCTTGTACTTTTGGCAAAGTAATTCCCAATCGTGTTTTGATTTCCGGCTTTTTTCGGTATTTTTGCAGTAACGCACTTTCTTTTAAATTTTACGGTCTTTGCAAACTTGAACAAAAAGATTAGAATACTTATCATTATCATGCACTTAATGTACAACTCGAAAGCAACTCGTTTAAAAACAAAAACAAAACGAGCTCTTTCCGTTTTTAGACAGATGAAATATCATCTTCCAGTGTCGGAGACGAACCAGCCAATGGCTAAAAATTTCGATAATAATGAAATAGTAATCATCCCGTGATATTAACACTGCTGAGTGTACATAACCTATCCAAACACATAACAGTGTTGTGTTATGGAGAAATCAGGCAAAGCAAAAATGAGGTTTACGTCAGCTTTAACTTTTCACTCCTAAAACACAACACTTTGGCAACATTACATACCTGTAGTCTTCACAACTTAAGCGATCTTGCGCCAACTCCACGGGATGCGGCAACCACCCAGGAACCTAAGGCCTTAAGGTGACCGTTGCACGCGGCAGTAAATAAGGCTACTCGGAGCACGGAACGCTGGAATATTAAAGCTACCGACTTACGAAGAGACCGGTCCGGAAAATTATTGTGAGCAACAGCTGCAAAACAAAGATTAACTTATTAAATTTTTAAATTTATTAAATTAATTTTTTGCACTTACCGCTTGGTTCCACTGGCAAAGTGGGATTTGCACGAGGCACGGAACGCTGGAAGACTGGAGCGACCGAATTACGGGGAGACCGGTCGGAAAAACTATTGGTAATAGCTAAAAAACGGAACAAACGAAGGATTATTTAATCTTAATTTTTCAAAGTAAATTATTGATCTTACCGCTTGGTTGCACTTGCAAGTTGGGTTGGGATTTGCAATCGCAAGTTACACGGAACGCTGTAAAAATCCTTTCAGGGAGACGATCGGAAAAAAATATTGAATACAATAACTGAAAAGGAAGAAATGAAGGTTAATTTTATTTTATTTTATTTTTCAAGCACATTTATACACTTACCGATTGATTGCACTTGCAAATTGGGATCAGGATTCGCACTAAAACGAAACAAAATGAAGGTTAGATTATTTTACTTTAATCAAAACACCTTTTTATACTTACCGTTTGTTTGCATAGGCAAAATGGGAATGGGTTTAGCCGGTTTAGCAGTTCGCTCCGTTCGCATCTCACACACACAAACTGCTAGTAAATTAGTTTTTTATCCAGTTTCAAACTGGATCAGGTATAAAAATTGGGTCGGCTTGTTGTGTGTTAAACGCCAGTGTTCGTGGTTTTATTTGTATCTCTTATCGGATTGAGGTTTGCACTAAGAATAAGTTCAGGTATCGCAGGTTTTGGAACTAGTTTCAACCTTGGTTCAAAATCGTATTCGATATGACATTTAGTACAAACTTATATCGACCACATAATAAAGACACATAAACACATAATATCGAGCAACAGGAACAGGTTTGTGCCACAAAGGGAAATGTGTATTTTTTCTTTATGGGCCTGAAACGGCACATAGAAAATAGAATTGGTAAAAAGTTCAATCCTAAAATGTACTCATTTTATGAATTTGAGGTTTCGAGTGGACTAGCAATTGCCAAAAATCTTAAAAATCTTGGTTTATCTCAAAAATCTGTAATCTTTACATACAGATATCTGTATGAAAAAAAATGAAAAAAATCTGTGTCAATCTAGATAAATCTGTGCATGTGGCAACCCTGCAGGCGAGACGCACATGGAGAGACGAATTACATGATTGGTTAAAGTCCCTCTCTAATACAAAGAAGAAGAAGATGATGCAAGACGTTCCTTGCTTCGATTTGAAAACTGTGATAGGAAATTTGGTAAATTTACTCTGCAAAATGACATTATAAGACATCACCTTATATTTGCGTTATTTTCAATAGTTTACTATTGTTTGAGAATAATGTTTGACAAATGAATTGGAGCGCGGTGAAATTTCCGACCAATTGAGGAAGAAATCATGTAAATCTACCGTGGATTATTTGAGTTATTCGCGTACAAAACGTACGGTTTTTCGTGATGGTCACAATATTTTAGATTTTCATTTGACACCCTACCCTTGCCGTAAGACGTAGTCTACGTCAAAACATAACATAAAGAGCATATCAAAACAAGTTGTTAGCTTCATTCTCTCTGCTTAACAGAAAATCCGGGATACCATAATATTCTTGATATATTTCGGCCACTTGTAGGCTGGACTGCAAACATCTTGAACTGCGAAAAGAATATCTGTCGAGTATTGATTTTCCCGATATATTTTTGAGAGTTGCTCTAGTGGATTATTCATTTCAAGAAAATTCCAAATTTTGAGCTCAAACACTACGTCAACAGTTCGTAGTTGACATGGAAACATTTTGCTATTCGGAATGAAGTAGACTCTTGAATGATCGAATATGTCACTGTGATTTAATCATTTCATTGTTCGGTTGTGTTCCTGCAATCTTAGATCTAGTGCGTTTGAAAATCCTTTTTTGATTCTTATTTCCTTTTCTCTGCAATACATTTATGCTAATAAACCATTTTCGGCCAAACGTCCATTCGGCCAAACATCAATATGCCAAACGGGGTATCATCGTTTATTTCCTTAGTTGCCTTATTTCCAATTATGTACACTCTTTAAGGAAACCACGGATTGGAAAATAAAGCAATTATTGAAATAATTGACTAAAAAATATGCAGATTATAAAAAAGCAAAAGGTTAAAATCTACACACAAAACCATGAATCTCATATATTTGTTTGACAAAATTTATTGGAACATAATCTAGGTTCTACTAACAGACTTTGTACGGAGAAGACACGTAGCAATTTAGTGAAATCCCGGTGAAACGCGAGTTCATTTGTTCATTGGTGGATTATTTTGAGTGTAATATAAGGACCAAAATCGGATCAAAAAACCTACGCCCATTAACAAAAATTATAAGCTACCTTCAAAAATTTGTCTTGCTAAAGAAACGACAAAACTTCTCTATTCCGAGCTGACTCTCATTCTGCCACGTCACGCCTGGGTCGAATCTACACCCGCATCGGCATACAAGATTCAACATTCACCAAGAACCGACTATCCGCCTGACGGCACAAACATTTACCGAGCCACTTGAACGGAAGTACTCACGGTTGACCGCTGGTAACCAAGATTAGGAATGATGAGGCATTATGGCACTGATAATGCTGGACGAGCGTCCACCCCACAAATTGGGGGCATTGAGGCTACAGCAGGCATCGATCGAATCAATTTACATCCTTCCCGTCGAGTGTGGAATGCCTCGTCCTTCACGGATATGCTCGAGTGAGTGTGCGTATGTGTCCCCTGATCGGATCGTGACACACGATAGAGCGGAATCGTCAATTGTGCCACCGTCCGTCGACCGGACATGGCTGTTGAATGGGTCCGCAGGAACGAGAACCAGAGCGCAAACTGTACAATCACCTTCGATTGGAATTGCACTAAGTATGTGCTCGGGAGGCAATAGGAAGGGCCCCATCGGAAGGCTCAGAGTGAAAACTGGATGTCACGAGACATGTCAATGTGATAAATGTATGCTATGGATGGTGCCGTTGTTATATGAGCCAGCTATACGGTTGGTTGGAAATTGCAACATCACAAAATGAATTGCCTTGTTTCCTTTGTTGTAGCTGTTGCTGGATTCAACACTCCACTTGTAGGTATCAGCAGACATGTTTCTCCGGGGCGAAGACAGATGATCAATAGCATTTAGCTCTAACAAGATGGTATTCTGTTTTCCGTAAGACTGAATTCTATCGTTGGGCAGCTGACCTTCGCAATCAAATACGTACCGACAAAAGAAAGTTCTCCTCCGGGAGACAAATTGACCACAGTGAGTGATGTTCGCAGCCTCCGCCCGGTGTGAAATGAAATGTTAACAGTGCCGGAATAAATAAATCAGATTCCCTCGAGCAAAACAAAGCTGAACTTTCAACAGACCGATTGTGCAGCTGCGAATCCAATTTAGCCAATGCAATTAACTTCCTGTCTGTGCCACAAATAGAGCATCTTGGGATGGCTGCCGTTCTTCCATCAACAAAGCAAAAACTCGATTCCAGGTGTAAATCATTCATCACTTCCCCATCTTTTGCATACTCACCCATTCGCCCATTGAATAATTAACTGTCATCGATTGGTCGGCATTCAGCGCCTGCTGTGATCCAACCGAGTCTCATTCACTTTTAATCGCCACCACCGACCGGCAACTTGGATCATTTTTTTTTTCACGCTCCTATGGCATCAAATATGAAACCGAACGGAAATGCTGGAGAAGGAAATCGTATATGAAAATAATAGCACTACCTCGTATAAACACACATGTAGGAAGCTGAAAGTGGAAATTCCCCGGTGGACTTCCAAGTAGGGATAGAATATTTTTCCCGTTTCAAAGCAAACTTTACAGACATGCTGGATGGTTGTTACTACAGGAGTTACAGGTGATGGTGGTGAGGCGGAGGGAAGGTTCTCTGTTTTCAGTTGAAAAAAAAAAGAGCTGAAGCACAGGAAAAGTGCAGGGTTATAATTTATGATTTGATAAAGTGAAATAATTCCTGACTAGCTACCGGAACACAGCACGGAACTAAGGGGAGGGGGGGGGGGGGGTGCGGTTGGTGCAAGGTGGCAGCACAGTCCGTAGTTGGTTGTATCAGATTACTGAAAATGGAGAAAAGTGTACTGACTTTTGTGGGAGAAAAGGAAAAATGAGGTTGGAGGGATTGAGGGACCATGCTAGTGGACGGATTTCGCTATGCTTTGTTGGGCGAGGGCGTTGTTGGGTTAAGGTTACCTCTGGGATAAATAAATAATACTTTGAGAAATAAAAGTTTCCAACACATTTTATCGTAACTCAAAAGGTGAGTGAACAAAAATTACTGCTCACGAAAGTTTCTGATACGTATTTGTGATGTGTATGGTGCCGAGAGAGGAAGATATGAATCGTCATGATCAAATTTCAGGACGAGGTCCTATCGATCAATTGTGATGGAGTTATTCAATTTAAGTGTAATTTAATGTAACATACGGTATTGCATTTTTGCAATGCTTCCCATATTTCACACGTTCAATTGCTAAGGTATGCACACAGCAAAATTTTGCCAAAGACAAATTGGCACTATATTACAGGGTGTCTCACAATAGGTGTCACTAAAACAAAATGGGATTTCAGCAAAACAAATCACACAAATCATATCATGAATTTTTCTTTTGAAAGATACATGTTATAGAAATATTATTAATTCAATTAGAATCTCTCGCCCTTTATCTTGATAACTTTGCGCAAACGCTTTTTAAACCCATCGCAGCTGGCACGCACATTTTCCTGAGGAATTTGGTCCCAAATATCAGCCGAATGTTTCTTGAATTGCTGAAAGCCTTTTAGTCAAGTGGGTTGAGATCCGGTAGAGATGTAGGCCATTCTTCGCTTGTGATGAAATCGGGTAAATTTTCCGCGTACCACGCTTGTGTCTTCTTTGCCTTGTGAGCTGGAGCTAAGCCCTATTGGAAACAATATGGTGTATACAGCGTTGAAGCAAGAGGAAGCAGGTGGTTCTTCAAAACCTGCACGATGTAATATTCATTGTTGATTTTTACGTTAGGTTCTATGAAAAGCAGAAGAAGTTTTCCTTTTCGTGAAACAGCGTCCATAGCATGATTTTCGATAAATTCTGATAGCGTTCTACAGCTAGTTTATCTCTTGAAATATTGGCAAGACTTTTGCCATACACACGATCATTTTGTTGATGATGACTGTCCTGAAACAAGAAGAGGTTTTCATCCGAAAACAAAATCTCGCAGTCACCGTGGCGAACCAAAAGATTTCTGTTTCTTTGGACCTGGCTTACTTTTGACGCTTCGTCAACCCGTGAACCCGTTGTTTCTCATACGGCTTGCATTCCAGGTCATGTCTGAGGAGCCTGTTCATTGAAGCAGGGGACATTTAAAATTGTTTGCTCAATTTTCGGCCAGATACGGCTGGATTACTTCTCATTTGCTCCCTCACACATTTGATCTTTTTCTTCGTTCTGGCTGTTCGTATGGCACCTCCTTTGTGTTGAATATGGACATTTTTAGTTTCCTCAAGCCATTTTAAGGTACGAAAAACAAAACACTTACTACTCCAAACTGCTTAATGCTATTGAATATCCGACACGGTCTAAGCTTTTGCAAATATAATTTTAAAACTTGCTCCCGTATGGCTTTCATGGGAGCTTATACATATGAACAAATGGAATCGCTTATTTATCTTCAGCAACTAGCTGTCAAAAAACACTCAAAACGGGTATAATCAATTGCGCTGTTAAAATTACCCAGCTGAAATAAATCAAGACTGGAAAAAGGTGACAGCTATTGTCAGACACACTGTATTAAACGGTGTTCCAATCAAAATTTTGTCAAACAGTAATGTGTTTGAGTCGATTAAACTTTTTATTAATAAGTTAATACACAATACATGAGAAATATTCAGCTAAGCTTCTTTTTTACCGAATGCGAATTGCCGCGTCTTTCGTTTAACCCTTGCCATAAACTTTTGTACAGTCTCCTTGTCCACGTTGTTCGCCTCAGAAGGCCTTTACCTTGAACTGTTTCTCGTTCGCGACAGCTCTTTTAGTCTTCTTAAGGTTCTGCTTGACGATGGTCCAATATTGTTCTTTTGCGCGGAACTCTGGCGTATTGGGAGGGATCTTGTCCTTGGGCACCACTTGAATGATGTTGACAGCATTCCACTCCATGGCCTTTTTTACGTAATGGCCAGATAACAAATCCGGCCAAAGCAGAACGGAACAATTGTGTCGCTTCAGGAAAGGCAGTAAACGTTTCGTAGGCACTCGCCTTCAGATAAATTTCCTGGTTGACGGTTTTGGTCGCAATGTTGCTCTTCAAGCCTCAGGTACAGATGGCCTGCCAAATCAGATATTTCTTAGCGAACTTTGACAGTTTAATGTGCTTGAAAATATCTGCCACCTTTCCCCGTCCGGTTGCCGCATGAAATGCCTGTCCAGAAAGCTGTTCAAAGTCTGCCTTGACGTAAGTTTCATCGTCCTGTACCACGCAATCAAACTTTGTCAGTATCGTCGTGTACAACTTTAGCGATCGTGCTTTGGCCGACGTGTTTTGTTTATCGTCGCGACTTAGGGTCACCACTTTCTTGTAAGTCGACCGTCCAGTTCGTTTTCACCCTTCTTACATCAATAGAAGGGTATTAAGATCGCTTGAAAACTCGACTTTTTATCCGAGGCCCACAGGGCCGAGTGTCATATACCATTCAACTCAGCTCGACGAACTGAGCACATGTCTGTGTGTATGTGTGTGTGTGTGTGTGTGTGTGTGTGTGTGTGTGTGTGTGTGTGTGTGTGTGTGTGTGTGTGTGTGTGTGTGTGCGCGCGTGTGTGTGTGTAGGTGTGTGTGTGCGTTACAAATAATATCACATCGGTTTCTCAGCCATCTGTGAACCGATTTCAGTACTGTTGTTCTATAAGTGAGCAGGTAGGACGTCGTCTTTGGCAAGTTGAACAGGTTCAGGTTTCAAATTATTCCGTTGACGAGCAGACGTGTGAAGATTACTACTGGTAGACCGTTTCCCGTACTGGGCGATACGTTTTACGAAAGCCAATGCCCAAACATGAGCAGATGATTGGAGTATCAAAGCCGGCTGTGCTACGTAGATTCAAGTTGTTGGAAAACAGGCTATTGAAAGATGGCAATTTGAAAGCGTAGTACCATGACTTCATCCGAGAACATCTGTACCTTGGCCACATGGCTCTAGTTCCTGTTCTAGTTCCTCTAGTTTAGTCAATTATATCGAGAAAATGTATCGCCAGATTCTGATGCACCAACACGATCGTCATCTGCAAAGAATTTTTGGCGCTTTGATAGCTCGGAATGTTGACGTTGTTTCAGACACACCACTCCTGAGCTGCTTTACCATAATGGCATGACGCCAAATCAGGCCAAAACAACACAAAACTCGTATGCTTTTGGATAAATGGTAGTAGCCGTTTTTGCACACATTCGTTGACGTAATTGACGTTGACTTGTTGATTAATCGTACCTGTAGATGTGAAGATTTGGCTCTGCCAAACTTGCCAAACCATGTAATTTTTAGAGAACTTCGTCAACTTTTTGGCCTTGAAATGACCAAACATGTCAAGTTGTAATGAAGTGTAAAACTAAAGACCAGGAAGCTGCTTTGATGTTCGTTTCATCAACCATAACCACGCAGTCAAATTTTGTCAGCAATTAGTCGTAGCGCGTAAGCTGTTTTCGAACTTTTTTCCTGATTGTCGTTCCTGTTTGGGGTTTTTATTAGCTTGAACGACTTACATATTGCCACTTTCTTCACTTTTTGAACGATAGAATACGATGTTTTGACCTTTTTAGCCACATCTCGGATGGAAAGGTTCAGGTTTTGCTTAATCAGCCGAAGCACAGCATCTCGCTGGGATTTGAAATTGCAGTTCCGCTTGCCGCCAGATCCAGGTTTTTGATCGAGAGTCAACGGGTCCCGGAAGCGTTTCAAAACGCTACTTACTGTTGAGAGTTGTTTTCTATACAGGGGAAGAATTTAAAAAAAAAATTGCATTACGACCGTCACGAAAAGTGGTCCTTCAGGCCTCAGGGATCATATATGACCCCCAAAGGAAAATGGCTACATAAAATAAGAGACTGAATAATAGTGTACACCATTTTCGGCAAATTTGTTCTACACCAATTTTTCTGTCTGAAAAATATTATTAAAAAAATATATGAGTTGAGGTCTATGTCGTATAAAGGATTAATTGAAAATTCAAATAAATAATACCTTTTCAGATGTTAATCTAACAAAACAAAAAGTCATTTCAACATTTATGCAGTACGGGTGTTACGTAAATATTGTATTCTCCAAATTATGTAGACATGTAGACATGTAGACAACGAAGCGGTTGCTAAGCAACACCCGCCCTACATAGAACCGTGGTAGAGTTCTCTCACTTTAGCTGATTTCTCTACATCTAAAAAAAACCGGAAAGTTTATTGCCGTACCTATATTGGTTGCTTAGCAACATTCGCTCTACCGGTTCCTAACTAAATTTCAGAAAATCTAGTAGTCAGGAAACAAAATAAATTCCTCATTAACGGTATAAAGCGTTGGTTTAGAAAATGGTACATATGCATACGAATTAATACATTTTTGGTGATAAACGTTAAATACTTTTTTATCTCTCTGGGATATTCAATGTTTTCCAAAATGCACTCGAATTCAGAACTTCAGATCTACAGTTGTAACAGTAGCTTTTAAGGCTAAATAAGATTATGATATGTATTCAAACATATTGAATGAACCTTTTTAAGAATGTCAACAGTCAACAGTGTGTTCAGGACTTACGATCTACAGAAGCAACTATAGTTTTATGGGCTATACATAGTAACGCAACGTATTCAACCATATTTAGTGAATATTTAAGAACTTTAAGAAATATTACGAGATAAACTGGGATGATCGGGGTCATCCAAACTGTCTTTAAGTTCAGATCATATGCAAAACAACAATCTGCATTTAACGAAATTCATTGAAAAGTGTAGAAAGTCAACAGACATAATGGGGCAAACTTGGGATATTCTAGGTCACTCAAGCTGTCCTTAAGTTAAAAACATAAGATCTACAGTTGGTGCAGTTGCATTTTGGGCTATTTAAGGTGACTATATGTATTGAAACATATTCAATGAATCTTTTGGAAGGTCAACAGTCAATATATTATAACTTTCTAATCCTCAAGGTCATCTTGGCGTTCAGAACATAGTATTTACAGTTGTAACAGTAAGATTCAGGCAAAACAAAGTGACAAGTATTCAAAAACATTTTATTAATATTCTTTAAGGTCAGCAACCATTACAAAGCTAGATGAACATAGGATCTGCAGTTGCAACGAAAGCATTCGAGGTTATGCAAAGCTACGCTGCGTATTGAAACCAGTGCCTTTGACTTTCATGAAATATCCATGAGAAGTGAAAATGATTTTACCCAAGTGTAATGATGATGTTTACTTTCCCGGTTTTCATAGTTACCGGTGTAACTTCTATGCCAACTGAATTTTTTATGCTACTATGAATGAAGTCGACAATAAGTGTGGGTCAAAAATCAGTTGTCACTATTGTTTTGATTATCAATCAAATTAGGAAAAGACGAAATATGATGTTTTTTTTTATTAAGTGATTTTGAATCCTCATACGAACATGGAATAACCAGAGCCGTCATCGTCGTCGTAGAAAAATAGATGCTAGTAATTTTGGGCAAAAATATCATGGGCTGTTTTGCACTTGCATGTTTTCCTATACTGAGGGGCTATTGATGTTCAATGTGGTATATTGAATTTATTTCTGACATTTCGAAATTCATTCTGAAAATGAACTTGTTTACATAAATGAATATCAAAATATGTTAACAATCGAAAGTTTATTCTTCTGGTTTCGTTTGTTGTCAAGAGTTATCATTTGATTTTCGCATGGAACTTATAGGTGGTCAATGTTATGTTGCCTGAAAATCCACGCTTTTGAACTCAACGAGCATGACTTTTATCAAGACTGATTGAAACATATTCATTGAATACCTTGGGAGACCAACAGACATTTTGAGATAATCTTCTAGGTTGTCCAAACTATCCTGGAATTCAAAACTGAACATCTACAGCTGTAATTGTAGCTTTCTAGATCAAACACAGTAGCAGCAACAATTAATATGCAACTAGCGATTTGAAATTGGTTCACTGTTGTAGAACCCCTTGGTCCGAAGTACACCTTGACGCTTTTGTTTTGATTTGCTGTGTTAGTTTGACAGAATATTTAAGAGTGTGTTCATGTGAGTTCATTATTAGGGGCGAATCATTAAGCTTGGGACGGATGTGCTAGTACTGACTGAGCCAAGAAAAAAATCGTATTTGTATGGGACCTACTGGTCTTAGAGTTAGTCTATGGTAACAATATGTTTAAGTGAGTCTTCTGGAAGGTAAACAGATATAACGAGATGTTGACGTTCAGAAGTTAGGATCTACAGTCATAACATTTACTTTATAACCTAGACAGAAACATAAGCGTTCACGAAAATGACCGTGAACTAGTTCACTTTTTCATGATGTTTACCCAAAAACGTGAACTCGTTCCCGATTACATGATCCAGTTCACGGTGTAGTTTTGCTTGTTCTTGAATTCATGACTGCAGTTCACGGATCCAGGCATGTGTTTTTCTCCGTGTATGAAAGAGGACAATAGGCATTCAAACACATTCCATAAATCGTCTATTAAGTCACCAGTGATTTTCCGATTATCTTGGGATGTTCATGTTCATAAAAACTAATCGTATTTAACCGTAGCTGAACCGTAGCATAATTATTCTGATAGAAAAGTATTGAAGTCTTTAGTATAGTCTTTGAAGTATTAGTTCACACAGACTTGGCCGGTACTTTCGAGGTTAGCCCAGCTAGTAAAAATCGTAACAGCCAATAACAATCAACTTAGCCGGAAACCCAAGATTCTGGGTGTGGGCTGGGGAGGAGAGTACTCCAGTGGCAAGTTGAAGAAGTATCTGGCCGACAACGGAATCATACTTCAGCAAACAGCACTGTATAGCCCACAGCAAAAAGGAACAGCGGAGAGGAAGAATCAAGATTGGATGACACGATGCGCTGTTCACTACATGAAGCTGACATGGAATAAAGTTTATGGAGGGAAGCCAGAGCACAGCCAACGACTTGCAGAATATGCTACTATCATAGGTCGTATTCAAGACGTCATATGAACTATGACATAGATGGAGCAGAAAATGTTGTTCTGGTGAGCTGCTCCAAGGGACGCAAAGTACCACGTACCGTGGGAATTCCGAACAAAACGGTTCACTTTTCGAATGCCCTTAAACTTCTAAACAAATTTGCTGAAGAGCGCACCTTTGCCGATATTATGGGTCTCGAGATCAGTGTCGGTAACAATCAATTAATCTGCACTCAAATGAGCTGAAAATGAGGACAACCTTAACGGACAGGCCAACTATCTTCGTGAATTTGAATTTTGAAATGACAGTTTTCTTTTGAGCAGAGCAATCGCTGAGTTTCGAAGTCATTATTTTGTTTGGTTCATTTGTCGATGGATGTTCATTATCGCATGTGCTGTTTGTCAATGTCAACATTCAATTTCATCTAGGTGGGGTGTTTTTGAGTATAAAATGAAGAAACAGTAATTGTTTCTTTTGATGTAGAACACGATGTGTACTTTCTTAGGCTAAGATAAATAAGTTACACTTATTATAAGTTGTAATTATGATAATAAATGTAGAATTTTTTTCAAGAGGGCGAATCTAACAATGAGAGGCTCTCTCCTCTCTCGCTCTCTTTCATTTATTACAGCGCCATTATAAATCTCTTGAGGGATTCTTTAGTACAGATAGAAACACAACAGTGATGGCTAACATGCTCTAATAATAGTTGAATGAAAAACGTTACGCTGAATGGAATATGAATGAAAGAGAAAGTAATCAAAGAGAGTCTCTCAATTGCAGATTCGCCCTAATGAAAAAAAAACCTAGAAAAAATCATTTTTGTTGATCTGAAAATGACTTTTTGATGTTGAATAATCATTTGCGATTTGAACAAAGCTGGGCTGGAAGCTCAAACTCTAATGTGTAATTAAAAATTGAGTTGTCATAGAATCATAATGGGTTGATTTGTCCATCGCCCTCGATTTTTTTTTTGATAATTGTTTATTTTTACAGGCTCAAAATCGCCCTCAATTTTGACATCTATGGTTTTCAATACAAATTCAATTCATGTACACGGATTCAAAATGCTTTTCATTGCGTATGACAGTAAGTGATAAAAACAGACACTGCAAGAGATATAGCATCATGAATGTACCTGTTTTTAGGTGATGCTAAACTTTTCGGCGTGATGCAATATTCAACTGCTTGTTGCAATACTTTTCCAAGCCTTTACTTGACTGGTAGTGTATAAAGAATGTTACTTATTGATCCACCCAAACCACAGTGCGAAAAAATGAACCCAAGTTCTCAAGTAAGAGAAGCCGCTGATTTTTGAACCAAATCAAATGCATTTCTGGCGGGAAATGGGCTAATAAATCGATTGGCACAGGTTTCGTATTGTGTAGAGCACGAGAAGTGGCTCGTTTTGCCCCAATTCATCATAAATTGATGGTTTTTCTCCATTCTGCTCATACAGTTGCGATCTCCGCATTTTATTTTGAGTGAAAATGCATATTGTTCACACGTATCATATTAAAAAACTTCACAGATATAATTTCATGTCGTGTGTGGCCCGTTTTACCCAAATTCTTTTCTTTTATTTGATTTTTCTTGTTACTATCCGAACAGCAGCATTCGTCACAAATTGTTTTCGCTGGAAAAGTACACATCCCACAGGATATCTGTATAGAAGTAATTTGGAGCGACTTTGCGTGTTTTTGAATCGTGTAAATAGCCCGTTTTGCCCCAAAATCCCTTCAATCGATGGTTTTTCTTCATTCTGCTCATATAGTTCCAATTTCCGCAATATATTTTGAGTGAAAATGCATACATTATGCACATATCACATTTACAAACGTAACAGGGATAATTTCATGTTGTGTCTGACCCGTTTTACCCGAATTTATCCATCTTTTTATACACGTTTTTTTTTTATACGGTTTGTTTTCGGCAATAACTCCAGAACGGAACAACTTGTCGACCTCATTCGAATCACATTTTCCGTTTGAGGCAAAAATTAATTGGATGGCTGTTCTTCAGAAAATTCACAATTTTGGGTGTAAAAACTGAAAATTTCCAAAAAAATGCCAAAAAAAAAATCGAAGTAATTTAAAATGTTTATGCATGTGAATTTATCAACTCTATTCAGTCTGTTATTACGCGGTTTCATAGTAAAAGTGGAACGTATCCCCGTCTCTTCAATAGAGTGATTTTTCTTTTATTTTGCTAGATTCTTTCAAAATAGAAACAATCACCGCAATATACCGCATAAAACAAAACTGTATTTGAAAAATCTGCATAATAATCGACCGAATCTTAATTATACCTGGATTTTGTGAATGATTATCAAGATTTGGGAAACGATAAAGAACAAATAAATAATCTGTTTCGGGAATCAATTAAGAATTTGAGTGCTGATGCGTGGCTTGAACAGTTTTCTGGTCGATGGAAAAAAGCTCATGGCAAGAATCGGTTTTTTTGTCCTTTACGACGAAGGGCTTTATCCACCGATTGAGGTAAGTTTATATCACTGTGGTTATAGTTAATGTTGAGAAAATGTTTTTTATAACTTATTGTAGACAGCATAAGTGAAGCGGCATTTGTAACCAAGAAGTGCAAGTGTACTGCACTTTTAATAATGACGAATATTACGAGTGATGTAATCCATTTTGCACGTAAATACTTCGAGACTCAATGATAAATATGACTTGTATGTTCTATTTGATGTGTTTTTAAACGCTTATTTGAAACCCACAATAATAAATACTGACACACTCAAAGTTACGTTCTGGATGCTACATTTACAACAGCTCCTAAGGTAACCTCAAATCTAAGTCCGCAAAATGTTAAAAAATTACCTCTTGACTTAAATATGGAATGCTTAAGCCTTAAATTTACATGATCCTTGTCTTTGGTGTATAACAACATCAGACCTATTGTCAACACAGTGGGTTTTGCGCGTCACGGCATGTCACAAGTTCAAATTCGTTCTTTTCCATGATAGATTATAATAATTGAATTGGGGTAAAACTGGTCAGACACAACACTAAATTATCCCTGTTACGTTTCTTAATGTGATATGTGTAACATGTATGCATTTCCACTCAAAATAAATTGCGGAGATTGCAACTATATGAGCAGAATGAAGAAAAACCATCAATTGAAGGGATATTGGGGCAAAACGGGCTATTTACACGATTAAAAAACACGCAAAGTCGTTTCAATTTACTTCTATACAGTTATTTTGTGGGATGTGTACTTTTCAGCGAAAACAATTTGTGACGAATGCTGCTGTTCGGAAAGTAACAAGAAAAATAAAAAAGGAATGAATTAGAGTAAAACGGGCCAGATTTGAAATGAAATTATCTCTGTAAAGTTTTTTTAATATGATACGTGTTATTGCGGAGATTGCAACTGTATGAGAAGAATGGATTAAAACCATCAATTTATGGTGAATTGGGGCAAAACGAGCCTCTTTTAGAGCTCTACACAACACGAAACCTGCGCCAATCGATTTATTAACCCATTTCCCGCCAGAAATGCATTTGTTTTGTTTAAAAAACCAGCGGCTTACTTGGGAACTTGGGTTCATTTTTCATTATTTTCCCGGTTGTTAGCCCATCATGCCATCGTTTGATGAGAACAATCAATGTTTAGCAAAGCTTGATCAAGTCATGTCGAGAGGAGAGCCTGTTACTGTCGGACTTAGTTTCCTGGCAACAGTAAGTGGTAGTCCATATCTTTACCATATTATTATCATAACTGTTAGTGGAAATCCTTTCACAGCAAGTAAGTCATTTTAGCTTTGCAAAATAAATAATTCCAAAATTAAGCATTCACGCCACTATCTTTAATATCATATCACTTCATTCCTTCTCCGTTTCAATTACACTGGAAACAGATCCTTATCATCGATGCAGATGAACACGAACGATTTGCAGCCGCGTTCGATTGAATGTCTTTTTAAATTCAAGCTTCGATTTCCCTATGCCACATAACTGTCCAATCCGAGTTGTCCGGATTGAAATCTGCATCGAAATTTGCACATCTTTAAACAAAATACACCACAGATAGAGAAAGAGAGTGCTCGCTTCTCGGCTCGGAAGGCACTCAACCGATGAGTTAGTTCAAGGCAAATACTCGCGAAAAGCTAGCAGCCCCCTCCCTCTAAAAAGCAAACCGGAAAGGAGAGATGAAAAAAAAAAACCTGAAAATGAGAAGCAGTAAAAACATCTTTTATTCAGATTTCGACACCATCCGGTGCTTGAACAGACAGTAGGTGCATGCAGACGATGATGGCGTTCTAAGGCTGCTACATATTCCTAGTCGCTCCGGGAAGGCCATCCCCGGGGGAGTCGAGAGCTGCTGTTGAGCACTTTTTAATGACTCAATTTCGATATTGTAAAATTATACGATAATGAGAATTCACATTTCCCTTCAGTAGGTCCATGTGGAGGTTGGCTCCTTCCTGATTACGAAACGTGCTTGGCCAAGCTTCCTTTCATCCGCTTGCTGGGCAGAGATGGTGGGAAAAGAAAAAGAATGGGACATAATGGATCGATAAAATTGAGCTGCCTCCTTTTTCATTCTTCTATAATGGTCATTTGGTGGGATTTACGTGCAGGTGTGAAGATTCGGTCCTATGGAGGACGGTCGTTTAGAAGGAAGTCCTGTGGTTGTTTGATTTATGTGTATTCGAAAATGCAAAATGCGATCGTTAAATTGCCAACGCCTGGAAGTTTCGCTCTTATCCAATATGCTAAATAGATGATCCTTATGAAATCATCTAATTGAAAGAAGTGAAGCAATTTAATTTGAGACGTCTTCCATTCGCAAACATTCGGTGGAGCAAGTAGAGTCGTTTCCTCGAACTAACTAACCCAGTTCCAACGCCCCATCTGCTGCAGTAACACTAATTAAACTGCTAATTAAAACCCTCAGCTTGCTGCTTAAGCCAAAGGAAATATGCCAGCATAAATTGTCACCCTTTTCGGATCCCGTGCTCCATGACGCACCAAACTTAGTCCATTATCAAATCATCACAGCTTCGGCAAGAGCAGTCCGGAATGACTTTCATGGGGATCTATGTATTTCCCATCGGAGAAAAGCGAACTTCATCCTCGGCAACAGCTCGCTTCTGTTATCAAACACACGATTATTGCAGGAACACTGAACATCAGGCAAACATTAGAAGAAGTGATGAAGGCTAAACTTTTCACGCGAGGAAACACACGCACACACACACACCCATTACCGGGGCCATCTCGTGCGAAACTATTCCATCCAACTCATGGTGGCAACTCTAAATTTGAACGCTGATTATTATGCGTCACTATGTTAAGTCTCATTCGGCGCCCTGCCCCTCCCCCACCTCCCAACCACCGCGGAAAAAGGATTGACCCCGGCGTTGTCTAGCGGCAAAGCTGATACTGGCACATCCTTTCGAAAGGAAGTTAGTATCCAAGAGCTCTACAAAGTGCTAAAGAGCTGGAGCGTAGAAAATTTCCCCTTCGAGTGGATAATTAAAAGACACCCCGACGAGGAAGACGACACCACACCCACCATTTTGCTCGTTAGTCGAGGGTGTCATGAAGCGACGCGTGTCAGCACGCAGCTTAGCCCGAGCGGCAGTAAAGTTTGTGCGATAATATAAGACTGTCCTGGGAAATCTTCCAGGGGCTGAATATGTAATGGGTTTTATTCGAAAGATGTTGAAATTCTTCCATTCGGTTTAAAGTTCCGACGTTTGGCAAACGGATGTGGTTGAACGTTTGAATGTTATCGAAATATATTGGATAGTTCTAGATGGTCGAAGTAGGCCGTGGCCTGGAAGTGACGTGTTTTGTAGTTTTGTGTTTGTTGCTGATATTATGGAATTCTTTTTATTATTCGTAACTTCATGCGCAAAGTGTTGAAGAATAAAATTTTCATTCAACATAAGTCAGTGAGTGTGGAACGTTGATTACCAGAGAAAGAATACAGAAAACGGCAGACTGAAAATAGAATAGAAGTTCTTGCAATGAAACAAAGAGCCATTTCAATGTAAGTACAAAAATGTAAGGTATCCGCTCAGTAATATCTAGTCATGTTTTATAATCCACCTCTTTTAACGTAGGACTACGTTTCTCTTTTCTATCCCGGGTGCCGTTTCAAAATTTTGAAAAATGAGAGCGTTACGCAAAAGTGAAAGGTTTTTGAACGCTTATAACTCTCGTTCGACTAAACAGAATGACTTCATTCGTACACCATTTGATCAAAAAGACTCACAATTTTTTCGCATTGAAATTTGAAAGAAGTTCAATTAGTATAAGTAGTTCAATTTTTCATTTGAAAATGACCTTGTTTTGCTCCCATTCAAATTTGCATATCAACAGGTTGAAAAATGTGTTTTCCCTAGCAAGGTCATAGGAAACAAGTAACAAATGTCTTCTTCTTCTTCAAAATAACTTTTCCCGGTCTCACAAAAATTTCTGAACGCACAAAGCTATTGGTCGAAAATGATATCATATTTGCGCTACGCTCTGATTGGTTCATACTGCCACACTAACCGTGCCAGCAATTATGAAACATGTGGGAACGACCAACCAATCAGTTCACGATGTGCATCCGTAAGCGACAGACGTATTTGCGGAGCACGTCGGTGGAAAACGCCGCCAGTGAAAACAAGAAGCCCAGAATCATCCCACGTCACTTGCAGCTGGCCATCCGCAAAGACGAGTAGCTGAACGAAGAGAGAAAGCTCAAGAGGAATCGCAAACTATTTCTCCCCGTCAACTAAATCCGTCCTTTTCAGGACGACCAAATAGTTTACTAATTAAAGAGTTTGGTTGAAATTTTCTCTTGTGCTATTTGTAAATCAGTTACCGCGTCACGGCTGATTCATCAAACGCCGCGTCCCGGAGTATATCACAAAGAACGTTGAACAAGTAACGAACGAAATTCTAGAAAGGATAATTCGAGCCGAACTGCGACACGTCAGAGACCGAGTTCATCATAGTTCCTTGTTGTGCATACCGGATTAGTTGCTGTCAGTGGCAAGCAAATTAGGCATATTTCTATTAAGAAAATCATCCGTCTATCGTGCACTAATTAGAACACATTGACTTCGTTGGTACCGCCTTCTTTTGTCCAATCGCATCCGACGCCATAACATACCAGCTCTTAGCATAAATTTTGACTCAGTCTTACAACAGTCGTGCAGTGGCTTTTTTCACGCAGATAGCGGCAGCAAGCACCCTGGAGGGTGCACTGGCGATTAGTCGTTGCCCAGAGAGGCGTTGGTACAGTTGGCTGTTGTAACGAGACAAAAATCCCGAAAAGTTCAAGTGGAATCGCAAACTATTACTCCCCCGTCAACTAAATCCGTCCTTTTTTAGGACGACCAAAAAGTTTATTAACTAAAGGGTTTGTTTGGTTGAATTTTTATATTGTGCTGTTTGTAATTCAATTACCGCGGCACGGCTGAACATAGCATTCATTAAACGCCGCGTCTTGGAGTGTATCACAAAGAACGTTGAACAACTAACGAAGTAGGAGGTATAATTCGAGCCGAACTGCGACACGGCACACTCAGGCAAATGCACTTAAGAAATTCAAAATGATAAACTTATGAAAACCCAACACCGGAGGAATTTTTTGTTTCATAAGTCACTTATGCGTTTCATATTAGACGCCTTGGTTTTCACTATTTGGACGTAAGCCATTCATGAGTCACGAATTTGAAATTCATAAGGCTAGTTTTGAAAAAAAAAATCTACATCATCATTTCTGCACCTGCGCTAAAAAAGCCAGATGGAAGTCACCATCGAAGAGCAAGCGTTGCTACAGGATTTTCTTACCGCGGTACCTCCTATTGTTCAAAAAATCGGCAGCGATATATTAAAAATGCATTGATATCTAGTTTAATATTTTAAAAACTACATAGGGCAAATGACGGATTCGGCAGCACTAATCGTTTATCTTAGCCTATTATCGTCAGGGGGTAAATAAAGTCGTAGAGAGCTATATTTTTGCAAAACGTTGCTCTGGAACTTGATGTACCTTCATACAAAAACTCAGTGCTCAAGGACGTCATTTACCCCCCTGACGATAATAGGGTAAGACAAACGATAAGTCCTGCTGAATCCGTCATTTGCCCTTTTGTATTCCATAAAAACACGTTTTCAATTTCATGCAAAAATATATAAATGTTATAATTATGCTTTTTGTTTTCCATAAGCGTGCTACTAAAATTCATAATGCGGACTTATAGGTGTCTGATTTCTTAATTTAAAAATTCATAAGGCACCCATATGAATTATGTTCTTCATTGTTTTGATTTCTTTTCCTTATGCCTTATCAAAAGCTTACGTTATGATTTCATCCAGAAAATCTGTTTCATAAGGTACCGCATTGAAATTCATGAAAATAACTTGTGACTGAACTTCATAAGGGGTTTTATTGAATTTCTTATGTGCATTTGCCTCAGTGCACCATGTAATCGACCATGTGGTTGACTTCGTTGTAGTTCCTAGTTGTGCATACCGGGTTAGTTCATGGCAGTAGCAAGGAAATTAGGCATACATATTTCTGTTAAGAAAATCATCCATGCTGCTACTAAATTGTATCTCTATTTCGTGTTTTAATTTTTACATTTTGTTTATCATTTTTATTGGTTAGCCAGAGGGGATCCACATCTTTAGTATTTAGGACGACCAAATGAATTTGTTAACTGAGTGGCATCATTAAATGCAAGCGCATACAGTTTCCGGTGGTCAGTGCCTGTGCGTTAACTGTTCATAAATCGCAAGGTGGCACGTTCCTGGAGATTGTATATGACTACAATAAAAGCCAGGATCAGCAGTAAGTTTACGTTGGGTTGTCACGTGTTCAGTCAAACCAGGGACTGTATTTAACGAACTCAACCAATGCCTTTAAGTTTCATCATGCTAAAGGTAGCAACTCACTTAAGATGGTAGACCTCAAACGAGCTGCAGCGTCTAGGAAACCATCGATTACAAACACTTGGGGATAATTTGTACCAAGTTCTGGAAAACAAGGGTTCTGCCACCACGTTGGTGAGCATCAATGTTCAAAGTTTGAACGTTCACGTGTTGGATATCGCCTCAGATCGGATTTTAACAAGCGTGGAATTCCTCGCACTAAGTGAAACTTGGCTAGACAATAACTTCTTAGTCGAGATTGAAGGCTACAACTGCATCGTTCAGTTCAAACGCTGCAATGTGAGAGCACGTGGTGTAGCAATATATCAGCAGGACAAGGCTACCACTATGGCTGCTCTCCATAAGATCCAACAGCTCAGTAAACATCATGACGACTTGTTCAGCGTTGTCAATACTTTCGAAGACATTTGTGCAGCTAAGATATCAGTTATGGACACTGAAGTTCTGCTGATTGCGGTGTACATTTTGCCAGGAACAACTGCCAAGAATTTGAAATTGTTCTTGATTCTCAAGTTGTTCATGTATTCAGCGCAAGATTCGCCAATTGTGTTGACCGGAGACTTTAATATTGATGTTTCCAAACAAGAAAATATTGATTTTATAAATTTTATGCAGAAACACTTTAAATTTACTTTAGCTAACCTTCTGAATGAAGCAACTACTTTTGGTGATTCTTGCATAGATTTAACGTTTGATAAGAATATTGGCATAGAGTGCAGGCGTTATTGTTCATATTTTTCATATCATAGACCTATGTTGTCTGTGCTCGCTATCAAAGCAGCCGAACCACCAAACCAGCAAACCGTATAACATGAACCGGAATGACAGCATCTACCCATTCGACAACAAACCATCGCCTACCCCTCGACGATAGCCGGTACTACAAGGATCACACCTGGAACAGCAAACAACAAAATACCAAACGGCCCTTTTCAGGGCCACTTAATTAATTCTAAAGAGTTGGATTCGATAATTTTCTTATACAGTATCAATGCTACTAAAACACTTAAAAACTAATATGATTTGCTTTTTTTCCACGCAACAGAACCAATATCAACGCCCACCCATTCGGCCGTCTACAAAATCATCACCTGGTACTCGACAATGGTACTTCCTCGGACCAATTCAAGAACAGCGAATAACAAAATTCCAAACGGCCCTTTTGAGAGCCATTTCAAGAGTTATTAAGAGTTGACTTACATAATTTTTGTGGAGAAACGATAGTAAAGCCACACGCACACATGGTTCTCATCAGTCAGGGCTCACTCAGGGTATCATGGTTCTTTAGACTGAATTTCTTCACATCAACAAGGAGTCCTACGTCAACTTTGCAGTTATGTCACTGACATAACTCACCTTTTCGTTTTTTGTTTGTCAATATAAAGATGTCACCAATACCGCTCACGTTATGTCATTGTGTGAGTAAACGTTTAGACTTACGGTTTGCTGTCAGAAAAACGTTGCATTGAAAATGGAGTCGAAAGAACAACAAGTGCGTGAAAAAACTACAAGGTACAGCCCCATCGGGTTGTTCGGAATGATGACGTAGAACTATGAAACTAAATGTAAGCCATTCATATCATACAATGCAATATTCTTTGAATTAATCCTTTCAGGCCTTAAATTTTCCAAGCTTTTTATGCAAGCAGTTTGATGTGTTCTGATCAAATTGGTGCTCATTCACATAGAGATAATTGAAAAAGAAGGATATATTTTTTTGAGATGTGATAGGTCGTCCAAACTATCCAAGAGTTCGGAACTTAAGATCTACAGTTGTAACAGTAGCTCTATGGTATATATTCTTTTTGTTGTAGGTGTCACAGCACAGTGGTAGCGGGCTCCTACTTTTACCTGCCCTGGACCCTTTTAATGGTTAAATTCGCTTCAATGAGTCTTTATTTTAAATCAACACACAGACGTTCGTAGGCTATGGTGCCCATTTGGTCACTGTTTTTATCGTGATGGGTCAAATAGTATTAATAAAATTGATTCGCTTTCATGTATTGTGTATTTTCTTGTATATGTTGAGTTTTCGTCAGTGTACTGTGTATTTTTGTGTCCTGTCTTATTTATAATTTATAATTTAAAATTATTTATTCAAGAGACTATTACCATAGACTCTAAGACCAGTAGGTCCCGAACTGATAGGAGTTTTTTCTTGGCTCAATCAGTACTCGCCAAAGAGTTTCGTTCTATCAACATGCTGCACACATTAAAGAAAATTTTAGAACTTGTTGTGAAAGGCCAGTTGCTAGAATTTTCAAATAGTAATTCTTTGTTGAACGATCGGGCTACCGGGAAGTACATTCTTGAAAAACCTCGTCGAATTTAGTATTAGCAAAAAGGAAAGATAAATTAGAGAGTAAAGATACGATTGTTGTTGTTGTTTTTGTATCTGGAACGCGTTTTCGAAACATTATGTAGGCCCTTGTTGTTGAAAACAATAAAGCACTTTGGAATTACGAGTACTGCATACAGATGGTTTGAAAACTATTGGTCTAACAGAACTCAACGGACTATTTTTAATGATTCTGTTTCTAGTACCGTAAGGAATGACCTTGAACTGCCCCAGGGAAGTGTATTAGGGCCCCTTTTGTTTATTATGTATATTAATGACATGCAACGTGTTTTACTATTTTGTGACATTAATCTGTGTGCAGATGACACAGTGTTATTCATTGCAGCTAAGGATTTAAATGAAACCGTTTCCCATTTGAACTAAGATTTGTTTGAAATGTTAGCAATTGAAATTAAATATAAGCACGACTAAATTTATGGTAATTTCGCAGAATCGAGTAAATGAGAATGTCTCAGTTACGATTGATGATGAGGCAATTGATCGCGTACGGGAAATTACATATCTTGGCGTGATTATTGATGACAAGCTAAAGTTCAACGCTCACATTGGCAATGTCATCAAGAAAATTTGCCAAGAAGTATGCTGTTCTATGCCGATTGAAAAACGATTAAATTACTTGCAGTAAAATACAGCTATACAAATCAATCGTCTCTCCTCATTTGGACTTTTGCCCATCCATTTTATGTTTGGCCAATCAAACACAAAGACTGAGGCTAAAAGCGTTTGATTTTAAGATGTAACAGATTCACTTCCTCGACTTTAATGTTAGACGCGTTGCAATGGTTATCGGTTTATAATTTTATATTTGACTATGATGTTCATTTTTAAAAGTAGTTAATGGTTTGCTGCCACGATATTTGTGTGATCGAATTGAAAGAGGAAGTGATATTCATAGATATAATACTCGAAACGCGGATGAAATAAGAACACCGAATTTCTTGACATGTGCTTCACAAAACTCATTATATTTTAGAGGAATAAATGTTTTCAATTTGATGCCAAAACGCCTTAAACGTGCGCCAACACTTTCAGAATTTAAAAGACACACGTCAAAACTGTATGCTAAACAGTAAGCATTTTTTTTATATCATTTATAAAGATTGTTACTAACTATGATTTACTTTTATAAACGGATTATTTTGTAAGGACTATTTCTTGTACGGTTATGTTACTTATTTGTTTTTTGTTTTTTTTTTTTTAATCAACACTACAAACAATTTTGTTCGTCATGGTGTTGATGATGGAAATTTGTTTCATGTTGTTGAGGTTAAAAAATATAAAGAAAATAGTCTACAAAAGTGTGAGGCCTGCGCGTGGTATACAGGTATAAAGGATTTCTTTTTGAATTTATGAAAAAATTGGCCTCTTATGCTTCAGAAGATACCATGAAATAGTAGTGGGTTGTCTGGCTGATTGTCAGGGAATTTCTTGCCAATTCTGTTGTGGTTGAAAGTGAAAGTATGACTAGGGCCGGTCCAGGATTTTTTTCGGTTTGGAAATTTCCTCGATTTCTCTGGTTGGGGATACTCCTTAGGAATGTCCTGATACGAGAATCTGTGATTTGAATTGTAATAGGATTTTTCTGATCGTTGGGATCACTTGCGAACATTTGTGGTTGATATCAATAGCATTTCACAACTATATCGCTGTAAAGCAAATGAACAGTTTTTGAAGAAATTTACATCTGTAGATGAAATCAGTTCGTTTTTTTTGAATAACTGGTTGAATTGCTTTTAAATAAATGATCTAATAGATAAATGGTCTAGAAGTGGCGGGACCTCATCATCATAATTCTTTCACCGTGTCATACTTTCTTCTTTGACCATAAACTTTGCGAGAAAGCAAGCCCCAAACTTTCTCGATTGGATTTAAATTGGGACTGCATGCTGGCCATCCCAGCACAGGAATGTTATGGAAGTCCAAGAAGTTTTTTGTTGCTGCCGATGCATGACAAGGAGCGTTATCCTGTTGAAAGATCATGCTCTCATCCATCTCATTGTCAGCTAACGAAATAAGAACTTTCTCCAGAAGCTGGCAATACATTTCTGAGTTCATCCCTGTTGAAATGAAACAAACGGGTTTCTTTGCAAATACGCTAAATTCTGCCAAAATTATAACGGTACCTCCACCAGAATTCCTTTTTTCTTTAGTTGGCCTGTTTTGCATTTCATGACACCAGCGACAGCTGAAACCATCCGGCCCATCTAGTTTGAACTTATTTTCATCACTGAACACCACATTAGATAGCTCATCCTCCAGAAACCAGAACTGGTATTTTTCAGCAAAGGCAAAACGGGCCTTCTTATGACGATCAAGAAGAAATGGTGCAGGTGCCGTTTACCGAAAGGAAATATTGGGATCTTCACTCGAAATCTGACTAATCCGACGTTTGGACACAGGAAGATTCATTTCGGCTTTGATGGCACTCGGACACAGCCTTTGATGGACTGCAAGTTGCTTGATTTCCCTCTTCATCCTCGGTGTCAGAATAGACGGACGACCGAGTCGCTTCTTTGTGGCATATTTCTTACCCAACCGTAGGTAATTATGCATGACATCCTTACTCCTTCCTATTCTTCTGCCAGTTTCCCGAAGAACTTCTTCATGGAGGATAGTTGTCCTGCAAATCCAACCACAAAAAAACATAATGAACAACATTTATCTGATATAAATAGCCCTAACATGTATTCCTAACAGTACCAATTTTGTCGAAAGCAAACAAAAATTTGAAGTCTTACGCAACAACAACACGTCCACGGGGAAAGACAGTCTGGGGGTGAATAGCGTTTGTATAAATATTTCCTTTGAAGACGAGATCAACAATTGAATCTTGTCACACACACACACACACACACACGCATGCTGTAAGTGAATGAACCGGTCATGAAAATTTGTGCTTTCAATACATACATATTCATTGATTTGCGTGTTGCTCAAGTTATTCTGAGCAACACGCAAATTATTTCTGAGAGAATGAAACCATTGAAATCAATTTGTCGTTATTTCCCGCACTGTAACATATGTAACATAAGTCCTGGGAAAAATTCAAAAGCATGGTACTTGAAATCAAACAATCGGATTTTAAAATGCTCTTCAGGGTATTTTATTCTATTAATAAATTGTTGAAAAATATATTTACAGTACGCTCAATGGACCATAATCTTCGATTTTACGCAGTGTACGGCGAACATGTTGAATCAGGTTCTGGACAGTGTCTATGTCTATTTCTTTCATCTTCCGCTTGATTCGATTAACCAATTGTTGCTCATTGTTAGCTTCCCGGCCATTGTCCTACACCATACGTTTGAGAACACTCCTAAAAATTTCAATTGGACGAGCCTGAGGCACGTTAGGTGGATTGTCCTTTTTCGGTACAAATGGTATGTTTTGCTCAGTTAGCCAATCTAATGTTTTTTTTTCGCGTAATGACAGCTTGCAAGATCCGGCCAAAACATGATTTCGTCGTCAGCTTGATATTTGTTGATGAATTGCTTCAATTTCGGCAAGCATTGGCTGATATACACGTCAGAATTGACAGCTTTGGGCTTGTTTGGACGTATCAAATGCACCGTGATACCCACACTAACACCTTTGGCTCATATTTCGATTTGCTGGCATATTTAACATCGTCTGGTGTTGTTTTAATGTTAGCAGTATAGAAACCATCGTTGCCACTCAATTCATGGTGCGAAAACGTGAAGTAAGATTCATCATCCAAAATTATGCACTCTCCATTTGCAAAATGCTCGCGACGAAGTGCACGGCAGCATTTTGGTATTTTTTCGAGTTGTTGCTGTGTATATTTTGGTGCACGCTGACGTTTCCGATAGATAACGTTACGTTTTCTAAAAATCCGATGGACTGTCATGTTTGAAACCTGAAATTTTCGTGTTGATTGGCCAAACTTGTTTTCAGCGCTTGACAGCAGTTTTTTCGTTGTTCTGGCACTCAATTTAGTTGGGCGACCACTTTTCTTTTTATTTTCCGGTTCCTTACCATCACGACAATCTTTCAAAATTCGGTATATTGTTGATTTTGATATTGGCTCGTTTTTGAACACGCTAAAAATTTCACTTGTACTAAGCCGTCCGAAAAGGTTCGCGACTTGTGGTCGTAAATCCAGCTTGTACGACATTTTCAATGGAAACTACTGCGCAATTTGAGTTTGACAGTTCATTAGGAACACAGATGAACGTGACAAGTACATTGGTTGACATCCGTTAATGCTGTCAAATAAACGCCTGAAAGTATTCCCAGGACTTATGTTACACATGTTATCCTAGTTTCACAATTGCTGAAAATTCTAGCATATTGAGTTAATAGTAAATCTATTGCAATGACAATATACATTTTTCATTTATCTGAGACATGAGACTTAAAAGGGTCCGTAGATTTTAAAGCTATTTTTTATTATTGTATTGTAATTGTATGGTTATTTTTATCCGGGCAGCTTCGCATGCTGTTCGATCTCACACAGCACACGGCGTTTTGCTGTTAGCTGTGTGAATAGTTTCGCGTCCACCAGCAGCGTGCATTGTTCCCACCCATCGAGCCTATTACTATTGTTGTAGTTTAAGACTCTTTTAAGAGGGCAGCGTAGAACATCACTGTTAGCGTTCCGTATCCATTGACTATTGTAATGATGCGGTGTGCACGACTCCACAATGTTTATCGAAACTTCGTCTCCGCTATAAAAGGGACACGTCATTCTATGTCGTTTTAGTGGTGTTAACGTCTTGCTGAAAGTACCCACCGAGCAGGCACGCTGCTTCTCGATGGTATCAACTCCAAGTAGTCAGTTCGTTTCACTCGTCTCATCGTCATGTCTCAACAAAATAATCACACGCAACATAGGGCCTGGACAAAATACTTGCGACGCGATGAATGCAGCACGATGTAAAATTGTATCAAGAGTAGACAAACTATTGGCCCGCGTCGTATTGATTCCAGACCACGAAGAAGTAATATGAAACATCGTCGCTGATAATGAATGCATGACTATCTTTAAGCTTTGGGTGCAACACGACGAAAATGGAAAGACGTCGCGTAGCTCAAATCGGTAAAGGTGACTTTTTTTTTTTTTACTTTTTTTGTTTTGTATGACGTGAATGACTTTTGTCAGCTCTGCCTGTAGACATGTTTTTGAGTTCTCTCTTCGTTTTATTTATCAATTCCTCCTCAGTTTTCGCGACAAAATATTACGCTTCAGGATCTTACGATCTTACGCTTCAGGATCTTACGATCTTAGGCTTCAGGATGGCCCAGAAATTCTCGATGGGACGCAGCTGGAGGATGTTGGATGGGTTCGCCGACTTGGGTACCAAATCTATATTCAGCCGCTCCATCTCCTCCAACGATCGCTTCGAGTAGTGGGCCGACGTCAGATCCGGTCAGAACACCGCGTCTTTAACCTTATGGTATTTACAGCCTTATTCTGCGTGGGGAGTGAGTCGAGACGACTCGCTCTCACATTCGAGGTGACAATTGTTGCCTCGTGAGAGGTGACTCTCCATTTGGTTTGCACGGACAGCCACCTCACACGAGGCGACAATTGTCACCTCGAATGTGAGAACAAGTCGTCTTGACTCACACGCCACGCAGAATAAGGCTGTTATTGATAAACGACTCTACTCCCGGCAGCCATTTCCCCATTCACGGCCATTCCGGAGCGAAAGAAGAGCGGCTTTGACATCCCCTTCTCGCTGATTGTTAGCCACAGCAGTACCTTCTTGGGGAACTTGAAGTGTGAAATGAACTTTACCTCGGAGCTCACTTTCTTCATGGGAGAAGTGCCTTGCCAGTCGTTGCCATCCAGGGTGAGATAGATCTCGTCGTCCATCACCACCGCCACGTCGCGATTCGCCGGGAAAATCGAGTTGACCATCTTATTCAGCCGCTGCCACAGCGTCATTGCCTGCAGCTCCGAAACCAGTGGACGCGACTTACGTTTCCTGACATGTATGTTCATGTTCGCCAGATACTTTTTCACTGTTTGGCCGGTTCAACCGACCTCCCGCCCAAGCGCACGCAGCGATGTAGCCACTTTTCTCACGGTCTTCCTCTTCAGCATCCTTTGGAGCTTTTTGTCGCTCAGGGTCGTCTGCCGTCCGGAACCGAGCTTTTTTCGATGATCTCATTGTTGTCTAATAGTGCCAAGATGTTATAGATGCCGTTCTTTGAACGCGCACACTTCTGAACAGTGTTGCTTCACTGTTTTCGCCATCGCGGTTAGAGTTCGACTTATGAAGCTGTCAAATTTTATCTGCTGACTCATTAGGGACTGTTCATAAACCACGTAGACCGAAATTTGAAACTTTCAAACCCCCCTCCCCCATCGTAGACTTTCGTAGACTTAAATAAGTCAAAGTAACTGCAATGTGCCTCAATTAAGTCACAATCAAGTTTCTGCAACCAATTATGACAGAGATGTGTTGCTTGGGTGATTGATATCATAAACTTACTATTGAGTTGGTACAATGCATTCGAGCTATCGATGTTTTAAAAAAACGAATAAAGAAACACAACCAACACGCTCAAATTACTGTCTCTGGTTATCCCTTTTTTCCTCTCGAAAAGATAATTAAAGGCAGTAATTTTAGCGTGTAGCATTAAACCCCGTTCAGATTGCAACCTACGATTACGATCTTGATATCAAATGCCACGCAAATTATTTTTGGTGAAATTAAAGCCTTTCAACGTTAATTTCGGAAACTTTTATTACTGTGTAGATTTTGAATTATTTCACGGATCGCTAAAACGTTTCACTCATGTGACAGCTGAAACTCTCCACTTTATTTCGTGGTACAACAGGTTTACATTCTTGCTACATTCAGTAAAATGGCGTCGAATCAAGTGGAAATGCGCAACGCATCAACCGCAAACTAAAATGACCGAAAAGTACCGTGTTTTGTGTTTGTAAATCATTTGATCAGCGCTTTATTTTGGATGGGAAGGTTGGAAGTGGAACAAATCGAAAAGTATGCCCCCGACAAATGGACATGAAGGTGGTAGCCATTATTCAAAAATCATACGTCAAAATCATACGTACAAAAAGTGAAGCAGGGGCAAGGACGGAAGCCGTACAAAGTGAAAATTTCACTGTTAAAAGTCGTGTTAAGGTGCTTGACACCAATTTTTTACAAAACATTTTCTTGTATCACATTGGACGACGAAACATACGTACTCGAAGACTTTAAATAGCTTCTAGGTCTGGCTTCTTATACCGCAATGCAAAGGAACGCCGTTGTCAAGTATTTTCGGACAAAGAAGGTGTCCAAATTCTCGAAGAAGTATTTGATTCGGTTGAAAATCTATGATGTGTACGAGAAAGAATGTCTGCAAAAGCGGCTTCTATTGTTTATCAGTAACCACGTTGCCAAAAGCACACCAAATGTTTCAAGTCATATTAGGAAATGAAATTGTCCAAAAATGCGATAAGATAAGAGACTTAGGGATTATTCTAGACTCAAAACTTACATTTGTAGATCATTATAACATGATAATCCATAGAGCAGGCAATATGCTTAATTTTATAAAATGTTTTGGATACCACTTTCAAGATCCTTATACAATTAAAACTCTTTATGTTGCTTATGTGCGGTCAATATAAGAATATTGTAGTATTGTTTGGTCCCCCTATATAAAAAAACATGAAGTAAGAATAGAGTCAATTCAAAAACAGTTTTTATTATATGCACTACGCAGGCTAGGATGGACAGCTTTACCACTACCAGCATATGAGGCACGTTGTATGCTGATCAATATTCAAACTTTGAAAGAACGTAGGGATTTTGCAAAAGTTTTGTTTGTAAACGATTTGGTATCACATCGCATTGACTCAACTGATCTTTTATCAAAGCTGAATTTTTATGCTCCAACTCGACAATTACGTAATCGTAATCTATTCGCGACTGATCGTCACCGTACTGATTATGCTAAATTTGGACCGCTGAACAGCATGATGACTCTCTATAATCAGTATAGTGAAATGTGCAACTTTAATCATTCTAAGAAAAAATTGCAAAAATATTTAAAAAATCAGCGAATTAACACAAGATAGCATTTAAGTTCAGTTTAAGGAAGTAAACATGTAATTATCTATGTAGTTTGTATTGGTCTACTTTGTTTGACGTCAAATAAAAAAAATATTGTTTAACTGTTTTGTCACTATGCGAAATCCAACCTGGAATGGTATAAGGTACAAAAGGTCGAATACGTGCCAAAAACAGCCAATCCACCAAACTGTCCAGAACTTCGCCCAATAGAGAAGTTCTGGGCACTAGTTAAGCGGAAACTCTTCGAAACTAAGAAGAAAGCAAATGGCACCGATGATTTCGAGAGAAGATGGAGAATCGTCACGGCTGGCGTTTCCGAGGATACCGTACGTTACCTGATCGCGGGTGTACCGCAGGGAGTTCGAGAATTCAACAGAAAGAAGGGTTAACATCTTAATCACATATTTCTTATGTAGATATAAATCTATTTTTGTGAAATAAACAATCGGTATTTTGAATAATGCGTAAATTTTGTTTTGCTGATATTAATTTGGTATCCAAAATTTTACGTAGTCAGTCTTTAGATGCATAGATGCTAATATGAAGATAGTCTTTATCACGTAATATAGGTTGTAGTGTGAACGGGATGTTATGCTCCATTATAAAATTAGCTGCCATATTATACTGATTTGATGTATTGCTTCAATTTTTACAAAGTTCAGGGCTCGAAACGGAGACTATTGGTTTAACCCCCCCCCCCTCCCCTCCCCCCTTAATTGTCTACGTGGTTTATGAACAGTCCCTTCGGTTACTATGAATGATGCTGCATGGGTAGTTTCGTCAGTGCGGGTTTGTCAGCACCTACGCTGCAATGTTGCTGTACGGGACGAATGAAACTAATCTAACATGTTGAAAAAGACAAACTATCTAATGGTTAAACTTATTCTATATCAACCAGTCGTGTGTTATACACATCCGCACTGATTTTCAGCAAGTCTTCTTGTGTCAATCGATCAATGAAGTTTTTATTCTAATACAGGCAATTAAAAATAATAATAATAATAATAACATTCATTACAAATTGCTATGAAGTCCAACGTACAACCCCATTTTCCCATATGAATTTTTAAGAACACCCAGTTCGTAAATGGAGGTGTAGTGTAGTGTAGTGTCAGTGTATTTTGAAAGCATGCAAAATAATGATGACATTTTCGTCTTAAACACACTATTTAGCACCTAGTTATATTCTCCACTCTTTTTTTGTATCAGGAAGTCATTTTTTCAAAACTCCCTAAGTTTACTGATGTCGTTAGAAAGTTCAACAACGGTTCAGAGTAGATTTGAAATTATTCCGAAACGTAAACAAATCAAACAGTTATTTAAATATGTTCATTAATTACGTAACACACAGGTTCTCCAGCTCGTAAGCCAAAGTCACTTGATCCCTTCAAATGAACCTGACATAATTATAATGCAACAATGTTTATCGGTAATTGATAAACTTCAACGGAATTTCAGTCCCATTATCCGCAACGAAATGACGCGAAAACCGAACAGTGTGCCTGCTGGAACGCGGGTGAAATATTATCTTTATGTTTTAATTAAGTTTTATGTTATTTTGGCGTCGGAGCGGAAGAAAAGGAACTCCTTCGAAAGTGGCGAGGACCAACTTTTCACCCCTTTTTTGTACGCACCCAAATGCCATCGGTCGGAAGGCGGCGGATCCCTGTTGCTTCGCCTTGCCTTCCTACATATCTCCAACTAATGCGCGAGTTTTTCGGCATGTGGAACCACGACCGTTGTCTCACCCCACCATGTGTGTGTGTGTAAAATGTTCCGATATAATCACCGCTAGATGTGTGCTGCTGCATGCCGGGTTGAGATTCGGCGGTGGAAAACTTTTGCCGCAGCAGGAAGGCCCAACGGAAGCGACTAGGGGGGAGGAGATCTCATGAACGTTGAAATTTGTTCTCGCTTAAGACGGAAAAATTGGAAACATGAATGAGCAATAAAAAATTAGCTGATTTCAGCGTTTCTTTTACGAGCACTCAAATTTTTACACTTTGACTGCGGAAGTTGCTCGGCTGGAAAATGTGGGTGGAAACTTTGGCATTCGCGTTGGGGTGGATGTGTGCCTCGTGTGTATGACGGTCAAAATGGAAGACAAATAGTCTCGCGGCGGACGCCCAGAAGCAATTAAGACTGAAATTAAAAGTACAAATTTAATGGTCCTTTTCATAATTCATTTATGCCTGGGCCCGGCAACATGAGACAAACAACGGCGGCCTATTCTGGTTCGGTTTACGGTGCCTGAAAACAACGAACATAATCGTCCTCCATGGTCTCATAAATGCTCAGCGAATAAACTACGCCACCGCCAATGGCCTTGGTCGAAATTTCGCTCCCCGGAATCAGAGCAACAGTTTGCAAACGACGACGGAGAATAACCTGAGTAAGGTTCTGCCGGTGTGCGATGGCAAGTACCTCTACCTTCGGCAATAATAATCATGATTATGGCGGCGGCAGCAATTCCCAATTATACTCACTTCGAGCAACTTCATTACTTTCCGCTTGATTACTGACGGTGCCACCCGGGTCCAATGGATGCTCTGCGGTGGATTCTGGGTTTTGTTATTGCCCCGCTGCTTTCCGGATGGATCGATTTTGGTTGTCTTTCGGAGCAGTGCCCCCCCCTTATAAATATAGGAATGATCCTTGTTTAACGCCGACGAACTGTTCGGGCTAGCTTTTCCGAGCGATAAATCCCATTTCAAACCTAGAAAGCAAACATCTCATTTTCACCCACATGCTTCTGTGGGCCGCCATTCAGCCGACATTCTCCTCACAGCATGCAGTAGAGGAAATAAATTTTTATTATCATTGTAAGTGGATTCCTTTCGACGTTGGCTTCCTGCTTCCTTCCCTGTCGGCTCGGAGTTCGGATCAAACATAAGTCGAAAACCGGAAAATGGTATTTCACATTCGGTGAGCCTCCGGTCTTATCTTGCATCCGCATCACGACGACGATGGCGCCGGAATTGAAATTTTCTCAGCTCAACACATTACGGGCCCATGCCGACGTCTTAATGTTCTTAACTGTCACATCCCCGAGGTGCAGAACAAATGGCAGTATTTTTTTTTTTTTTTTTTTTTTTCTGTACGCCAACTTTTATTTTTTCCTTGGGCTGTCTTATTAGTGGCGCCCTGGGAGGGTCTACTTTCAATTTTCCAAGCCACGTGTCACAAAGGAAACATCCGCTGACTCGGCTCGGCCCGGGTAAGTACTTCGCATAATGTGCCATTTGCTCTGCTGGGAGGGAAATTTAATTTCTGAATTGAAGAATATCAATCATGTGTTTTTCGGAATGCGTCTGAAGTGGAACGTTAACGAACGAAAAAAGGGGCGTTTCCAATGAAAGGTTCCCTGTTCGGGGACGACTTTAAAAGTTTGTTTTGTTGTATTCTATTCAATGTGAAGATCACTTTGTCTGTCTGTCTGTCTCTGTTGGTTGGACATTCGGTAATTAATCACTTTTAACAGTCGTAATGTTTGGCAGACTTTCCACGTGTATCTGCTTTTGACAATCGTTTGTTCATTCGATTTTTGTCTATACTAATTAACAAATACGTTATATCGAGGTACGTGAGAATTAGTCAGAGAGTAAAATGGGGAACAGAACTTGTTTTAAAGCAATTTTAAAAGCATTTCCAGGTGAAATCAGCTTTGAAGAAAAAAAATAATAACCTTCCAGGTCCCTTATCGATTTTTATAAATTTTTTTTCGGAATGGGAATTCATGTTAATCTACTAGTTCAAACAAAAATGTTGCACCAAGAGAAATTTTCAAACGGGTTTCTTCATACATGTATCTAAATATCAAAACTCGTAATTTGTTGACTGTAACGAAATTGTGTCGGAGAAGAAGTTGTTGAACTTTATACTTTAAACTTTATAAAGCATCATGCACCGATTAAATAAAACTTTACACTGAAGGAAATATTTATCCATTTACTAAGATTATATAAAATAATATAAACAATGGTGCATGCCGATCTTAGCATTGAATTTTTTTTTCACTTTCACTTTTTTTTAAACACTATTTTAAAAAAAAAACTTTTTTGAGCGTATTAGTTAGAACTATTGTGATTGGGAAACTAGGAGAATTTAAAATTTGACACTTTATATGATCACTTTTTTAAAAAATAAAAAATTAAACCTTGAAACACTTTTTTAAATTTTCGCTAGTAATCTCGAGCAAATTCCTTTTGATTCCACTATGAGCTTATCTTTTGACAGATAGGCCTATTTTATTTTCAATTTTTCACTAGAGGCTCCTTAAGTCGTACGCAGAATGATAAAATTTGTTTTAAGATGGAACAGAGCTTCTAAAAAATTATGAAAATTTCATAATATTTTATATGTAAAGGTTTTTGTAGAAATTTTTGTGTTCTAATTATATCTATTCTAATAGTATTCTAATCTATTTACATAAATAAAAATGAATTTCTGTCTGTCTGTCTGTCTGTCTGTCTGTCTAAACCTTATAGACTCGAAAACTACTAAACCGATCGGCTTGAAATTTTGTGTGAAGGAGTTTTTGGATCCAAAAAAGGTTTTAAAGATATTAAGAGACCCCTATCCTCTTTGGAGCGGGGGGCAGGGGGGGCTCTCATACAAATGAAACACAACTTTCTGCATAACTTGAGAGCTAATCAAGCATACATACTTAAATTTTTATTACAAAATTCGGTAATTTTTTACTGAACTTTCAACAACTGAACGTTCGGTAATCCATTTTAACGGATTTTGGTAAAATATTACAAATTCCGGTAAATTTTGTACAGATAACTGTGAAATTTCACCGAAATCCGGTAATTTGAATTACCGAACGTTCAGCTGTTGAATGTTCGGTATGAAATTACCGAATACTATAAGATTTTCTTAGTTTGTACGGAACCAAATTTGGAATGTATAGGTTTTTGAAGGCAAGACATGTTTCTATGGTGGTTTGAGACCTCTCTGTCTTCTGAAAGAGTGGGGTCCCATCAAGGGGTAAGTCGCGTAGAACAGTGCTCTAGGCACGCAATAGTACACGCTAAGCTCAGTTTACCCATAATCGCAAAAAAGTGCACATACTCATTTATCGGTAAATTGACCTTATCCATATTTGAGTAAATTTGTATGAGTAAAAATACTCATATATGGGTAAGTAGTAACTTACCCATAAATGGGTATGTACACTTTTTGCGATTATAAGTATTCTTCACCCATATTTGGGTAAACTGATCTTAGTGTGTAGAAAATCTTACACCATGAGAGAACATGTGTGGCACTCTGTGGCACACTTTTGACATTTGTACTTTTCGGAGGTATAGTATAACTTAGTAGCCCTGGAAAATTAACGTTCTAAGTTTTTGTTGTGGTGTTATGATTTGATTGATACGTCACGAAATAGACAAAATTGTTCGTAAAAACAATTGATTACACGTGAGCTTTTAAGCATACTTGTTTGTTGAGCCGAGATCTTGAGTGGAAGAATTGTATGAGGTAAACGATATAACTAATAAGCTGTGACACTATATCCCTTAGTAGCCTTAATTAAAGGAACATTTTTGGAACAAATTGGAAGCGGAATATGGAACTATCAACCTCCATATCCAAAATATGGAAAAGCAAAGCCTCTGCAGCCAGTAGCTGGCTCACCTAACCATCGAGAGGATCCTAGAGATTGAAGCAAACATGCAGATCATGGCTGAGAGACTCTGTGTAGAAGTTCTCACCCTCTTTCAAGCTTTTGTCGAATGTAACCGTTGACCTAAATGAAAGAAAGGAATTAGAGTGCGATTGATTTCATTTTTTTAATTTAATTTTCTAGCGAAAGTTTCTATTCAATAATTGAATGGAAAATTTTGCAACAAGCTGAACAATGCATTAGGTCCTAAGTAACATTGAGAGACTCTCTTTGTCGACTCTTTGCGTTGCTATGGCTATGTAAAAACATTTTCAAGTATTTTCAACGGACAGTATGGTAATATGAAGTGTAATTAGCGATCCAAGTTGTCAAAAACATCAGCAAATCTTTTAATAAACTAACTATTAATGAAAGATTAAGTCGACGAAGAAAATCTCTCAAGTCACTTAGGATCTAATGCATTGTTTTGCTTGAATTATGTAGCTTAAATAGAAATATTTCGGTGCCAACTATAATTATAATTCTTGTTGATTCCTCTACTTATTTCGAATCTTATAGAATCTTTGCAAAACAAAGCAAATCAAAACAAAACAGTCACCTGGTTGACAGGCACTACCAAAACAGAATGATTGAACTGTCAAATTACCACACAGATAAAAAGGAACACTGAATTTTCTGCGTTATCTAATGCACATAAAGGGAATGCTAGATTTGACAGAAAATAATGGGATATTTCATGTAAAATTAAGCCAGATAACGCCTAAATCGAGCCTGTTGTATGGAAGATTGCACACAATATCGTTGTTTACGCTCATTTGACTTGGAATAACACGAGGGGAAATTTTACGCGCTTATTAATATTAATTATTTTTTTCTGTGCAACTGTACCACCTTGGGCACCAATTGGCACCATGATAGGAACATCAGTTCATAATATAACGTCTAGAGACACACTAGGAAAAATTGGCACAAGAGATATTGTGCTGAGCAACTCACCCCTTGGGTCCCATACAAATGAAACTTAAATTTTTGTGCAAAAATCGAGAACAAATTAAGCAAATGGAACCAAATTTGGCAAGTAGAGGTTTTTGAAGGCAAGAAATGTTTCTATGATGGTTTGAGGCCCCTCCGCCTTCTGTAAGAGGGGGGCTCCCATAAAAATGAAACACAAATTTCTGCATAATTCGAGAACTAATCAAGCAAATAGAACCAAATTTGGCAAGCGTAGATTTTTGGAGGAGAGAAATGTTTCTTTGGTAGTTTAAGACACCTCCGCAACACAAATTTCTGCATAACTCGAGAACTAATCAGGTAAATGGAACCACATTTGACAGATGGACGTTTTTTAGGGTAAGAAATGTTTCTCCTCTTTCTGAAAGCAGGGCTCTGATACAAATAAAACACAAAATCCTGCATAACTTGAGAACTAATCAGTCATATGAAACCAAGATTAGCAGGTGGAGGTTTTTGAAGAAGAGATATATATATATTTCTATGGTGGTTTGAGCTCCCTCCACCTTCTGGAAGGGGAGACTCCCATACAACTGCAACACAATTTGCTGGAAGAACCTCCCATCGTACACATCGCAAAAATCGGTCGACTACGATGGGCTGGGCATGTCGTAAGAATGTCGGACGACAGCCCTGTGAAAATGGTTCTCGATAACGAACCAACAGGTACAAGAAGAAGGGGCGCGCAACGAGCAAGGTGGATCGATCAAATAGAAGGTGACCTGCGGACCCTCCGCAGACAGCGAGGCTGGCAAGTGACAGCCATGGACCGAATAGAATGGAGACAACTTCTGTGTACAGCAGAGGCCACGCCGGCCTTAGTCTGATTGGTAAGATAAGGTAAGGGGGTTTTCAAGGAATTGATTGTATGGTGGTTTAAGAAACCTCCCCCATCTGGAGAGGACGGCTCCCATACAAATGGCACACAAATTTTCACTAAACATTAGAATTATCCAGGTTTCTAAAACACAGAACGTGTATTTCTCGGGTAAGAAGCATGTTCTGAAAGAAGTTTGAGCCCCTGCTTAGTCAATTAAAAAAAACTCATTCCAAAAAACAGCCATAAACGTGCCAGTTCTATTAAATTTTTATTCTTTTAGTTTGAGAGGTCACTATACTCTCTCATCAACAGAAGGTCCTTCTAATCCCTTAAAATAGGCTTACCATCCATAAGCAAATCATCTTACTGGTTATTGAATACGCTGAGCCAGTCTGGGAATCATGCGTCAAGTCTGGAGAATGATTATGAGCATCCCCCCAAGGACTAGAAACTCCGAGATCAATCGCCTGGCTGGTCTTCAGGTGTTGCAAGAACGGAGAACATCAAACTTGGTTAGGTTCAGAAAGTCTTGTGCCAAATCTCCTAACCAGATCATCCGTGATTTTACACGTTAGTTTTAAATAAGTTTGTAAAAAGTAGTTACGGGGTTATCAAATTCTTCCTTAATCTAAAATCAAACGCTTCTTCTTGTGGAACAAATTTTATCGATTGGATCAACCAAATTAGTAAAAATTTCAAATATTTTGAAACATAAGATGGCGCTCGCTTGCCACTTTAGGGGTTAAATGTGTGTACAAAACATAAACTAGTGAAATAAAAACCTTTCAAGCTGAAACAAAATAATAAACACCAGAAGTTTTCGACTAACGAATCACTTTGGATTGCGAATGCCCACTCTTGCCAACTGGGATACACAGGTTTGGACTCAGCATTGGAAAAGAAATTCCCCCAAAGGTTCTGTCATCCTCTCTTACACCTGTGGGACAAGCAATTGAGGATACCGCATCCACTTTGGTTTGTGCCATGAGCCTGCAGACATTATTAAAGGCATCATAGCAAGTTCCTTATCTGATGCAGCATCAGCTCCTCAAGGTGAACTAAACGGACCACTAAAAACCTAGAAACGGGAAGACACTGCCGACGCACAATCCATCGGAACAAACGCAATCATAATACATTTTTAGAGGGAAGTATTTTCCATTTAATTCCAACTACCTTTGGTTATCTTGACAGAAACGCGTATTTCGTCTACAATATGAGCAGACTTCTTCAGTGTCTCGTACTAATAACTAGACTTAACGAAATATAGGTTGTTGTTTTTTATGCGAAAACGGCGCAGGAAAAGCAACACACGTCAGTTTCGAAGCATGACTTGCTGCGATGTTTTCAAACAGTAGGTGAAGGACACGTCATGATTTACTTGAATAAAAATTTTGTCATAGATAGAGGATCATGAACAACTTATAAAAAAGGGATACCAACATGAAAAAAAAAAATTTTTTTTGGGCATTGCATTCAGTTTAGTTAGAAAACGTCTACATTTTGTAAGTTATTTTTCAAGAGCCTTTTTACTTGAAAAGACTTAAGCAATCATTTTAGTATTTGATAATTGATAATTTTATTCATGAGCATGAGCATGAGCATGATTGACCGCCCGAGGTTGCTACTCCGTTATTGCCAGATCAGCTGTTATTACACAAAGAACCAAAAGATGATGCTTGGGACTAGCATACATCCTCAATGTGTAAAAACTGGTGATCTTAAACCAAGGCAATACCGGCGCCGGCCTCGCCCGAATGCAGGTCAAATAGGGAATGGGTAGGAATATGTTGATGTGATACTCGCTCTGTGGGAAGCCGAGAACACCTCTGCACTTCCACGAGAAATCACTGGGATGTTGGATAAAATGGTTGGGTTTGCAGCCGGATCCGTTTTGGTAAACGGTGTGCTGGATTCAACTGACGTCGGCAGCGAATATGATATTTAACTATGTTCCCGATTTATTCTCTCCACAGAGATGCACATTAAAGCTATTCAAATTTTGGCACCGATTTAAACCAACAGTAATGATGCTGTTGGGGCCACTCACAAGTGTGGGTGGTTTATTTCAGCAGAATACAAAAGTATTTTAAAACACCGAGTTTGAGAACCGATTTAAACCAACAGTAGGGATGCTGTTGGGGCCACTCACAAGTGTGGGTGGTTTATTTCAATTAAATACAAGAATACGTTAATAACAACGAGTTTGAGGACCGATTTAAACAAAAAGTAGGGATGCTGTTGGCGCCACTCACAAGTGTGGGTGGTTTAATTCAGCAGAATACAAAAGTATTTTAAAACACGGAGTTTGAAGACCGATTTAAACCAACAGTAGGAATGCTTTTGGGACCACTCACAAGTGTGCGTGGTTTATTTCAATGGAATACAAGAATACATTAAGAACATCGAGTTTGAGGACCGATTTAAACCAACAGTAGGGATGCAATTGGGGCCACTCACAAGTGTGGGTGGTTTATTTCAATGGAATACAAGAATACGTTAAGAACATCGAGTTTGAGGATCGATTTAAACCAACAGTAGGAATGCTGTTGGGGCCACTCACAAGTGTGAGTGGTTTATTTCAGCAGACTACAAAAAAGTATTTTTGATCACTGAGTTTGAGAACCGATTTAAACCAACAGTAGGGATTCTGTTGGGACCACTCACAAGTGTGGGTGGTTTATTTCAGCAGAATACAAAAGTATTTTAAATCACCGAGTTTGAAGACCAATTTCAACCAACAGCAGGGATTCTGTTGGGGTCACTCACAAGTGTGGGTGGTTTATTTCAGCAGAATACAAAAGTATTTTAAAACACCAAGTTTGAAGACCGATTTAAACCAACAGTAGGGATGCTTTGGGGGCACTCACAAGTGTGGGTGGTTTATTTCAGCAGAACACAAAAGTATTTTAAATCACCGAGTTTGAGGACTGATTTAAACCAACAGCAGGGATTCTGTTGGGGCCACTCACAAGTGTGGGTGGTTTATTTCAACAGAATACAAAAGTATTTTAAAACACCGAGTTTGAAGACCGATTTAATCCAACAGAAGGGATTTTGTTGGGGCCACTCACAAGTGTGAGTGGTTTATTTCATCAGAATACAAAAGTATTTTAAAACACCGAGTTTGAGAACCGATTTAAACCAACAGAAGGGATTTTGTTGTGGCCACTCACAAGTGTGGGTGGTTTATTTCAATTAAATACAAGAATACGTTAATAACAACGAGTTTAAAGACCGACTTAAAAAAAAAGTAGGGATGCTGTTGGGGACACTCACAAGTGTGGGTGGTTTATTTCAGCAGACTACAAAAGTATTTGAAATCACCGAGTTTGAGGACCGATTTAAACCAACAGCAGGGATTCTGTTGGGGCCACTCACAAGTGTGGGTGGTTTATTTCAGCAGAATAAAAAAATATTTTAAAACACCGAGTTTGAGGACCGATTTAAACCAACAGCAGGGATTCTGTTGGGGTCGCTCACAACTGTGGGTGGTTTATTTCAGCAGAATACAAAAGTATTTTAAAACACCACGTTTGAAGACCGATTTAAACCAACAGTAGGGATGCTGTTGGGGCCACTCACAAGTGTGGGTGGTTTAATTCAGCAGAATAAAAAAGTATTTTAATTCACCGAGTTTGAGGACCGATTTAAACCAACAGCAGGGATTCTGTTGGGGCCACTCACAAGTGTGGGTAGTTTGATAATTGATAATTTTATTCAGTACAATAAGTTTAACACTTTGTATTAGAACAAGGAAATCTGTAGGGACAATACTAATAAAATGCACATTAGGTGTGACCAAAACTTGATATTAAAAAAAAGCAAAAGAAGACCATGACGTGGCTATATTTGCCTAGTTAATCCTAATTATTGCTCGGTTGACAGCATTCGTTCGATGTTCGTGTTTTATTAATCACGTGGCCTTTTCTGGGGGAGGGGGTGGTTGAGCACAGTCTACGCTCCATTCGAAAATTCAAAAAATGTTCGGAGAAAAGTATACGAGGGGAGGGGTTGCTCTAAGATTTTCTAAATTGAGTCTACGTGATTTATGCACAGGCCTCAAAGCATTCCAGCTGGATACTCCACTAACTAGAACACTCTTGCCGCTTGATACCCGACATATTGGGGGATGATGAACCGGCGGAACGTTCCTGATTAGGTGGTGCATGAGGTAACCAGGTAGTGACTTCTCATGTGCCTGCTTCATGAGACATCAAATTCGAAGCCGGAAGTTAGCTAACGCAAATCATGCCCAAGAATGGAGTTCTGAACTGTTGCTGATGTGTCGTGTTGGCAAAGTTTGTACACCAATCGACATGCTGATTTCAAACAGCGGTGCAGCTACCCCGGAATTAGTGGAGTACGGAACTATCACAGCTTAAAACGTGTCGGCAGCGATAGAACAGATGAAAATCGCCGAAATTTTCTGAGGGTACTGTAGACCTTCATTACAACATCGTTCACTTGGTCTGTCCAACGCCTTGGCTATCCACATGAAGTCCAAGAATTTTAACATTAATGCACAGCGGAATCGCAATACCACCCATGATGGTAGCTTGTTGTGGGGTAATGGAACCGTTTTTACTGAAAACAACCGCCAATTTTTTTTTCGGGTTCGTTACCAGACAGTTCGTACCAGTTGGTCATTTTCACCAGTGGAGCCAGATAGATAAATCTGGAGGTAGGTAGTGCATACAGCTGCCACTTACATTTCAGCGTTCTAGGTAAGCTGTTCATGAAGAGACTGAACAATAGTGCACTGAGACATGACCCCTGTGGCGTACCGCCCGGAGTCTCTCCTTCAGCAGACGTGGTATTACCCCCCAAGTAGCACACTACGATCATAATTAGTTGTAGTAACTTAATTATAACTTAGCAAGTCATATCTATGTTATTTCAACCGAATGGCAACATGTGTGCTAGTAGGGCCATGTACATGAACGATTTGAGAGCGCTATTTAAGAAATGGTGAAATCTGTTTCCGTGCAGCACGTGAGAACCTGAATTCATTAAGAAGCTTGTTCTCCGAGATCCGATGGTTAACATACAGACTGTTCCGAAAAATATAAATACACTTTCCTTTTTAAACAGAAAAGACCGTACTATGATTTTGGATTATTTTATTCTCAAACATAGTAAATAACAGTGTTTTTTTTCGTCTTTATTTCAATTTGCTTGATTAATTGTAGGGTAGGCGAGATCTCTAATTTTTCCCTCAATACTACTCATATGCTTTTGCGCGGTGGTTTTTCTTAGCATTTTCGTCTTTTTTGGCCAATCTTTCTGAAGCTTTTCAACACTATCCATTGGTTGCATGTGTTTTCTCAGCTTCGCCTTCATGAAAGTCCAGAAAACTACGATAGGGCGAATCACTGGGCAGTTTAGTGAGTTCATCTCCTTTGGTACAGATACGACATTTTTCCTTTTATACCACTCTAGTGCATATTTAGAGTAATGGCAGGAAGCAAGATCAGGGATTGTAAGTTTGTTAGCTTTCGAGCCCTTGGTTTCACAGATTCATCCTGTTTGTTGATTCGTTTTGGCTGAAATAATGTATGCCTAAAACATGAAGGTTCTGTGCCAATGAGACCTTGGAAATAAGCAAACAAAAAACATGCTCCTGAAGATGTTGTCAAAAAAAAATAGTGTCAAAATAGCATTGACAGATTTTTGTTTTGTACTTGAAAAAATATGGCACGGAGTACAATCCATTCTCCGCATTCGCTAATAAACAATTCATGAAATTGGTGCGATTATTAAATTTTGCTAAATATAACAGAAAATCAGGGTTTTCGAAAACGAATCAAAGCTCTTGCGGTCCGGACATAAGAGAAAATTATTTGTAGTACATCCTAGGGGTGTACATTAAAAATTTAGGCTTAGTTACTACTAACGATTTATACAGTATATTCATACACGTACATACATATTTTCTAGCCAAGGAGAGTTTTTTGCAGCAACCCATCCCAATTTCAACTCCCGATTTCTATGAAGGATGATTGAGTACTCAGTTCTTATTGAGTAGGCATTTAATCATCACATCGATCCTGTACCTGCTAATCTCACAAGTAATTGAAAAGAGATCGATGGTGCTCTCATCGTCTCTACAACAGCTAATACAGAGGTGTATGGTGATCCGAGCAGAACCGAAGAACTTGATAACTGGCTTTGGTATTAAGGAGCTCAGATTAAGAGGTAAAATACCTGAGGATAATACCATGAAATTGTTTCCACAATGTTATGCGAATACCAGATTGAGGTAATACAATACTAAAATAGTTCCTCTCAGGTATTCTCAGGTATACAAAATAACAAATTTTGTTATTCGATAGATATTTTGCTTGTAATTCTTAGGTATTTTGTTAGGGTATTTTACCTCTTACTCTGAGCTCTTCTATATGAAGGCCACCCGAGCAGGAGACAACAACATATGAATACCTAATTTTGGTCTTGATAACTGGCGTTGGTATTAAAGAGCTCCGATTAAGAGGTAAAATACCTAAGCAAAATACCTAAGAATTGCAAGCAAAATATCTCTCGAATAACACAACTTGTTATTTTGGATACCTGGGAATACCTTAGAGGTACTATTTTGGTATTGTCTTACCTAAATTTGGTATTTGCTTAACATTGTGGGAATAATTTTAAGGTATTATCCTCAGGTATTTTACCTCTTAATCTGAGCTCATAAATACCAAGGCTAGTTATCAAGTTATTCGGTTCTGCTCGGAATGTCAAGCTGTACTAGCAGTTCAAAAGTCAAAAAATTTATTGCCGATAGTTTTAATTTGCATAGGAGTTTTCAGTTTAAAAAATATTATCGGTACTGTTGGTTTAAATCGGTTCTCAAACTCGATGTTTTTAACATTTTTTGATTCTGGTGAAAACAACCATCCACACTTATAAGTGGCCCCAACAGCATCCTTGCTGTTGGTTTAAATCGGTGCCAAAATTTGAATAACTTTATTTTGCATATCTGTAAAGAGCACAAATAGGGAACATAGTTAAATGCCGACGTCAATTGAATTTAGTGCACTGTTTACCAAAAGGGACACCACTGCAAACCCTGTGATTTCTCGTGGAAGTGCAGAGGTGTTCTCGGCTTCCAACAAAGCGAGTATCACGTCAACATGTTCCTACCCATTCCCTACTTGACCTGCATTCAGGCGAGGCCGGCGCCGGTATTGCGTTAAATTGGGATCACCAGTTTTTATACATTGAGGATGTATGCTGGTCTTAAGCATCATCTGTTGGTTCTCTGTGTAATAACAGCTCATCTGACAATAACGAAGTAGTAACCTCGGGGGATCAATCATGCTCATGCTCATGCTCATGAAGTTCTAGGGAATTGTCATTTTCAGCAAAGTTTTTAGTATTTCATTTGTCGTCTTGTTAGATTATCATATTAGTTACAGATCTTGCCGCAGAGATGGTGGATTAACAAAGATATGTTACAGTGCCATCTTTGTTAAAACCTAGAACTAATGTGTTTATTTCAAATGTCTTCATTTAATATTCTCAACAACTTTGCTCAAGGCAGCAACTCTCTATAGTTTCATTCGACTCAGATAGACTGCAGCACTATCTCTGTGACAAAAGCTGGAACTAATCTGATAATGTCAAATGACTTAATTTAATATTTTTTTGTAGAGCTTCATTTGGCAAAGATAAGCATCAGCGCCATCTCTGCGGCAAGATTTGCAACTAATATGATAATAACAAAAGACGATTTGTTACGCACTGAGAAACGCCAATTCTCTAAAATGAGTCTGGAATGCTTTATATGCATTTCTGTTAAGAAAGCCAAACCTTCTTTCCCTTTGAAGCAGATTCCCGGAGACAATGTGAGACCATATGCATTCAAATGGTGCTTGAACATTGACTCTCAGTTAAAATTTAGAAATTCTACAATGGGTTGAAATCACCTTAAATATATATAAAAAATGTTTTGATGCCAAATGGAAGAATTTCGTAAAATATTGGAAGTCAGATAGTTTCAGCCAAATTGATTTAAAAATTTTGAAGATTGCGAATGTTCAAGTTGACTAATGGTTAAGTATACACACTTAGAAAATTTTACATTATTCGGTAATTTTTTACCGAACTTTGATTTGGTCATCTGTAAAAAAATTACCGGAAAAATGAAATTTTTTACCGAAATCCGTTAAATTGGGAAACCGAACGTTCAGCTGTTGAAAGTTCTGTAAAAAATAACCGAGCACTGTAAAATTTTCTGATGGTGTACGCTTTAGTTAGGATATAACACGGTTTTTAACATGGTTAGAATGATTTCTTCTAGGAAAATGTTAAATCGAAAAATTAACAACCACGAAAAATTAACAAGACACTCTGATCCAAAACTACTCAAAATTTAGACATATGTGTCATAAGTGAAGGTAAACAAACATCAGCATAAGATACAGGTTGAGGGTATGATTGTTCTTAATTGTTGCTTTCTACTGAGTTTACTAAATTAGTGCAGTTTCATGATCAAATCCGTCAATGAGGAAACAAGAATATTTCAGTAAATATAGTCGAATGTTACAATTTAGAAAACAATCATGTGTGAACCTTCCACAACCGGGGGCAGTTATGAACTACACGGCCTGTAATTTTGACTCATTTTTTGAGTCGTTTTTGACTCACTTTCATAAAAAGCGGAGTCACTCAAATTTGAGTAAATGTAACTGGAATATGTAGGTCGACAAATCAAAAACATCCATTTGATTTGAGTTGATGCATCTGATTTGTCAACTTGTCATTTCCAATTACATTTATTAAAATTTGAGAGACTCCACTTTTGACGAAATTGAGTCAAAAACGACTCAAAACTGAGTAAAAATAACTGGCCGTGTACTGGCGTATAAAGTTGCATGTTTTCTAACTATGTGTCACCGAACCAGCAGTAAAAGAAGACACAAAACGTGCCTCCATATTAATAAAATCAAAATAACACCTTTGATAGGAATAAAAGAAATTTTAGAAGATAAGGCTTTAAGATCGTTGTAAAGAAGCTGTGTAGGTTATCATAAATCTGACCTTAATGTGAAATCTATTGGCACCTCTTGGTACCATAATAAAACCAAATTGATTTCTAGTGGTTTTCATAAAACTTATTACACCTGGATGATTTCGGTAAAGCTACTTGGGATGACAATTCAGCTAACTGGCCTAAACCGGTTGGTAAGGCTCGCTTAATTTAGAATTGGAACAAACTTTTGCTCATATTGTGGCGCTCCTGGTGGACGGATTTGGAAGTTCTTGGCGCCCACGTGTCGGGAGTTTTGTCAGCTTCACGTATGTATTTTTGACATTCCGCAAATCGACTGTACTTTGTAAACAATCAACATGGAAGCCGGAAGAAGGGAAAAAATAGTGCACAGTTATTTGGAAAATCCATTGTGGTCTGCATCTAGGCTAGCTAAACAGCTGAAATTGCCCAAAAATACCGTATGGCGCGTTATCAAACGGTATAAGGAAACGTTGACGACGATTCGGAAGCCTCAAGCCAATCGTCGGAGTGGAACTGTCGACCGGAAACTGCGTGGTAAGATTTTGAAGACTATTAAGAGGAATCCCAATCTGTTGGACCGTGATTTGGCCAGAAAATTCGGTGCTGCCCATAGTACCGTGAGGAGAACTCGACTCCGGGAAGGAATCAAGTCGTATCGAGCTAGCAAACAGCCAAATTGGACCATAACACAGAATAGTGTGGCCAAAATCCGTGCTCAGAAGCTATACGACCAGGTGCTGAGCAAATTCGACGGGTGTCTTCTGATGGACGATGAAACCTATGTCAAGGCTGACTTCGGGCAAATCCCAGGTCAAAAATTTTACTTGGCAACGGCTCGGGGGGATGTTCCAGCCAAATTTAAATTTGTTTTTGCCGACAAATTTGCACGAAAATTCATAATTTGGCAGGGCATTTGCAGCTGTGGCAAAAAAAAGAAAGTTTTCGTTACAAATAAGACAATGACGTCGGAACTATACCAAAAAGAGTGTCTCCAAAAACGAATTTTGCCATTCATTCGATCCCACGACCATCTCGTAATGTGTTGGCCAGATTTGGCAAGCTGTCATTACAGCAAAGTCGTTCAAGAATGGTATGCAGAGAAAGTGGTCCAGGTTGTTCCGAAAAACCTTAACCCACCCAACTGCCCCCAGCTCCGCCCTATTGAGAAATACTGGGCAATCATGAAGAGGAGACTCAAGGCAAAGGAAAAGGTTGTCAAAGATATTAATCAGATGAAGACCTGGTGGAATAAGATAGCTAAAACGATGGACGGAGAAAGTGTGCGCCGCCTAATGAGCCGTGTTACAGGAAAAATTCGAGAATTCCTTCGAAACCGTGACGAATAATTTTATCAGTATTTTCTCTTAAAAGTATGAAGAAAACGCTACATTTGTATAAAAAAAGATCTTGAATTCAATAATAAATAACTGAAACACAGGCAATTGCTTTTGTTCCAATTCTATCTGAAGCAAGCTTTAATAGTGGGGGACTTCAACGCTTAGGCGCTTGAGTGGGGACCCACTTTACCAACTCCAGCGGCCATATTTTCTAAGAGGCCTTGTCAAGGCTCAATGTGAACCCAGCCAACGTAGATACTAAAAGTACCTACCAGAAAAAAGCTATTTGCCTGACAGAACTCAACGGACGGCTTTTAATGATTCTGTTTTGAACTCTGTAGAGAACAGCTTTGGCGTACCACAAGGGAGTGTATTAGGGCCCATTTTATTCATTATATATATATTAATGATATGCGACGAGTCTTGCGATTTTGTGATATTACTCTTTTTGCAGATGATACCGTGTTGTTCATAGCAGCTTAAAGCCTGGAGGAGGCCGTTTGAATACGGATTTACTAGAAATTAGAAGAAGTAGTATTTTCCATTTATTTCCAACTACCTTTGCTTATCTTGACAGATACGCGTATTTCGTCTACAATGTGCAGACGTCTGCAATTCTCGAACTAATAACTCGACTTGTGAACCTTCCACAAACTGGAGTAGTTTTGAACCATACGGCCAAACATTTTAACTCATTTACTTTCGTCAATAGTGGAGTCACTCAAATTTGAGTAAATGTAACTGTAATCGACAAGCTGACAAATCGAAAACATCCATTTGATTTGAGTCGATATTTTTGATTTGTCCACTTGTCGATCCCAGTTACATTTACATAATTTTGACGAAAGTGAATAAAAAACGACTCAAAACTGAGTTAAAATGGCTGGCCGTGTAGCGTATAAACTCGCATGCTTTCTAACGATGTGTCACCGAACCAGCAGTAAAAGAAGACACTAAACGTGCCTCCATATGGGCGAACGAAAACTCGTTTGAACTCCCCCTCTCAACCCTAGCATATTCCCCCACGCCTTTCCCAGACAACGGAATCACATTGGAGTTGGAGCAAACATAGTTCGTGAGTGCGAGTCATCCTGCTAGAAACACACCATCATCATCATCATTGGAGGGGGAGGGCAAAATCACCAAGTCACGATGTGCCTCCCTACCCTCCCTCCGTGTCTCCCTCTAGAGCGCGTGCAAAAACCGAACCGACTGACTGCTGGCTTCTCGGGTAACGTTCCTACTACTAATAGACGATTATGGCAATCAGACAGACTTCATCTCGTGGCGGGACCCGGGAGCGGGTGACTTGTGGGGGCCCGGAGACAGCCGGGGCAAAATATTCATAATGATTTTCCGGAGTCGGGCGACGCGTCGTTGGCGTCGTTGTTTGTGTTTAACATAGGCGGGGGGGAAACTGAGCGAATCGGCAAATTTATAAGCCACATGTGGATGCTTCGCCGCGTCACACTCGCTCGAACGGAATCAGTAATAAAAGACAATGAATTTGGGATTATTGGGACGTGATCCTAGGGAGCTTTTTTTTTTGCGAGCGGATTATTAGTCGGTTGTCATGGGCTGCTGGGATCGGCGATTGCGCCTGATGGAGGCGCGGGGTACTTTGATGGACTTTCGGATGTTACTAGCGATTGAGAGCGGCACCAGAGACGTTCATTTTATTTAAAAACATTTATTTTTCTGTTTCAATTTTTGGTTATCTTTTTGTTAAATTCTTATGTTTTTCTCAGTTGTATAGATGCAATGATGGTTTTTTCTTGTTGTATTTGTAGCAATTTATTTTGTCCTAGCGGTGAGACATTTGTTCAGGATGAGTTATGACCGGGGTTCGGGGTTTTGGTTTTTGTTGCTGTCGGAAAAGTGGTTTTTTCTATGATTCCACTTGGTCGTCAATAAAAGTCTAGCAATTGGGTTTGAAAAACATGATCTTATTGTAATCTTTTCAACAAATTGGTATAAGTTTTTCGGTTCGCATTATTTAGTGTCCTGTCGCGCGGTTCTTGCATTTTCATCTATCGGGGCTGTTTGATCTTCAGACAAAAACACGACGATACAGCTATAATCAAGTCACGTTTTCTATACACATGTCAGCCATTTTCTTGAATTTTAGCTAAATTTACAGGCTAAGTTTAACAATTTAGTTTTTTTTTTCTTCATATATGAAACATTTTATCTATGGTTAGCGAAACAAATTCAACCGAAAACAGGTTTTCTTACTGCTGAAGGAAGAACATTTACTTCCCATTTACATTTCCTCACTTTGATACCATTCAATCAGTTATGTTTCGCGGAGTCTGCGTTAGATTAGGAAAGATTATGTACATAGCATACTCAACTTCTGTCATTCGCATCATCATCATCATCATCATTTGAACCATCCAGCCTGCCAAACGACCTCAACTACATATATGATTTAATTATTAGGCTCGTTCAATCAATCAGAGTTTTCTTTTTTTTTTATCACATTAAATTCCACTTTCATCCCGTCTACGCAGAAAAATCAAAAAGGAAAGAAAATCCTTCCCCAGACCTGTGATAGTTTGCACTCGAGTGTGTTTGCCGTCGATTCACTGCGCGCTGCCGCAATTCCGCCGTTGGTCAGCCCTCTTAAGAGGTTTTGCCAAAGCACCAGCCGCCGCCATTTTGCGCTTGGAAGGTAAAAGGAAGGGTTCCGCATCGGGTTGCTTTGCTTTCGGAAAGCCATTGGCAAGATTTATGAGCCACTTTTTGTGCACTTTGAAAATGGTTTATTGCTGCTTTTTTTTTTTCCTCGACAACGGCTTTGAGCGGAGCTGAAAGCCATGCCGTGCGGTTTAATTTCATTGCGTTGGAGTCGGATTTTGGTGTACGTATTTTTTTTTATTTTAGAGTAAATGGTGGAATTTATTTTGGTTCAGTTTAGCGGAATACATATGCCAGATGGAATGCTTTGAACGAACGTTGGGAATTCTTTTCGCTGATTTATCGAATGCAATTTGTGTGCTTTCCGCTTCGAGGGATTTGGCGATGATGATGAATGAAAAATGTTTTTAATCAATCAATAATTATGCCGGATTGCTCTTCAAGCTATAGGAAATTCAAGCAGAAAAAAAACCGGCTCAAGAGGGCTGGAATAGGGGGTGGGGGTGCTCAATTATGATGTTGTTCAAATTATACGGATCAACATTTATCCGGATGAGACTCGCAAAATTGAACGCCCCGTTAGCTTTAAGAGCAGAGAATCGAACAAAGCAGAACATAAAGAAATCAACCAAGATATTACAATAAAATTTGACAGCTGTGGCCAGTTAGCCCTATGCTGGTTTTGATGGCAGCCAATAGGTTTTATGAAGGTTCTCAAGAGGTCATAACATCTTTCACTAGAAAATTTTCAAAATCTTTATGGTCTTGTTAAGGTATCAATTTTGCTTGCACAACTATATATTGAGTAGGCCACTTTGCGCAAATTTCGGCTTAGAGATGAGAGCTGCATAGAGGAGGTGTTGGTGGACAAAACAGATTTGAATGTAGTTTTATCAACAAAGCCAGCAAAAGTGCTTTACGACTGGAATAAAACTAAGATTGTTACTTGAGATAAGCACCTGCTCCTCAATCTAAGGTGGTTCACCGCGACGGCAGAAACACATTACACTTTGAACGGTATTCAGGTATGTGACAATTGCAAAACCTTACGGATCAATGTCCGAGCACAGTATAATTCTAGTGACTATGTCAATCGAGACTTACTGTCAGTACGAAGACATATGGTACAACATAACAGACGGATCATTGACTGATATCTTAAATGAGAAAACGCTAGAAAACTAGCTGACAATATGAAGAAACTGGTGGATGGAACCTCCGTTACTGTCAGCTGGGACGAAAAACCCAACAAATCTAGGGCCGTCGTTGTCTGCAGGGAACTTGCAATAGACACGGAGGACGACAGAAAGATAAATGTAAGCAGCGAAGGTGTCAACGACAAGAAAAAAAAGGTAAACACCAGAGTTGGAAAACTCAAGTTCTGCTTCCCAGTGCCACCAACAATCAATATGCAACTAGCGATTTCAAATTGGTTCACTGTTGTAGAACCCCTTGGTCCGAAGTACTCCTTGAAGCCAGCATCTTGTTATGCATATTTGCACCTTTGTTTTGATTTGTTGTGTTATTTTGACAGAATATTTGAGACTGTGTTTGTGTGAGTTCATTATAAGGGGCGCATTATTAAGCTTGGGACCGATGTGCTAGTACTTACTGAGCCAAGAAAAAAATTGTATTTGGTCGGGACCTACTGGTCTTAGAGTTAGTCAATGGTACCACCAGAAAAAGTGAAGATCGGATTTTGCATTTGCAGCACCGATAAATATTACCCGCGACCAATACAATTCTATCGATGCTACGAATATCAGCAAGTCAGCAAGATCTGTAAAAATGTCGAACGCTGCAGAACCTGTGCCGCAGAAGCACACAAAGAAAACGAAGAATGCTCCAACGTAGCAGAGTTCGCAAACTGTTTGGAAAATCACATTTTGACCAGCAAATTATGCACAGCCTTCCGACAAGAACAACAAACTAAATAAATAAGTTAACAAACAATACTGGGAAATCCAGCTATGCCCAGGCAAAAGGTGATTCTCAAAACATTATGCAAATTGCAAAATAGCAATTGAAAAAAAATGAAAGATAAAATGACCTACATTTCAGAAAAAAATGGAATTTATTACAAAGACAATCGAAGATCTATAAAAAAAAGAGGCCTCAATGAAAAACTTTAACCAATACCTCAAAGATAACGAGCAGAAACTGAACATCGCTACGGAAAAAAATGTTAAAGAAGATCGAAGCAATGAAAACGCATTGCAAACATGAAAAAAAAACAAAAACTGACAAAAATCACCCCCAAAAAAGACATCAGAGCAAGCATACCAAAAAGTACAATCAATCGAAAAAAACGAAAACAAACAACAAACAAATGAACACGGAATCTTCTAACTTGGAAACAGATGAACTAATGAAATCTAACTGAAAATAACTAAACCTCAATCGACACATGACTACGCTTATACAATGGAACTGCAACATAATTCCCAGCAAATACGCAGAACTCAACTCAATTACTCATAAACGAACACAAACTTCTTTTGCTTGTTTTACAAGAAACTAGAACAAAACCGAGGACAAATTTTTACATGAAAAGATACAAAAAATCTCTGGACACAGACCATCTGGTCAAGGAGGGTAGCTATACTAATAAGACAAAGAAAAAGATACAAAAAATCTTTGGACACAGACCATCTGGTCAAGGAGGAGTAGCTATACTAATAAGACAAGGAAAATCACGCCAGTACAAATGCAAACACATCTTGAAATAACTGCGAAAGAGGTAAAAATGCCTTTCAAAATGGATATTACGTCAACATATATCCCACCAAACACTGCACTAGAACAAACACTGCAAAAGAACTGGATAAAATTCTAAATACATTATTGGAACCGCTACTAATGACCGTCGACCTAAACGCCAACCATGCGCAATGGGATATGAATAAGCAAGACTCCAGAGGCAAAGAAATCGTTGAAATAATTGTAGATCATGGACTAATAATGCTAAATGACGACCAATCTACATTTTTTCACTCAGCTAAGCGTAATAACATTAAAAGTACGCTGGCTATTGCCGTAACAATATGCAGTTCCGATCTGGGAACATAATTAGATTGGGTCGAAATAAAAGACCTTTACATCAGCGATCATTTCCCCATCAACATCGGAACTAATCTCACCAACTCACCCAGAAAACAACACCCCAAATGGAAAATAGACCTTGCTGATTGGAACAAGGTTTGAGACATACTTGAGGATCAGTTCAACCCAAATGAGGAATGTTCCATAGAAGAATTTACTACCCATATTAACAATGCCGCGTTATTATCAATCACAAGGACCTCAGAAATCGTATCAAAAAAATCTGTTCCCTGGTGGAACGAAAACACTAACAACGCAGTCAAACAAAGACGAAATCACTCAGGAAACTCAAAAACACACCACCCGACTTCCAAATATTTCAAGAGAACTTCCATAAACATAGATTCGAGGCAAGGCAAATCATCGAAGAAGAAATACGGAGATATTGGAGAAAAATCATACCTGAAATAAATGAACAAACTCCACCAAAAGGAAAAACAAATCATCAGAATCCATCTGAACGATAACCTCCGGGAACAACTATATAACCATCCCAGAACAAATAGCCGAACATTTAGCCAACCATTTCTCCATGGAATCGCCAGATGCCGTCTATCCACCCAGTTTTTTCACGAAAAAGCAAACTGAAGAGCAAAAAGCAATTGAATTCCATCAGCTACAAATTCACCGTACAACAACGAATTCACTCTAGAAAAACTACTCTATCATATGGCACACATTAAAAGGCTTTTCACCCAGCCCTGATGAAATCCACTACGAAATGCTCAAAAGACTTCCGCTATTCATAAACAAGAAACTGACAGCATCATACAATCACATCTGGACAAGTGTAATCTTCCCCAACAGCTGGAGAGAATCCCACCTACTACCAATTCCCAAACCTGCAAAAAGCACATATGACCCAAAGAACCTCCGTCCCATATATCCTACCAGCTGTGTGAAGAAATTTCTGCAAAGAATGGTAAACTCAATCCTAGGATCTAACCATTTCGCATTTCGCAAAGGAAAACAAACAACAGACACTCTCTCTTCTTAGAATTCGAAAACCATACGACAGAACTTGGCGACATTTAATTCTGAAAAATTTGTCAAATGCCGGTATAGAAGGACAAATGGCTCCTTTCTGCACAAACTTCCTAGATAAAAGTCGATCAGTACTCGTTGTAATATTCTTTCTAATTGCTATCAATAGCATAAACGAGTGGTTAGCCAAAAATACCATCATCAAACTACTATATGCCGACGATATCACTATCGCCGTAATAACCCGATGCGCCAGATGGACTCGTCTGAGAATTCAAAAAAATCTTAAACAGGATCGAATAGTGGTGTGTTGAAACTGGATTCACTGTCTCCACTCAAAAATCATCAATTATGCACGTCGGAAACCGAAAAAGGCTACAGAAACAATCACCCGCCATATTTCATCGAACGCCGAGCAAACTAACAAAAAACACAACAGTACTTGGAATATGGCTAGACCACAAACTTAATTTCAAAAATCATATTCAACTAGAAAGAGATGAATGCTAACAAGTAATTGCGTTAGTGATCGTCAGTCGGTGCGAACCAAAACAAACCCAAAAAAGGAGAGAATTCCTCTCCCATGTGCGCATCAGTAAACAGAGTGCACACAATAGATCGCTAGAACAACTATACAAGCCACAGTGGTACATGAGCGTCTTTCCATGCGTCAATTTTTGCCTGTTAAAGTGGCGGACTTGTTCCGTTGCTACAACCTACCCCGCAGTGGGATGTTAGGCAAAGATTGACGTCCATGGTTCGAATACCATTGGATACATGCCCTTTCGCTCAATTTTCAAAAAACATCTGTTAGATTTTCCTACCTGCCGCACTCTGACGGAACTTTCAACACTTTCTCTTCACATCTTTCATTCCAGCCAAAAACATTGATGTTCACTCTTGGTGCCTCATGGTGATGAGCGAACATCTCCTTCTACATCATAATCGTTACTCCTCGCACGGAGAATAAATAACATAACAATTGATGTAAGTAATTTCACTAATGGAAAGTATAAGCAGCACCAAATTTGAAGCAGAGCGAAGGTCATTACTCCGAATCTTGAACACCATGCTTGTTCCCAGATTGATCTATGGTTCACCTATAATCACCCGCGCTAAGAAAAGAGATCTAATCAGGCTATGTCCCACATATCTCGATTTTTTCGCTAAGTGAGCGGCTAGTGCTCAGAATTGTTCATGCTCAATTTGAAGTTGAGTTCGATGTATATCGAGTAAACATCCTGAGTTAAACTTGAACTTTCCAAGGTTTTCACTCAGACTATCGGCGTCAGAAAGTAAATAGTTTTTAAAGTGAAAAGTACAGAAAGCGAATTGCCATTTTTAATTCAGGCTGACCTTTTGTGATTAAACTGGAGGCGTATCGGGGACTTTTTGTGGTGCCTTAGAAGTGGTGTTAAGTGATGTCGCTTGTCAGAACAGCGAAAAGTTCGGGGGTCGTCAAAAACATACCGTGTGAAATCCACCTCAATTTCAATCCTCATACGTCACCAATTATCGTACTCGTGATGGGACCCGAACAAACGGCTGAAACTTCCGAACGCCCCGCTTGGTCATAGCGATAAGTTGCGTGAAACCGGACCGCTTGGGATAGTGGGCTTCTAAAAATTCACTCCCATTGCGTTTCTGTCTTTTGAGTTTTCCCAAAACAGGAAGCTGTGCGAGGTTAAGCAGGATTGGAAAGCGATAGCGAAAAAATCCCAGCAATGTAAGTTGCGCCATCGTGCTGCGAGATATCTATGTTTAATTTCGTCAGGAAATCTTCCATACCAATTTTTTTTGACGAAGGACCTCGTCTTTGTTTTCAATACTGGGGTACACTTTTTAAAAAAACCTATTGCGAACGTTACGAAAAGCGGCCAAGTTTTAAGCGTTAATAACTCAGTTGGTTCTCCAATTTTCAAAATGTTTACCCAAATCGATTCCATTATCGAAAAGTATTGATTTTCAACATTAAACTATTAAATATAACGAAAATAAAAGGTGATGTCTTTGCCTTTCATTTTGCAGGGTCAATTTACTGAATTCCAAATATTTTCCTATCACAGACATCAAATGTATGTAAGGGAGATTTCATAATCGAGGTGAAGGAGTGCGTATCGCTGTTAAATCTCACCTTAACTATGAGCGTATTCTATTGTTGAATTGCGACCATCTCTATCAAATCGCAGTCTGTGTAAGATTGCTATTTCGATCTTTTTACATTATCGCTATTAATCTTCCCTCAAACTCATGTGCTGACCATTGTTCTGCTCATACAAACGCAGTGCACCATGAAACAAATTTAGCATCATCAGCAGATATTATTAAGTCTCTGGGTAACAGTCACATTCTTGATAAGTCTTGGTGGACCTCTGAATTACGACACCTTCGTAACATCCTTAGAAAAGCACACCACCGTTTTTTTTTTCTTATTGTAGTCTGAGACGTACAGATGAGAACTATTCATACTTGAAGTTATGACTTACAATAATGACTAAATAACTATAACGCTTTCGTTTCTGCAATTAAACGCCTCTCTCTCTCTCTCTCTCTCTCACATACACACACACAACTCTCTCGCTTTCACTTTATGTCTCCTTAGGCATAGGCGGATAGTGGTCGGCTAGGGCGGGGATTGAGAAATTACAAATACAATTACAATTACTAACGTACCCCAACGGAACTGTCGGTTCTTAACTTTTGCATAATGTTTTATCATACTAAGTTAGTCAAAAAGTTTTGAGAGTGACATGTTCAATCAATCAAATTTTACGCCACTTTAATATTTCATCTTTCATAAGAACGTACTCAAAATTTGATTTCGATGTGTCGATTCATTATTTTAAATTAAATTTTATTAATGAAACTGAATTCTTTGTTTTGGGAGGTTTATCGGCTACTGAGAGCCATGAAAATATGGTGAAGGTATTGAAAGAGTCTTCTCCTTCATTTGCAACTGATCACCGATGGGTTTTGGAGTTTAAATGTGGCCGTACAAACGTTAAAAACGATCCATCCTCAGGACGTTCAAAATGAGCACCAACACCACCAACATAGCGAATACAGGGTATGGTTTTGGAGGGTCATCGATCGACTGTGAATGTGATAGCTGACGCCATAGGCATCTCACATGGCACAACAATGGTTGAAGTTTTTCAAAAAAGTGTGTGCAATTTTTTCTTGCATAAAACGCAAGATTAGTGAATACGCTAACTTATTTATGAGAAAATATCATGAGGTGGTATTTTCAGCAAAGTTGTAGAAATTATTATTTAAAAAAATACTTTGTGGAACATATTGTTTTTCTAGTGTCGAAGCCTACTGCGATAATTCCGAATTCCGAAGTAAAAAATCGTTTTTCGACTTAGAGTCATTCATTTTTAACTTTTACCAGCTTGCTTTGCTCTACAAAGTTGTTTGTTTTGCTACAATCTTGCTGAATTCATCATAGTTATATTTCTTCTCGTCTTCATTCTATAGTAAATTTGTTGTTAAATTTACGCCATATTATAGGCCTCAAAAATAGAAATGGAGCACCTGACAAAAATATGGCATACCAACACTAGATTTAACACACCATAGAGTACGTTTAACCTTCTTTAGGTGTCGGGGTCAATATGACTCGGAATGGACTTTAAAAATGCTTTAACTTTATTAAATAAGCATCTAGCCGTTTCAATTTTCTTGATTTTTTTTCTAAAACATAGGAAGTTACGCTTCTGCATAAAACCCAATTTTTTATGACATTGCTGAAGGGTTGCAAAAAAATAGTTACAAATAGTGTGTTTCGGGTCATATTGACCCGGATTTCTAATTCACATTGCGGAAAATTTACATGACCAAATTGAAAGTCTTGAAAATCAAAATGCTAAATGAGGTTCCCATATTCAGTTTCTGGTGAGTACTGCCCATTTTAATTCGATTTGCCACAAGAAATTTGTGCCGGAAGAAGGCATTGTTTTGCCACGATGCGTGAAGCGGCGATAGATAAAAATTCTCATCAGAACTTGATTTTTCGACGGCTCAAACTTAATGGTTTTTCATGAGTAGTCTACTCCTAGCCTCGAAATACATCAATGACCATATAGGCCGTTCATGGGCAAGCATTTGTAATTAATGATTTTGGCTTCAATCAAGGATTACTCATTCAGGGTTCAATCATACTTTTTCGAAGAGAACGATCATACTTGAACACAAAGGGTCAGATTTGACGGTAATTATTCTTATTAGTAGAGAAAGCGATATCAGGGATGCAACTTAGGTTGATTTTCGATAAATTTTATGCTTTTTTTTAATACCCTCATCTGACCCCTAAACCAAAGAGCTCATATAGAGAGCCCCTGGTAGCGGACACTAACTAAACCAAAGAAAAGAAAAACAAAAACGCAGGGAATCAAAATACAAAAACAAATACAAGGTGAAATCCCAGTGAAACTTGGTCCCTTTGAAGGGATTCACATAAACAAACAAAAATCTGCAATATTTTAACAGTGATAACGCGTATGGCTTAAACAATTAAGTTAAACTAAACTGAAGTATAATTAAATATGCAGGAAAAACTAACAGGAGCGAGAAAAACCTACATATATAAAAGGTTGACACATTTTTCAAAACATACATTCATTTATGTTCCTGAATATATAACGTTTGAGCTTACTTTTAAAGAGAAGGTTTTTCTTTATTGTTTTCAAATAATTGGGGAGCATGTTAAACTTTAATGGACCGTAATTCATGATGCGTGATAGACCCAATAGTTCATTAGCATGTCTAGTGTTCTGGAGATTAACTCTAGTCGAGAAACCAATATTGTGGTGGAAGTTGCGGTTGTGCAAAGTATTGTGTACAAACATGATTGTCTAAAATTCACGTAAGCCTAGTATGGGAATAATTCGGTAGTGTAGACTTGTATGCAGCAAAACTGTCGAATGTAAATGAGGTTAATTGAATATTACTTTGACACATCTGTTCTGCAGTGTTTGAATTTTTTTAAATTTTGATTTAGAAGCATGAGCCCAGACAATGGTTAAATATTGAAGTATTGAATGAATACAAAGGTAGTAAAAAAGCCACATAGCCTTGAAACCTTGCACGATAGATGTTAAATATGAGTGACTCAGGATAGACACGAACCCAAGTGCAACCCTAAGTATTTAAAAGTTGTAACTTTTTCAATCTTCATGTTTCTGATATACGGATCGGAGGGCTGCGGGATTTTTTTGCGTAACGAGTGTAAATCCATATACTTTGTACTAGTATGATTCAGAGTAAAATGATTGCCGTTAAATAATTCAATAAGAGTTATTAAATCTGATTCCATGTCCGCTATGATGGATTGAACATTAGATCGAGGGTAGAATACAGCCAAATCGTTTGCAAAAAGTCTCGGTATTCCATGGAGCTTTAAATTACCAAAATCATTCATAAATATATAAAATAGCAGAGGACCTGCCTAGTAGCACACTTGTTGCAAATCAGTTCAATTACCTTCATTGTGACTTAATTATGTCACAATCAAGTTGCCGCAACCAATTGTGACAGTTTTGTGTTGCTTGGGCTATGTTACTTCCTTTGAGGAACACCTACATTAATCGGGCGTAAACTGCTACGATTACCGATTATTGCTACAAATTGTTTCCTATCTGTTAAATAGCTTGTTATCAAATAATTGGCAACTCCTCTTACGCCATATTGATTAAGTTTTTCCAGTAGAATTGAATGGTTTAGGGTGAGAAAACCTTTTATGAGATCTATATATAAACCTCCTACAATCTTTCTTTAATCAATGTCACAGATCAACTCATCAACGTCTAGCTGACCTATTAAAATGCTGTCCTCATTTACGGTTGGGGGCCTTAAAAATATATAGTCTCTAACACATTTAACATTTTTCAAATAATCAAAAATATTCCTAGGGAGCTGACCAGCCAGGTTGTTTTCAATGCTAGAGAAATAGCAATTGAAAACTTTAAACTTCAGCAACATCGTTATCTGTATCTAACATTCTTCCATCAACTCGCAATTTAATTTGTTGACTAGCCTTAGAACGGTCAAAAATTTCATTCAGGTATTTTCAAACATTAGAATGACTGGAATTATTCAGTATATTTTCATAGTATTCTTTTTTAAATCCTCTTTTGATAGTTTTACTTGAAATTATTGTTCTCGAATCCAAACGAAAAAGACTTGAATCTTCCAATGTGCTCATGAGCAGTGACTGGGTGACAAGCGGGGTGGATGCTATGGGTGTCATCCCTAATCAATCAAGATTTGTATAAAAATTTTCCAAAACAATTGTTGAGCGGGAGGGGAGCCGGATATAGTGCAACACACCCTAGTATGTAAAAAGTGACAATTTTCACTACATTGATTGGCAATTTTCCTCATGGGTACATAATGAAGTTGCAGCCAAGGCTTCAGGTTTCCACAGCATATTTGCATTTTTGCGTTAACTACACAAATAAAGCCACCAGTTCAGCCTCAATTTACTCTACATTATTTTTCTTACGATATTTTTGGCAAATTGACTATTCTTCCTCCCATTTTCCATTTGCCAAATAACGTTTCAAATATGGTTCATTAACCGAAGATCGAAAAGATCAAAACAAACGATGATCTCTGCGTTATTTTTGGGTCATACGATCGATTTAACAAATCTAAAATCGACATTATAAGGATAGACCAATTCAAGATCGCCCAATCCTAGTTCATATGTAAACAAAAGCAACTGAAGCGGCATTTACTTTTATTGGATTTTGATCAAGTGACATAAAGTTTCATTCTGTCCCATTTGATTTCCTTTACTTGGCCAAGGCGTCAAGTGTGTAAAAGGATTTAACTGGTAAGTAACATTTTTTACACTTTGCCTCAAATCAATGTTCAATGTTTTTGACATTGTTGATGAAATGTAACTAGAAATTTCAAAACATTATTGGTATAAAAATTTCAAAATTCATCAAAATCTTTAATATAACGGATTATTCTGTTTGTCTGACGACAGTTCCAAATGCAAAATCATGAAGTTTGCCCCTTCGAGAGGCATGTTTCGACGAAAATCTGTATTTGTCCCCTCCTGAACGGTTCTTTCGGGTTACCCGGATTGTCCTGGTTAGGCCTATAGTCATTGGGCCATTTTTAAGCTAAATGTAGACTACTTATGAAAAATCAAGAAGTTTGAGCCGTCGAAAGGCACGTTTCGGCGAAAATCCGCATTTGTCTCCTCCTGCAGGGTTCCCTCGAGGCATCCGGATTGGATCGGAATGGCCAATATGGTCCATTTCAAAGCTAGGAGTAGAATTTTCATGAATAATTATGAAGTTTGAGCCATCGAAAAGCATGTTCCGATGAAAATTTGTACCTGGCGCCGCCTCACGCATCGTGACAAAACATGCCTTCTTCCGGCACAGATTACTTGTGGCCAATCGGATTTAAAATGGCAGTACTCACCAGAAACTTAAAATTAGGACTCTAATAAGCATTTTGACTGCAATAACTTTGGTCATTTAAATTTTTCGCAATGTGAATTAGAAATCCGGGTCAATATGACCCGAAACACCTTATTCGTCACAAATTGTTAAAACTCAAGAAGGGTTAAGAAGAATTTGGGAGAGATGCTTTGAGAGTTTTTGGAATTTTATTGATAGGTTATCTCCAAACTGATGAGCCAATCAAGCCTGATTGTTTTTTGACCTTTTGCACCAGTTGAATGACAAAATTTATGGGACTATCAACATTCTCTCTTAACTACTTTGTTCTAGCAAAAAAAAAAGTGCTTTCTACTCCTGGAGCCTCATGGTGATGAGAAATTATTTCCTTTTCAAACAACATCATCATAGATCGTTATTCCGCGTATGACAGAGTACAAAGAGAGAATATATCAGTAAGTATATCATACTTTTTCTTAGTCAAAAATCAGCATTAAGGAACACATCTTCCAAACGCTTCCAATTACCAAAATTTAGATGCGGCACGTATATCAACCCCATTAAAAAGTAAGAATGGTCATGCAGAACTTTTGTTGACTTTTTCCATAATAACTATTTCAAAAATCAGATACTCAGCCGATGAGATAGAATTATTTCAGCGCATCGAAGCCCACATCGATAGTTGATGGCTTAAGAAGAACCCTCAATAACATTATAGATCTACAAATTCATCAAGATTCATCGTAATCAAATCGTTTAAAAAAAATTAGAGGTGGATTATATTAGGGATATAACCGCGAGCGTTGGTGTATAGTAGTAATGGTATTATTTAAACAATAAATACATACCGTAACACATATTGTTGATAATTGTTGAACTTGGTTATTTGAGTATTTGCGTACATATGAAGTTGTATAATCTATCAACACTCAAAATCCAACTCTTTGCAATTATTATGTTTCTTTAAAGTCACTACTATTTGTAGTGTATGCAAGCCAGCATTATTGTGTTTCGATCTGTACTATAGGATCCCTCGAAAGTTTTAAAACGACACTGTAATAAATGAAAGGGAACGAGACTGGAGAAAATCTAGCAAGTTTAATAATTGGGGACGGGCCACGAATTATTTTGAAGAAGAAAAAAATATTTGCTACCCGTTTCCTACGACCGTGTTAGAGAAAACAATTTTTTAATGCTAATTTGTATGGCAGCAAAAGTAAGTCATTTTAAATTGAAAAATTGAACTACTTATACTAATGGAACTTCTTTCAAATGTCAATGCAAACAAATTGTGAGTTTTTCTGATCAAATGGCGCGTGAATGAAGTCATTCTGTTAAGTCAAACCAGAGGTATGAGCGTTCAAAGACTTTTCACTTTTGCATAACGCTCTCATTATTCAAAATTCGGGAATGACACCCGGTATAGAAAAGAGAAACGTAGTCCTACGTTAAAATCTCCCACGATAATATTTATCGTTCAAAAAACAGCAGAAACCCCGCCGTAAACTTGCTCTTGCTCATTTATTCCGAACATCAAAGAACGAATCAAGTGTTATTCTCCAAACAAACCAGTCTCCACACATGCCCATTCAATAAGCTAAAAACAGTCACAAAGTTCCCCAGCAGATCTTCACCCATTCTCGGAACGAACCATCTTTCCAAGCATTCTGGCATCCCACAGCAGTTGCTAGTTACGGTTCGGTGGCTTGCAAACCCATCGTTTGTTCTCCGTCGTCGTCGTCGTCGTCGTCGTCGTTGGCAAAAAGGGGGTGCGCGCCCTTCCGAGAAGAAAGCAGAATAAAACCTCGAAATCAGCAACATATGCAAAGGTGGACCCTTCCGTTTCAATAATGAAAAAAAAAAGGTAAATTGTACATTTCGCCAACCGAAACGTCGAGAGGGAAAATTTCATCGGAAGGCTACTGGCCTCCGGGAACATCGGCCCGGGAATTCATCTAATTTTCGAACCGAGTAATCAGCGAAGTTCACGGGATTTCATTTGCAATTTGGCCCGCCCGCCTGCCCGGGTCGGGAGCAGTAAAGTTGTGATTGCACCCCATTTGGCTCGATAATCCAATTACCAGCGCTGACTGAATGCATTTCGCCTCGTGTGGCACTGATGACCTGATTCACGTGGTGTCCGAAAATAACATACAGCCCACATAGCGTCGCTTCTTGCCGAAGGAGGCAATCCCGTAAATCCGGTTCGGCATCTGTCCAGATTGTGTCAGAGCCACACGCGTGAGAATGAGCACGAAAACCATCGCTAATAGCAGCAAGGCCGCAGTAATCCAAGCTTCATTCATTTTTTATTTCTTTTCCACATTTTCCACTTATTCGAACGGACCGTCGTCATCGTCGTCGTTTTTCACCAGCACCAGCAGCGGCGGTGGTGGCGATGGCAGGAGAATGAAAACAAAAAAAGCTGGCATAAATTTTCTCGCATTTTCCATTGTCCACCGGCTTTGCGGCTTTTGTTTGGCATGTTTTCATTTTTTTATCTGTGCCATTCAAGGACACAGGACACCGTTGTTTTACATTTATCGTGACTGGCAGAATGGTTTAGAAATTGGAAGCTAAACTCGGGGTGGTTGAAATTGTCATCAGCCGTTAAGGCGAAATTTGTCGGACTCCATTTGCTAAATTCGGAAACTTTTCAACCAGTCTAAGTTTGAAGTTTTTGCTCTGCCAACAGCTTAACTGCGGTATTCTTGTTTCGCGCTCGGATCCAGTTGTAATTTGTTATTGAGAATGATGTGAACCGGCAGCAGCGCGCACTGGATGTGTCAGCTTAAAATCAATAAATTTAATGAATACGCAAAATATTTCGATTATTTTCTGGCCATTTTGCACGTTTTACCTCTCGTGAACACACTTTCGTGTGGTCGGCAAAAAAAAACGGTTGAAAGCTACGCACATTTACATTCACTTTAATCTCACTGGTTTCTGACGTGGGGCGCGGAGACTGTCGCAAGCGATGAACCCGAACCGAATGAGAAGGAGGAGGAGGACACTCCGATGCACGCCAGAATGGCCACGGCGTTGAAGGTTAGTAATCGTCCGACGTTCCAGAGGATAAGTATCACCGAGGAAGTGATGCTACAGCCACCGATGAGCAGCGCCAGCAAGGCCATCAACGGTACGATTCCGATCCCTTGGGCACTGGCCGAGCCGTTCTTGGAGGCCATCGCCTTGGCTGCCGTGTCCAGACAGCTGCGGAAATCGCGGTAATCGAGCCGCGTTATGGCACAGTAGTGATTGAGCAGGCAGACCCCCTCGCAGGACTGCGTCGAGTGGCGGACCGAATTGGCGCGGTAGTACCTGTGGGCGAAAGAGATTGAAAAGGACGGTGTTAGTGCATGGAATAAAATTAAGTGGGAGATTTCTCAGATCAGCTCAATCTACTCCCCTCACGAAATGACAACTGTTACTGATGTTGCACATCATATGGGAGGCTTTGTTCGGTCACATGAAAACAAACCCACTCGCAAATCCTTTCCTTGCATATTTTACCTCGCTATCAATGTTTTTTCTTCTTCAAGGATTCAAGTCCCGAATTACCACAGAACGACAGGCGTGATTGAAACAACATCGTAAAGCCTCCTCCCCAACGAAGCAACCATCCAGGCCAACCCATTTGGAATGGAAGATGAAAGAATGGAAATTCCGCCCCGGCAAACGCCTAATCCAATTCTTCCCTTTCGCTACCCGAGGAGATAGATAGAAAGTCTCCCGTTCTTTGTTCCTGTTTTTTGGTGCTGCCGAGCTTCTTGACTGTTCTTACTGGCTCTATTGAAATGAGAAGAAACCACGTGAAGTATTGCTGAAATAGTATGAAATTGTTCCAAGTTGCATACGAACTATGCAATCCTATTGTGATAAATCGACGCTATTTTCTATCTGTCAGAGAGCAACAAAAAATCCAGGATTTAATGTCATTCGAAAATTATTGTGTTTGTGTATACGTTTGTGTATTCAATCTAACACAAAATGGCTGGCAATGGTAGAATGGAAGAAATCTGTTTGCAACAATCCTCTAAGTTACTGTACTATCCTGGAATTCGACTTCAGAGCGGGTTCCTATTTGTGTTGCTGTAAAGAGTTCATCTACAGGTGAGTGCCCTGTGGGTAATCGAAAGAGACTTGAGAATATATGAGTTAGTTCATACTCGATACCTAAACCAACTAGACCGTGGTTTTAAACTGTACATCAGAAACCGTATGCGTTTCAGTGGAGAGCAGCTTTAGTCCGACTAGCAACGATAGCTCTATTGCAGATCCAGAACGTCTGGAGAGTCACGCCAATTCTGAGGCTACTTTCACATACAATAAGTCCCGCATAAACAGCACCTATACCACATGGATAAGGATAGTGAAACACATTTTCCGATTTAAAAATTTACATTTAATAAACCAAGCATATATGTTTGTAATCTTATTTGAAAATAATTATTTTTTTGTAAGTATTTATAATCAGATTGATCTCACCAGAGCACAGTGATCAAAAAGTCGATTTCAATTCTCGACTCAAAGCTCCCTAAATAGTGGAGCTAGAGTGATGGCGTCTTCGGCAATGTTGATAGATATGGCCAGGCTCATATTTTGACGACATGACTTTTGTGATCAACCTCCCTAAAAGTGAGATAAAAATTCAACTTTTTTAGGATTGTGAGATAAAGAATTGATGTTTTCTGCAAAGTTGTAGAAAAAGTCAATACAAATTACTTTAACTAGAAATTAGAAGAAAAATTGGTATTTTCGACAGTCTCGACAGTCAAGTTATTAGTACGAGACACTGAAGAAGTCTGCACATTGTAGACGAAATACGCGTATCTGTTAAGATATGCAAAGGTAGTTGAAATGAAATGGAAAATACTAATTTTTATTCTAATTTCTAGTTAATAATCCTACGTTAGCCATTGGATTTTGAATCGGTTTTTTGGAATAGATACAATTTGTGGATCTGCATAGATTATTCCAAATATATCCAAAATTTCGGATTCCATCTTGGGAGTACTGGGGTAAGTACGTGTCCAGGGATGGTTTGGCAAAATATTTTTAGAGGCGAAACATGACATGCGGCATATCAAACTTCATTGTTTTGAAAAACGAGATAATCAGAAGACATTTTGAGGATTTCTGACCATACTGGCCACTAAAAAAGGCCGTACGGGATCCGAGTTCCTCCATAAAAGTAGCCATATTCAAATATTTTCCAAAAGCAGACACATCAAACTTCATGATTTTGCATAAAATTGTCTTCGTTAGGACATTCTGAGGATATCTGACCAAACTGGTTACTTCGAGAGGTCCTGTGGGATCCCAGTTCATCTGCGAAAGTGACCATATTCAAATCTTTTCTTTAACTTCGCTTGCGACATATAAAATTATATGATTTTACAAAACTTTGTCATCGGAGGATATTCTGTGTGGCCACACCAGGAGGTCCTGCGAAATCAGAATTCGTCCGGGAAAGTGGCCATAATCAAACCTTTTCAGAAGCACGGCTTGCGACACATTAAACTTCATGATTTTGCAAAAATAGGTCTTCAGAGGATATTCTGAGAATTTTTGACCATACTGGAAGGCTCTGCGGGATTCGAGTTCTTACGGGAAAGTGACCATATTTATATCTTTTCCAAAACCTAGCATGCGACAAATCAAACTTTATGATTTTGCAAAACTTTGTCTTAGGAGGACATTCTGAAGATCCTTGCAGGCTCTCAGGAGTCCGCGTTCCACCGGAAAAGTGGCCATATTCATATCATTGCCAAAACCTGCCTTGCGACACATCAAATTTCATGATTTTGTAAAACTAGGTCACGAAAAGACCATACTGGCCAATTAGGGAGACCCTGCAAGATCCAAGTTCCTCCGGAAAGGGGTCATATCCAAACGTTTTCAAAGCCTGGCTTGCGACACATCAAACTTTAGGATGTTTTCTTCAGAGAATAATCAATGCATTTTCCAGGAAACTTTATTGTACTGCCTATGTTCGTAGGATAGATTGAACAAAGAAGACCTTGCCTCACTTTTGTAATCCATCCGTTCTCTTCATGCTCTTTTTCTGAATTTCGTTACGCTTTGATGCACAAAAATGTGCGTTTCTTTACCAGTTCAGCAGTATCTTTTTGCAAAAATATCGTTTAGTTGAGGCATGTACCACTAGCCAGGGCATGCATAGAACTAATGTCAAAAGATATTTAAGATATTTGAAAAAGGATTTTGGTTTTGGTTTTTGTTTTGTTCTATAGTGTGAATTATGTTTGTGCAAAATGTTGAGTGACTCGAAAACCAATACTCCAAGCATCGCGGATCCAGATTCAGCCTGGGCTGAAAAGAATATTTATCCATATTGATCAAAAGACAAAGTTTCTCACTCATGCAGTTTGATATGTTACAAGCCAAGTTTTGGCAACGATTTCAATATGACTACTTTCCTGGAGGAACTCTCGTAGGACCTTCCTGAGGTGCCAGTATGGTCAGAAACCCTTAGAATGTCCTCTGAAGACACAGTTTTGAAATCATGAAGATTGTTGTGTCGCATGCCAGGTTTTGGAAAAAAGTGGATATGGCCACTTTTTCTGAGAAATTTGGATCCCGCAGGACCTCCTTAATTACCATGGTCAGGAATCTTCAGGATGTCCTCCGAAGATCAAGTTTTACTAAACCATAAAGTTTGATATGTCGCAAGCTAGGCTATGGTAAAAAATTGGTTATAACCTCTTCCCGGAGGAACTCGAAATCCTGTAGGGCCACCCCAAGTGGCCAGTATGGTTAAACACCATAAGAATGTCTTCCAAAGACAATTTTTTGCAAAATCATGAAGTTTGATGTATCGCAAGCCAGGTTTTGGTAACAATTTAAATATGGCCCCTTCTCCGGAGGAACACGGCTCTCACAGAGCCTCTTTTAATAACTAGTCGCAATCGTTTCATAGTCGTAAGCCAGGTTTTGGCAAATATTTGAATATGGCCACTATTTCGGTGGAACTCGGATCCCACAGGGCCTTTTATAGTGGCCAGTATGGTCAAGAACCCTAAGAATGTCATCCGCAGACCTATTTTTACAAAATTATAAAATTTGTTATGACAGGTATGTATGGTCCGAAATTATCAATATGTCTTTTGATGACTTTGGTTTGCTAAATCATGAAGTATATGCCGCATGCCAAGTCTAATTTCAGTTTTCGTGTATAAAAATGTTTTTTGTCGGCCACGTATAAAATAAACTAAAAACCTATCTGGTGCATTTTTTTCGAGTACAGGTCATAATTAAACCTCATATCTGGTAATCGTTAGAGGCGAATTTGTTTTCTGTTGGACACATAACGGTTGAAAAATAAGATGTGAAGAGATTTTTCGTTAGTTCCGAATTAATTCGTTTGCTAAGAAGAAATGTTTTCTGAATTTCCTTTTCTAAAAGTCATGTCATTATTTTTACATTAATATTAACGAGCGAACGGAAGATATGACCAAAAGATATCGAAAAAAAAATGTTTTGTCTCTCATACGACACCGCAAACACAATATTATAGCAAAAAGCAAAATAAAAAAGGATAAAAAGAAAAAAGGGTGTAGGCAACAATGGTTAGCTGTGTCCAGTGACATTTTTTTCAGAAGTAAACCGTTACTGAAAAATTTCAACCGTTACCACCACTGAGCGTGCATGCGTGTTTGCTTTGATCGTTGCTCCTAGCCACCAATGGCTGTTTTCTCCATTGAACTGGTCTACTTTTCATCAGAAAAACCCTCAATGTGCGCTAACTCTAAATCGAACCTCAAAACTGTTTTTAGTAAATATCAATTCGCTCGCGACAAAGCAGCAAAACACTCTTCTTCTGATACGAATGTTCTCCCGATAATTGACCGGAAATGCAAAGATTGTTCACACACCAATGATAAAAACTCCTTTAGAAGCGCTTCGGTACACTCACAATATCAATTTAAATCGAAAAAACGATAATCTCTAAATTTTTCTAAACATTCGAACAACGTACCAGAAAAAAGCGTCTTTTTCACTCAAAATCATAGCCTACTCTCTTGCTATTTTTGCTATGAGCGATCATCGCACAAATTAAGCAAAATTTGGGCCACTAAATCGAATGATGGCCTTTTACAATCAATACTGCAAAACCATTGAATTTACCATGTCTATAGGCATCAACTCAAACAATAACGTTTGCATTAAAAAAAAGGGACAAAAATGAGCTATTTTTCATGGGTTTACCTTCACCCGCACTGATTGAACTACCCATCCATGTCATCCATGGCAAATGTACCGCTTAACTGTCGGAAGGCTGCTCACAAGAGCGTAGAGTTTGTTTGCAAGTAAGCTTAAATAATTATCTTCAATGGGAAATTTATCAAAAGCAATTATCTGTCTTAGTTTTTTATCTCCATCCGAAAAAAGTCCATATTTTTAAGCAAACGTTATTTTAACACCATACGGAATTACAACTCTTAAAAGCAAACATAACATGATTTTTATTTCTTTTTCTATAATTTTAAGACACATATGTAATTGATGAAAAAAGTGTAACTGAATACGTTCTCAGTTAAACTCAATTTAAACTACTTCTATTCAATTTCACAACCTGCCATGCTCTTTCGGATCTATCAAAACTTCCTGTTCACATCTTTGGTTCTAGCTGAAATTGCTATGCACTCCTTGGGTTGCATGTTGATAAGAAGGATATTTCCAATTTTCAAACATTATAAGATTTTTATTTATATTTTGTTATTCAATTACGCTGTTTTTATAACAATGGTTCTTAAAATTTAGATCGTGGATGTAGTTAAAATAACAGAAATTGTAACAAAAGATCCTCCAGTGGTAACAAATATAAATATAAAGCAAACTATAATACGATTATAACAAAAATGTAATAAACTTTGCAACAGTTTTGTTAGCATGTAACAAAGCCACCACAGCTATTGTTATTTTTGCACAGATAAGGCCTCCCAGGCCATTATATCTAAATTTGTTATAAATGAGTCATAATCAAAACGCCTTAAACAAAATTATATCTTAATCAGGTAGCCATAACAAAGCTTGTTAAAATATTGTTATTTACTTATGGTCGCGTGTGTGTGTGTGTGTGTGTGTGTGTGTGTGTGTGTGTGTGTGTGTGTGTGTGTGTGTGTGTGTGTGTGTGTGTGTGTGTGTGTGTGTTGAATTCAACGCCAACCGTCCGGTAGTGATTTTATAGAAGAAAAATGTTTGCAGTTAAGCCCGACCACATTTTTAGCCCGGGAGTTGGAAAGGCGGTAGGTCTGTTGGGTTACAGTGTCCCGTTTAATCATTTATGTCCGCGAGGCACAATACTAACAGCATTAACAAACACAACTAAGCTGATATTAGCTCTTCCTCCGGGTGCGGGGGCGAAGCGACAAATAAAAAATAACGGGGAAAAACAACCGGCCACCGCAATTTTTTGAAAGGAATCGTTTATATTCACTACATCTTACACAAAACACGTGGAGATTTTATGATTTCACTGTTCCTTTAGGTTGAAATACGAATACATTTCTGATTTTATTTTTCGTGAAAAAGACGCAGTAAAAACAAAACACGTCCGATTTCAAGCACGGCTTGCTGCGATCCACATTTACTTATGGTCGGGTATGCTGTCAAAAACTTATTCTAAACTTCCTGAACATGTACATGTTTTCAGGACATTATTTTTTTTAAGGTTTACTGGCGGGACTCTGAATAGAGTAGAAACCTCTACGCCAGGCCTTTGATGATATCGTTGCGTAAATCCTTTCGAATTATTTTGCCAGCCGTACACGGAGCATGTCGTCCAAGAAGACGCTGTTGCAAATGATTCGGAAGGAGCCACGTTTGAAAATTTTGAGTCCGTTCGTCTTTTTTGTTAATTGTCTTTTTGTTATTTTGTTAGTCAGTGTTACGTTTACAAGTTTAATACGGAGTCTTTTCTTGTTTAGATCGTGATATGTGGCATTTATGTGCTATGAAAGTTTTCCGAAGAAGTTTTCTCGAACTAAAAATAAGAAGCTATTCTTAAGCTGTTCCTGATACTTGTGCGTTAGAGTGATATAACTTAACTCCTTTTGAAGCTTTTCACCAGCCTTGCAAGAATCATGTCGTCCATAGAGACGCTGTTGACACTGCCTCAAAATGTGTTACATTTTCAAGTTTGCTTCCCTTTTCTCTCAGTTCATGTCCACTGTTTTGTATGGTGTCGTTTGGTCTTTTTGTTACTTAGATTGTCAGTGTTATTTTCAGTTTTCTGTAGTTTAGAATGGCATTTATGTGCTGTGAAAGTCTGTTTGAGCAGTTTTCTCCAATAAAAAATCGACGAGATATTTGAATTCTACCAGTTTTAGTCATGTCTGATGTCTCAGTATAATTTTAATGGTTTACTAATGGGACTTATGAGAGAGAAGTTTTCTTTAAAAATATTGGGAGGACGTTGCGTCTTTTTTGCTAGAAATGTTAGAGGGCATTTCGTACCCTCGTCAGTCGTTAATAGGTTAATAGATGTCTAGTTCTTATGTGCTCTGAAATTAATCGATGTGTATCTCAACTAACTTCTTTTGGATGGCCTATCACTTTGTCCGCTTTAGTTCGTTCTTGTCTTCTGCGTTATTTAGTTAAATTCTATAGTTCGGTTGTAGAGTTGTTTACGCTTAGTTGTCTATTCATTGCCTTCTTTTTATTTGTCTAATACTAATCTCTAAGTCATTTAATCGCTTCAAAATCTGACAGCAAGTTCAGCCTAACAATCTTTGTTCGCTATTAGATTCACGTTTCGATGGCAAGGTAAAGCTTCATCACGCCTAGTCCCTATCTATTATTGAAAAACTATCGAGAAAGAAGCCGTTATAAGATTGTTTGTATACCATTGTTATAATGTGTGGTATTTTTATTATAACTTTTTGAAATGAGAAATAACAAAATAAGAATGGTGCCACGTTCGTAGTTTTAAAACTTCTTCTCAGTGAATCCAACAGTCGGTTTCCTACAAATGTCATTAATCTTGAACACATTGTGTACCAATATATACCTGTCTAGCTAGATTTATAATTAAGCGTGGCTTCGGCTCATCATGTCAGGGAACGCTAAGAAAGGTGCCGCAGCCCAGAAGAAATCCCACATCATTATTAATGAGGAAAGAGCCCCACCAGACTGCACCAGCATTCAAGGCTCCCAGACAGGATGTCCGTTGGATCACATCTGTAAAATCAGTGCATCAATGCCAGATATGTGACGCGGCATTAAATCAAAATATTCAAGATGTGATAATCCAGCACATATTGTTGATCGCCTCCTTGTATGATTAAAATCCATATTGGCATGAAACCATTGAAGACATGAGAGTTTGAGCTGTTTACCAATGAAACCAAACCAAGCAGCTCAGAATTAAAGGGTGTCCTACATCAGATTGCATCACGGATTGAAACGCTATAGAATATTACCTAGTTGACCGATCCTTTTCAAACTTTCAAACAATAATTCATTAGAAAGCTTTATTTCATTCAATTTCAATTCCATAATCTAACGCTTTCATCTTACGTTTTACTCCTCTCATTGGGTTCTATCCAACATCTGGCTGCAGTTTCTTCTGCACCGAAAGCCACTTTTTCTTCATGTCTTCCTCAGATTTGACCCCCTTGGAATGCGTCCGTAGTGCCGCTTTATAATAACCCTGTATTTGTTGATGGACTTTTGTTCCGGTTTGTTGTGGGGGTTCATGTCCTTGCATATGAAAGTGAACCATTTGCATTTGTGCCACTCCATGACAACATTTGAATAGTACCACGAAGCCAGATCCTGTCAGAAGATTGTAGGGCCTTCGTGCTGCTACAACAGAGGAAACAGACGCTTCTGTAGACACTCCTTAAGGTAGATCTTCCCGTGTACAGTCCTGGTAGTCACAAACGGTATATTCCGTTTGCCACATGAGCAGATCGCTTGCCAAATCATGTATTTCTTGGCAAACTTTGAAAGTTTTTGCTTCCTTACTTCTTCCAGAACGTTAAACTGGAGCTAGGCGGTGAAGAACAGTAGCCCCGCTACTAGAGCTGCCGAAAGTCCACTTTGATGTAAGTCTCATCATCGATGAAGAGACAATGAGGGTTCGTCAGCATCTGGGTGCACAGGTCTCCGGGACCGTGAGTTTCCCCCTGTATTTTGCCGTTCGTCACGATTTGGAGCCTTCTGCGCTTTGTTACGTTTAATCACACGACTCAGTTGAGTTGAGCTGAGGATTTTTCAGGTGCTTGCGCAAAATCAATTCGCGGAGTTGCTTTTCGGGTGACGCCATTTTTTCTACAGTTTTTTTTTCCATGATGCAATTTGATGTGGGACACACTTCAATATTGCGAGAATCAGTAATCTTGAGTATAATGAATGCATGAAAACTTTTTTGCAGTATGGAGCATGTTGGTTTTTTTGGACTTTTTTTATGCTTTGATGGAAATTAATGAACATTTGAATTTCTTCTTAGCCTGTTTTTTTTTTGCACTGATTCCACTCATAACTTTTTGAAAGGAAATTTTTTAATAACATAATTTTCCATTTTTGAGTTGCTTGTGACAACATATTTTTCCTAGAGGGTTTTGAGCTGTTTAGTGGAATACCTGTAACTAGAAATTAGCACAACCAATTAGCATCGATGTTAGGCTCCACCCAAAGACTCAGTAGACACATTAGGCAGAGCAGGGTATACAGAATCAAGTGTAAACACCGCAGCAAAATATATGTAGGTCAAACAAAGAGAACCTTGGCAACAAGGTTCAAGGAGCATCTAGCGGAGGTGACTACAGGCTGTCAAACAGAACGAGAAAGGAATTTCACATAACTTCAAATCAACAGTCGCAGAACACATCTTCACGGGAAAATCACGACATAACGACGAATGACATCACAATATTACGGACTACATCTACACCTCTGAAATTAGACGTCGCAGAAAGCTTAGAAATAAACAAAACAACAGAACACAAATCTACTAAACAAAGACCAAGGCAATGGTTACACATGGCTCTTCAACTTACTACCCAAACGACATCAAACCCGACGAAGCGGAGCACCCGCTGCTACACAATAAGTATGTTAGGTATAAATGAGGAAGAAGCGAATTAGATATTAAGTACACTTGTTTTTGACTCAAGGATAGGTATAGACAAACTAATAATAAGATAGGTATAAACAACATAATGATAGGTAAACGTTTTGTATTTATGAAAATAGTATATATACTGGCAGGTGGCGAAGGTTTTCTTTCAGTCGAGTTATTAGTACGAGACACCTGAAGAAGTCTGCACATTGTAGACGAAATACGCGTATCTGTCGAAGATAAGCAAAGGTAGTTGGAATTAAATGGAAGATACTAATTCTTCTTCTAATTTCTAGTAACATATTTTTCTTAATTTTTAATTTATTTTTTCTGTTTTGTGAAAAGCTCTGTATTTTTAAATGCAAGATTCCGATATTCCTGTTATGGATATTGTAAATTGTTTAATTGTATTATACTTTTGAGAATTTAGTTGATTATTTGGAAAATCACAATTCAATTTTACCAATACCATTTAAATTTTTGTTCAAATTTAATAAATACTATATTTTTTGCATTTTTAAGCTACAAGCTAGCTATCTCTAGATATGTACACAGTTTGAAAGAAACATTGAATTTTCTGCGTCATCTAATGTACATAAAAGGAATGCCAGATTTGGCATAAAATCATGGGATATTGCATGTAAATTTAAGCCAAATATTGCTGAAATCAGATGAAAGATTGAAACAATTTCATTGTTTACGTTTGCTCTGTATGCATGTATGCAATATTATCGTTTTCGTTTGTAGTTATTCCACAAATATAATAATGATTGAATTTTATAAATCTAGCAAGGTCTAGGATCGAGGACATTTTCCCCTCAAACCATATCAAGAAAGCTTCACCCACACTGCAGCTGGATCCGAATCCGAATTCCTTTCAACTGTCTCGCTTCAGAGGCAAAGTGAAAAGCAGAGAGAGAGAGAGAGTTAATAATAATCTTTCTCGTGTGAAATCAGAAAACTTTCCCATTTGCTCGAGAGCTATGTCTTTGGCAGGATTTCCGCTCCGTGCATGGCAGAACGCTGAAGGACCTACACTCATAGGGGAGATGGAATTTTTCACCACGCTGACGGTTGATATAATATAAAAAGAAAAAAAGATGCTCCTGCTCATCTCCTACCCAAGTCGCCTGAGCTAGAGAGAGGAAAGGAAAGGGTGGACTGCTAGTTGATAGTTTTTCGAATGGAGCAGATTGAATGGGGTAAGCGAAAATATGAACAATCTCGGGAAGAGCAGCAAACTGCGTGTGTCACAGTTTGCTGCTCCAAAATGGATTAAAGCTCGGTGCTGCAAGTTTGGGTTAGATAAATTTCGGTTTGAAAGATTTTTTTTTTTTGCACGCTCCTGATTCTGCCGGGCGATAAAATCGGTAAAAATACGACGCAGACCTTTCGGTGGTTTTTTGGCCAATCGATCGGATGTGCTCAGTAGTGGGCGGCCGGGTAATGGAACGAAACCAATATTTATATTTATAAGCGGTATTGAAAGTTATCGATCCGTAAAAGTGGCTGCCGTTTGGCTAAAAAGTTTTTCTATTCGATAAGAATCGATTCCAGTCACGAGTTCTTCGTCGGTTGAATCAATTCCGGAGCACACACACACACATACACATAACATACAGCTCAAGTGTCAGGTTTTTATTCTTCCGACTACAAGTGAAATGTCCCCATCGGGAATACCAACTTGGTCGGGCATTGTTCGGTTGAATCCGCAGATTCCGGCCGAATCCGATGGCAGGATCAAGCTGCAGCAAAGCGGGAGGCAGTTTATTTATTCAAATCTGTTTTTGCCACGAAAATCTTCCACAATGACAGGAGCAAATAACTCAAGAGGCTGTAAATTCACATACCTTCTTCCTCCGCCATATGAACCGGACACGCTTGACAGACGTTCTTGCCATGCGGAACTTCCTTCAGGGAATCCGGCAAAAAGGTTTTATCTTTTGACCTTTCGGCTGAATTGACTTCCCCGTGACTGCGGAATGTCGACGCGAGCTGAATTTGCAAACAACTGTAATCTTTCGGTGAAAACGGATTGCGATGGAGCGGTCCCGGCGGCGCTGTGGATTTCGCGATTTATCAAATGGGCACGTGACGATTGTGGCTGTGGAGAGGCTTTCCGGAATCTCGAGCATCGCGGGAAGCCAGCACACATGTAAGCTAACTATGGTGGATACCGCTGATGGATGGCGTAATTGAGGAACAATCGAATGCTTATTAGAAAATGATTGCCATCAATTTGGAAGGATCTACACGCTTGACGAGACGTTAATCGGGATTTATGGTAGATTATTAAGAAAATATCTTGCAAATTGTTGGATTGGGAACTGGAGTTTAGTAGTATAAATTAAAAATTTAATATCTATACACAGAAAAATATAATTAATTTAAACAGGCGCGTGAAATTTCCCCTCATTAAATTACAAGTCAATGGAAACGTAAGCAACGAAATTGTTTGCAATATTCCATGCGCCATACAACAATGTTTGCAATCTTTCATACAACAGACTAGATTGAGGCGTTATGTGGCTCAAGTTTACATGAAATATCCCATTGTTTTCTGACAAATCTAGCGTTCCCTTTCTGTGCATTAGATAACGCAGAAATAACATTATTTTTTTTCAAACTGAGTACGTGAAGAATAGTTCTACGCTTGCAATCGACTTTTTTTAACTTGCCTTTTGGCTGAATCTATTAAACCTGCTTAGTTTGTCAGTTAAAAATTTAGTTTTGCGAATAAAACACACTGAAAAAAATCTGATTATTCATTGCGACGTACTAATCAGAGCATATGAAATTGTATTTCACTCCACACGACCCAGTGACTTGCTTGAAATAGTTCTAAAAAGACGAGCTTCTGCATGCAACATTATTGACTCCCAGAACTTTAATTGATTTATAATTTAAATGTGTATGTTTAAATCACGCTCCATTTACAGTGGTGGTCATAATCATAAGGCCATGTGCGTTTTTGCGAAAATTTACTATCTTCAAACGAAATTTTTGAATGACCTGGATTTTGTTACTAAAGAAGTGGTTTCTGATTTCTCCCAGTGCAAAAACAAAAAATTTGTACCATATTAATTGATAATTTGCATTTATTCGTGAAAAAGAAAGTATGACAATAAATTCCCTGGTCATGAAAATGAGGCCATTTGTGAAAATAATTTTATTTTGCTGTATTTTCTTGAATCCTAGAGGGTTTGAGCTTTTTAGTGGAATATCTGTAACTAGAAATTAGAAGAAAAATTAATATTTTCCATTTAATTCCAACTTTCTTTGCTTATCTTGACAGATACGCGTATTTCGTCTGCAATGTGCAGACTTCTTCGGTGTCTCGTACTAATATCTCGACTTGTAGTGTTTTCTTAGTATTTTCTTGTCGTTTCATTTCTTCTTTGTTCCGCTTTGCTAGTGCTAGTGCTAGTAATTCGTTGTACAGCCGTTACTCTTCACAACATCGCTGCATCGCCTCGACATTGACTCGACAAGCCTCTGACTTTGCTCGTCAGGAAGCCCACTCCTTTTGAACCACTTCCATAATTCCTGCTTATTTTTAGTTTTGTATGCCGTTTTGAGATCTTTCCAGAGGTTATCAATTGGATTTAAGTCGGGTGATTGCGATGGCCAAGGAAAAACATCGATGGAGTTGCTTGCAATTATTTGTTTAGCTCTGCAAGAAGTGTGTTTGGGGTCATTATCCTCTTGGAATACCCATTTTAAAGGCATATTAGTGTACTCGCGTTGATCAATCATCTGCTTAATCCAGTAGATAGGACCTACACCGTACCATGAAAAACATCCCCATAGCATAATGCAATCACCTACATTGACCGTCTTGTTAGTGTACGCTGGTGAAAATTCCCCCGTCTGACGTACGTTCTACCATCCGATCCAAATAAATTCATTTTTGTTTCGTCACTCCATAGTACGTTTCGCCATTTTTTGATGCCATCGGAACTAGACTAATTTAAATGCTGTTTCGCAAAATTTAGCTTGTTTCGAATATTCTTTTTACTGAGTAAAGGAGCCACCCGACCATGTAAATTCTGCTCTTGAAGTCTTCTGCAAATAGTTCGTGCACTAATTTCAAGCTTAAGCTCCTGTTTCATTGCTGTAGCTGATTTGAAAAGACATAACCGACTCGACTGTCGGTATGACTTGTTGTTATACGTTTAGGTCCGCGGTTTTCAATATTGTTTTCTACTTTCAGTGCACCATACAACAAGATGCCCCTACAATGCCACACTATGCCATTACAGAATCAATTGCCTCTCCAAGTGTGAACAATGAATTGCACGTCCCATTTTTGTTGTATATCAAACATAAATAGAACGAATATATTGTTTATCAAGTGTTATTGTATTATTTACCAGTTTAACAGAGCCTACAACGACGAATTTTGTATAATATTTTGAATTTGAGCGGTTCCGGTTATGCGGCCTTATTTTTCGTGTCCAACTGAATTTGACAGCTGTTGGATATATCAGTTTTTCAACATGCACGAGAGGCACCTATCAGATTAATTTTCAACTTAATTTGTTGCTAACATAGTTCCTTTAATGACAGATAGAGTGAGCTTTTCTTGTGATGTCTTTCATTGTGAATTTTATCGATATTGTAGTTCGAGTGTAGGAATGGCCTTATTTTCGTGACCACCACTGTATGTTCATAAAACTGAACAGAAATTCACACTACTTTTTCGAGCTGTGACTTTAATCCTCAGTGGGCATTGTAACAGCTTGATTTTTTGAAAAAATATATACAAGATTATTACAAAGCCTTGGATATCTCATCGGACGAATATTTAGAGAAAGCCAAGATATATCTAAAAAGATGCTTCGATGTATCCATTCAGTTCTACCCAATCAATCGATTACAAAACTGATCCTGACGATCCGTTTGAAGTATTAACTGAATTAATACCAAATTCAACCTGCAATGGCCTTTTGAAGTTTCAATGAAAATGACATTGGGAAATTATAAAAAAAAGCATCCTCAATCTTCTATCTATTCGGAATGATAGCACATAAAAATGTCTGAAAATTTTGCCGGACTACTTTTTGTTTGAATAATGGCATGAATAGATATTAATTATTCAGCAAGTGCTCTTATGCAGATGTGACTGAACTAGTCAATAATGATGGTTAAACTGGTTTTGCGACTAAAATAATATTTTCTTACTAATTAGAGTCAAGTTTGTTGTTTTATATTATGGCATTCTCTTGCCAAAACAATCTGAAAATATGTGGAAATTTAATCGACAACTTAATTTAGCTTAAAACACGTATTTGGCTAAGAAAACCTAGTACCTATTTTCTTCAATTAACAAAAAAAAATATGACGCAGGGTTAATTTTCGAAAAATGTTGTGTAGTAAAAGTTTAAGTTTCAAGATTGATATTCGAAAACCTTTGGTTCTGTATGAAGTTGAAGCTCTAATTGTACAGCTTGTAAAAAATGTACACTGTAAAAATTGTTATTGTTGATAAAATCACAAATCTATGAACGATGCTAAGCCCTATTGTTTGTTGTTAATTTATTTTTTCTTGAATTTAGTTAATTTAGTTAGTTTAAACCTTAACTTTGATCAAAATTATCGGATGAAGCTATTTCAGAGAAAAATCTCTCGATGGTCACCTTTTGAATATTTTGATGTAAACAATATGCTTATTTTTTTATAAATCCATTTTTTTGTTCAAGCTCAATCGAATGAAATTTGAAGAGACCATTTTTTATTACCATACATCAGTTATCTTAGAACTAGAGTTAGAGGGATAGAAGCAATTACTCGCGGTCTTCTCGGGGTTAATAGGAAACGCAATTTAATGGATGGGACGATGAGTTGGAATTATTTTTAATTATTGGCTGCTCATAGCTCATAAAAATATAACTTTTGATTTATTTTTGGATTGAACATTTTCAAGAAGAAAAAAACAACACAACACAATATGAAAAAAAAAAAACTAAAACAAAACATTTTCATTTTGCAGCAATTGGTGGGACAATAAGAGCGCAAATCAGTCCAAAGCCGATGGTGAAGAAGGGGTAATGGCGAAATAGTCTATTCAGACCACTTGAACTCCATGGGAAGGAACAAGGATAGGTTAGGGTAGGTGGTTCAGGTAGAGCGTTTGGGACCGGCTAGAAATATTACAAAAAGAATATAATAATTCGAGCACTTGACACGGAAGAAGTCTGTAAATCGCAGACAAAATAGGCCCTTCTGTCAGAAGACAAGACTTTTCTAGTGAAATTTAAAGGAATTTGCTCGCGTTTACTAGTGATTATTCGAAAAAAGTGTTTCAATATTTTATTTTTATTTTAAAAAGTGATCAAATGAAGTGTTAATTTGAAATTATCTTTGTTTCCTAATCACAATCGTTCTTCTAATACGCTCAAAATATATATTTTAAATAGTGATTTTTTTAATTAAAAGAGGTGAAAGCAATCAGAAAATCGTTAATTTACAATTCTGCATTACAATGATATACGGCAAATCCCGAAAAGATATTGAAAGCCATTTTCTGTAGTTCGTATCAATGTGACCAGGCTATTTGAGATGCCACTGTAAATTTCAATTTGTTTTACGCTGCAAGTTGCTCTGTCAAAGTTACATCTTTCTATGAATTAATTCATTAATTTAAAAGTCGGCTGTCGTATACCGCACATATTTAAGTTATAATTTATAATAGAATTAGAATTAGAATTAGAATTGCAATTTGGGTATGTTGATGACTTTGATGCTTGATGTTTGATGCTTTAATGACAATCAATAAAAAAAAACAACAATAAATGAAATGCCACGCCAATGAAAACTGCACCTCCTATTGTGTCCCTTAACTTTCAGGCGTCTACGAACTCTTTCTAGCCTCGTCTAGCTGTAAATTGCGGCAAAGCCCGCCGGTAGGCCCTCCCACCAGTGCCCAGGTACAAAATCCAGCCATGGAGAGGCAGATAACCAGTAACATCTTGGTCACGAAATCCAGAGTTGCACCACTGCGAGGACTTTCAACGCCCCGATTGGAGCTATGTGCTGCATTGTTGGGCAGTCAACTAATGGATTAATTGCGTACTTCAACAGATTTTTCCGAATCTGTCACCTTCTGGAGTGACTCTACGGTGGTTCTTCACTGGTTTCGATCACCACCGGCCATCTGAAAGTTATTTGTTTCCAATCGGATCGCTGAAGTACAGCAACTCACAAAGGGGTTCCAATGGAGGCACGTTCCTACAGAGCTAAATCCAGCCGATCGAATTTTTTGTGGGATCCGTCCAACCAAAGTAATTAACGGCGGATTGTGGTGGCACGGCCTGTGTTCCTGAGGCAGCCGGTAGGCTGTTGGCCAAAAACGCTGCCAAAATTTGAACCTTCCTCTTCTGTGGACTTAGAGGTGGAAAAACGTCAATCTGTCGCATTGGCCTGTGTAGAGGTCGAAAACTCAATATTTGAACAGTTCTCGGAATTGGGAAAATTTTTGACAGCTGTCGCTTGGACCTTTCGGTTCACCAACAACAGTCGTAGGAAACGAGGAGATCGTGTCGTCGAGAGAATAACACCAGCGGAAGTAGAAGGAACACTCAAATCTGTCATTCTGCTCGCACAGGTAGCTACCTTTTCGAATGAAATTCACCAACTAACAACCAACAGATCAAACCCAAAGCATGACATCGTGTTCGATTCCAAATCGCCTTTTAAGAACCTTAACATTTTTTGTAATAGCAAAGGGTTACTTCGCCTAAATAGTCGTTTGAGTAATCAAAAGGGACCTTACGACTTAAAATACCCCCTGCTCCTTCCCGCCAACCATCAACTCTACACAAAATTGTCAAAAGGTCGAAAGTAACAATTGTAAACAATGACTTAAAATGTAAATTTCCTGGAAATTCCAGGTTGCTAACATATACATCCACTATCGACGGGAAGGTAATACCTCCCTGTATCTGTTTCTGGTGCTATTTGGTTTGGTTTGTTTGTAAATACGTAGAGGTCATTGTTTACATATGTTACTTTCGACCTTTTGACTTTTTTGTCTAAAACTGACAGCTCGTTCGCTTCATCTGCGTATGGCTCATGCAGGACCCACTCTTTTGCTTTCGACAATACGGCAACGTTTTTGGCCAATACAAGGAAGGCAGCTAGTGCGACGAATCGTTTAAAACTGTGTGACTTGTTTTCGTTGTTCACCACCAAGTACCCATAAACAAATGGCACTACTGCCAGCGATACGAGTAGCTTCTGCTCGAGTATTTTTCTATAGTGGGCTGGATTACTGCGGACCCGGACCATTCCATATTCGTCCGTTGTATGGGAGAGGGACGAACGTTAAAATGTATGTCGCGTTGTTCGTCTGCCTGTCGGTGAAAGCTATACATGTCGAAATCGTTCAAGATTTGTCGTCGGGCGCGTGCATTAACGCAATTAAACGAGTCGTAGCTCGCCGCGGGCGGTTGATCGAGCTCCGGTGCTATAACGCGACAGCTTTCGTCGGGGCTGATCGTGAGTTGCGCGAATTCCGTCGTCGATACAAGCAACAGTTCCAGACAGATCAATAGGAGCAATTCTGCCTCGACGAGGTAATTTGAGTATTCCTTCAAGTTTATTCCGCCTCGGCCTCCGCATTTCGGAGGACTGTGGAGGCCGGCGTACAATCATTCAAATACCATTTACGGCGAATTTTCGGTAACTCATCATACACGTCGGAGGAATTCATGACAGCAGCAGTATGCATCAAAAGCATTCTCAACTCCCGGCCTATCACCCCCTCACGGACCATTCAGACGATCTCTCTGCATTAACGCCCGACCACTTCCTCATTGGGGAACCGATGTTCTCCATTCCTCAGCCTGATGTCAGCGACTTGCAAGTTAAAAAAATTTCCCGCTTTCAGGAAATGTGCCGTTCCATTCAGAATTACTGGAAATGTTGGTCAAGGGATTACATCTCACAGTAACATCAGCGATCAAAATGAAAACGGGTGACAAACAACATCCAACCTGGAGCCCTCGATGTTCTTAACGTATTCCTATATTTCATTAAAATAAATCACCCACACTTGTGAGTGACCCCAACAACATTCAATTGTTGATTTAAAGCGGTCCTCAAACACGATGCATTAACATATATTTTTGTATTCGGCTGAAATAAACCATTCACACTTGTGAGTGGCCTCAACGGCATCCTTACTGTTGATTTATATCGGTGTCAAACTTTGAATAGCTCTAATGTGCAGCTCTCTACAGAGAATATCTTATTCGCTGCCAACGTCAGTTGAATTTAGCATAACGTTTATCAAAACGGATCCCGCTGCCAACCCAGCCATCTTATCCAACATCCCAGTGATTTCTCGAGGAAGTGCACAGGTGTTCGCGGCTTTCAATAAAGCGAGTATCACGTCAACGTATTCCTACCCATTCCCTATTTGACCTGCATTCGGGCGAGGCCGGCGATGGAATTGCCTTAGTTTGAGATCACCAGTTTTTATACATTGAGGATATATGCTAGTCCCAAGCATCATCTTTTGGTTCTTTGGTTCTGATCTGGCAACATCGGAGTAGCAACTTCGGGCGGTCAACCATGCTCATACTCATTCTCATAACGCAGAAAATTAAATGTTTCTTTCAAACTGTGTGGTATATGAGTGTCTTTCTTCAACTGCTCGACGATTTTTCTCTTGAGAACCGGTGAGAAGTAGCAGTCATTCTATTTGGAAAATAAAAATTTATGTTCTCGTTTATGGCATAAATTACTATTGTTAATTCCGAGTAATCTCTTATGTGAGATGATGGCCGATTCATCTCGAAGGATTTAATAAAGACTCACACTCACTGGTTAAAATCCACAAACGTAGTAAACTTTAGTCTCTCCCGATTGTTGCTTCCATTTTTTCAGCACTAGATCTATTCGGGAGATCTCACTGAAAACCTACAGCACAGCACTGTTAATTGTTTGGAAGTACCAACAAATGTCGTATCCGGCACACTTGGAAATACTCAATTACCGTAAAACGGGTGACTTCGATCACTTTTTGAGCTATTTCTTGAAATTTTCTATGATAATTATCTTTAAAATTTTGTTTTACATTTTTAAAACCAATACTGGTATCTGTAGTATAAAACTACACAGAAATTTCAAAAAGTTATTATGTCACATGAACTTTAAAAAAATCGAAGTCACCCCGTTGATCGAAGTCACCCCGCTCTACGGTACGAATATATACATAGTAGAAGTCAGTTTCAAATCACAACCTGCTTCGATCCATAATTTTCCTTGCACTGCATACGCCTAAATCAAACCGTTTCAAAATCGAACATTTTGAGGTGAGCCTTACAAACATTGCAGTTGGTGTTCCGAAGTTCTAAATAATAATCTACAAATCCCAAAAATAGAGCAGGAATTGAAATGCAATGGCCAAGTATTGATCAGGGGAATTCCAAAGCATCTACTTACTTCATGAACTGCGTATCGTCCGCGTTGGTGAACCGATCTGCCAAATTATGCAACGCGACGGATGAAACCTCCCCCAGACCGTAATAGTACGTCGTCAGATTGTACTCCGGTTGCCACACCGCCTCGCCCAGCTTGTTCGCCTGCTCCAGGTCCAAGTAGTACTGGGTGTAGTCCAGAACCTATTGGAAGAATGCAAGATCCACATTAACAATTGCGAATGAGTTTGGGCTTAAGGAGCTCAATCCTACCTGACCCGTATCGGTGTCGAATTTGTATAACCTCATCGCTGGGTTGTTCGATTCGGACATCTTCCGAGGCGTGATCGAGGGTGCGATCATCATCCACGAGATTGGTTTGCCTGAATGGAAAAATGGCGACGCTCAGGTGTTTAATTCTCAGCAGATTTTCAATCCAACTTACCACTATCACTGTAGACCACCCGGAACGAGTCCGAGTGCAGATGGCCGAAAAACTGTCCCTGAATGATCGTCGAGTACTTCTTCACCAGCCGCAGGTAGCGCAGGTTGTTCTTCTCGGTGAAACTCGTGTGTCCGTACGGCATGTGGCCAATGTGCCGCTCGTCCGAACCCGGTGGTATATGTCCTACAATATATACCTGTCCCAAAGGAATGAGAAAAAAAACGGAAGGATAACAGAAAATTCATCAAAAAGACCACTCAAATTAATGTCCCGAATATCCGTTGTTTGATGATCCAAATAAGCGTAGTCAATTCAATCGAAAGCAATAAAATTAAACATCCCAGAAATAAAAATCCATTTCAATCATACACATAAACCAATCCCATAAAAGCATTATCACTGTTCATCTCGGTATCAAAACATGGGGAAAGGACAACAGCAGTTCTTTCTTCGGATTTCATGGATTTCGTAAGAAATTGAAACCAACATCACACCTAAACTGCTCCCACCGGTCGACGGCAACATCATTCTAGTCGTATCGAACCCGAAAAACTCCCCAGACTCCCCCGGGGTCCGTTTTGACCTTTCGGTCTGTTATTGTTGTGAGCTCACATACAGCAATAGAAGAGGGAAAAAATGAAACGAATATGGGTATCAATAAAAATGAAATAAAATCCGAAAGGCTTTTCCCCTGTCCAGTCCATGCAGCACACAGTGGCACAATTCCGGAAAAAGACGGTCAAAAACATTTTCACCCTTTTTTCATCATTTTATCGACTAGGTGTCTTAAGAAGAGTTGCTCAAAATTTTATTCCGTAAGTTTTGAAAAAACACGCCTAACCCTTAATAAGGGCTCATTAGAACAGGCATAGGACAAAATTGCATGTAGATTTATTGATTATTTTGTCAATAGTATTTTGTCAATCAATCAATCCATTGATCTAGTAGATGAGCCAGACGAAATAAAACAGCCGATTAATATTAACTGTAGTTTTGAAAGTTTTCACCCAATAACGTTAGAGGGTCTAAAATCTCTTTGCTTTTCTTTGAACAAAACGGCTGGAGTGGATAACGTTAATGCAATAGTAGTACAAGATTGCTTTAATGTCATCGGAAACAACCTGCTGGACTTAATGAATGCCACAAGTTTGGAAAGAATTCTTAGTTATTCCCATTCAAAAAGTTGCTGGAACAATTAAAGCCGAAGAGTTTCGTCCTATTAACATGTTGCACACTTTAGAGAAAATTTTGGAACTTGTTGTAAAAGGTCAGCTGTTAACGTATTTAAACTGTGATAATTTGATTGCACCGGACCAATCGGGATATCGCGAAGGTCATTCTTGTGAAACAGCGTTAAATTTAGTGTTGAATGGAAAGAAAATGTAGAGCGTAAAGATACGATTGTTACTGTTTTTTTGGTTCTAAAACGCGGTTTTGAAACGATTTCTCGGCCCTTGTTGTTAAAATCAATCAAGCGCTTTGGATTTTCGGGTTCTGCATACAGATGGTTCGAAAGCTATTTGTCTGACAGAACTCAACGGACGGCTTTTGATGATTCTGTTTCGAGCCCTGCGGAGAACAGCCTTGGCGTACGACAAGGGAGTGTATTAGGGCCCATTTCATTCATTCTATATATTAATGCCATGCAACGAGTCTTGCGATTTTGGTCATTGCAGCTAAAAGCCTCGAGGAGGCCGTTTCACATTTGAATGCAGATTTACGTTCTCTAAGTAGATGGTTGAAGTTAAAACAACTGAAATTGAACATAAGTAAAACTAAATTCATGTTAATTTCATGAGTAAATTTGACTGTATGTAATTTCATACAAGAAAAAGCCAGGATTGTGATGATAATTCAATCCTTGGACCGATTGTAAATACAGATTTAACTTTCTGCGTAGTAAACATTTCAATTGTACAAATCTATCAGCCTCATCCTCGTCAGTTTGTATGTAATCTTCTATTTGCTTTAGTATAATCTAACACATATATCGAGTTTACAGTGTTTGCAAAATGAGATGGTGCGTTTGAGGCACTGAGAGTAATTCAACCAATTCTTGACTAAAAATGGGTTCAAACTTCTATCAGAATATGCTTCTTACCCGAGAAATACACATTTTGTGTTTTAGTTCCATGGATAATTCTCATGTTTGGTTCAAATGTCTGTTTCATTGGTTTGAGAGCCCTCCTTCCCCCTCTCCAGAGGGAAGGCGTCTCGAACCACCTAAGAAAAAAATCCTGCCCAAAAACCCCCACATGCCAAAGTTGGTTCCATTTGATGAACTCCAATTCCAAGAACTCGAGCTTTGCAGAAATTTGTGTTTCATTTGTTCATCCTTCCAGGCGGGGAAGGAGCTTCGAACCATCATAAGAACCTTCTACGGCCCCAACAATCCCTACATATCAGTTTTCATAACAGTAGGTATGATTCTCATGTGACATTTGTGTCTAATTTTCATGAGAGCCCACCCCTTCCAGAGAGGGGAGAAGTTTCAAACCTTCATAGAAACATTTCTTGATTCCGAAAACCCCCACATCCCAAATTTGGTTCCATTTGCTTGATTAGTTCTCGAGTTATGCAGAAATTTGTGTTTCATTGGTGTGGGAGCACCCCTTCTAGATGCGGGAGGGGTCTCGAACCATCATAAGAACCTTCCCCGACTCCAAAAATCCCTGCATAAAAATAGTCATACCTGTTTGGATAGTTCTCATGTTTGGCTCAAATTCGTGTTTCATTTGTATGAGAGCCCCTTCTTCCAAAAAGGAGGGGGGTCTCAAACCACCGTAGAAACATTTCTTGCCTACAAAAACCTCCAAATGCTATAATTGGTTCCATTTGTTTGATTAGTTCTTGAGTTATGCAGAAAATGGTTTTTCATTTGCAAGGAAGCCCCTTTCTAAAGGCGAGGGGTGTCGAAGTATCATAAGATCCTTCCCGGACCCAAAAGCCCTGCATACAAATTTGCCTAGTGGTAGGGATAGTTCTCATGTTTCGTTTAATTGTTTTCTTTGTGGAGCCCCTTTCCAGAAGGAGGAGGGCCTCAAACAACCATAAAACATTGCCTTCAAAACTCACCATACAAATGTTGGTTCCATTTGCTGATTAATTCTTGAGTTATGTGAATTGAATTTCATTTGAAGGATCCCCCTTTCTGGAGGCGGGAGGGTCTGAACTATAAAGATGCTTTTCAGTCCCAATACCACTGATACAAATTGTACAGCAGGCATAGTTCTCATGCTATTGAAATTTGTGTTTCATTTGTATGAGAGCCCCCTTTTAGAGGCAGCAAGGGCTTTGAACCACCATAAAAACATTTCATGCCTTAAAACTGTCCATTCCAAATTTGGTTCCATTTGCTTGATTAGTTCTCGAGTTATGCAGAAATTTGTGTTCCATTTGTTTGAGAGCATACCCACCCCCCCTCCATCCTCATATGGCGGAAGAGTCTCAAATCGCCATAGAAACATTTCTCTCCTTCAAAAACTTCCACATGCCAAATTTGGTTCCATTTCCCTGATTAGTTCTCGCGTTATGCAGGATTTGCGTTTCATTTGTATGGTATCCCCCCTTTCAGAAAGGAGAAGGGTCTCAAATCAACATAGAACCATTTTTGTCTTCAAACCACCCTATACTAAATTTGGTTCCATTTCCTGATTAGTTCTCGAGTCATGCAGAATATTGTATTTTATTCGTATCGGAACCCCCCCTTTAAAACTGGTAGAAGTTTTAAACCAACAAAGAAATATTTTTTGTCTTTAAAACCACCACATGCTAAATTTCGTCCTGTAGCTTGATTAGTTTCCGAGTTATGCAGAATATTGTGTTTTATTTGTATGGGAGCCCCCTCTTTATGACAGGGAGGGTTCTCAAGCTACCATCAAAACCTTTCTTTGCCTTCAAAAACTCACACATGCTAAATTTGGTTTCTTTTGCTTGATTAGTTCTTGAGTTATGTAGAAATAAGTGTTTCATTTGTATGGGAGCCCCCTTTTCCAGAGAAAGGAGGAGTCTTTAATACTATCATAGAAACCTTCTTCCGGCCCCAACAACCCCTGCATACAGAAATTTCACGCCGATTGGTTCAGTAGTTTTCGAAGTCTGTTAGGTTCAGACAGACAGACAGACAGACAGACAGACAGACAGACATGACAGACTTGACAGACAGATAGCCAGACAGACAGACAGACAGGCTAGTACAGACAGACAGTACAGACAGACAGTCTGACAGTCAGACAGACAGACTGACAGGCTGAACAGTACAGACAGTCTGACTAGACAGACAGACAGACAGACAGACAGACTGTCAGTCGGACAGACAGTACATGAACAGACAGTTCAGACAGACAGTCAGACAGGCAGCCAGACTGACATACTGACTGACATGTTTGTAAACAAAATCAGCTTGGTTCTTTTGACAAATTATCCTAGATATGAAGTCAAAATACGAGTGAAGGCATAAGATCTAAACCAGGTTAAAAATATGCTTCGTTATTTATGGATCACCCCAAACTATCTTGCTCGTGACGTCTTGTTTTGAGTCTTGTTTTTAAATCAGAATGGATTCGATAACGCCCGTTTGTCAAATCTCCTTCAATAAAAATAAAACTGAGTTGGAGTTTCCTTTGTCACGATTTAGATCGCGAGCGGAAGAACCGTTTGGCAAGATCTTTGCTTTGTTTGATTTGTCTTGGACACCGAAAGGTTCTTATGATGGTTTGAAACCCCTCCCTTCTCTGAAAAGGGGGGCTCCCGTACAAGTGAAGCACAAATTTCTGCATAACTCGAGAACTGATCAAGCAAAGGAATCCAAATTTGGCTTGTGGAAGTTTTTGAAAGTAAGCAATGGTTCCATGGTAGTCAAAGACCCCTCCTCTCTCTAGAAAGGGAGGCTCTTGTGCAAATGAAACAGAAGTTTCTGCGTATCTCAAGAACTAATCAAGCAAATGGAACCAAATTTGGCATGTGGGGTTTTCTGGAGGAGAAAAATGTTTTTATGGTGGTTTGAGACCCCTCCCCTCTCCCAGAAGGGGTGCTGTCATACAAATGAAACTGTAATTTTTTCATAACTCTAGATCTAATAAAGCAAATGGAACCAAATTTGGCATTCGGGGATTTTAAAGGCAATAAATGTTTCTACGATAGTTCAAGACCCATCCTCTCTCTCTGTTAGGTTGGGGGGCGGTGCTCCCATACAAATGAAACAAAAGCTTCTACATAACTCGAGAGCTTATCAAGTAAATGGAGCCAAATTTGGCAGGTAGTGGTTTTTGAAGGCAAGAAATGTTATCAAGGTAAATCGAGACCCCTCCGCTCTCTGTAAGAGGGGGGCTGACATACAAATGAAACACAAATTTGTGCATAACTCGATAACTAATCAAGCATATGGAACCCAATTTGGCATGTGGAGGTTTTTGGAGGAGATAAATGTTTCTATGGAGTTTTAGACTCCTCCGCCAATCTGGAAAATGGGCAGGAGGAGTTTCCATACAAATGAAACACACATTTCTGAATAACTCGAGAACTTATCAGGTTAATGGAACCAAATTTGGCATGTGGAGGTTTTAGAAGGCAAGAAATGTTTCTATTGTGGTTTGAAACTCCTCCGCTCACTGAAAGAGAGGTCTTTTATACAAATAAAACACGAATTTCAGTATAACTCGAGAACAAATTAAGCAAATGGAACCAAATTTGGCATGTGGAGGTTTTTGAAGGGTAGATTTCTATAAACACATAAAAATGAAAAGAAAGTTTGAAGGTAGTGCTGAAAGAAAACCATTTATATCTCTTTAATGTTAGGCTTTAGAAACTTAGTGTCTTGAACAAATTTTCATCAAATTACCTATTCTACAACTTTGTCGAAGACAACAACCCTTTATCTCGTAGCTGGAAAAAGTTACGATTTCAAAGGGTAGTTAAGCCCTTATGAAAGGTTAGGCGTGTTTTTTTTCCAAAAGATGCGGAATGAAATTTTGAGCAACGGTTCTCAAGACACCTAGTCGATAAAATGATGAAAATATTTTTGACCGTCTTTTTTTCAGAATTGTGCCACTGTGCGGCACTGCCCAATGGCCACCACCATTCACCATCTTCCAGCCCGGGTTGGTGGGGCCGGGGAAGCATGTAGGCTTTTAAAATACTTTGCTTCTCACCCTTTTGCCATTCGCTCGTTCGCTCGGTCGAAATTGATCCCAGGCTCACTAGGAATAAGAAGCTTTCCAGCACTTTCACCCACATCGGTCGGATGGTTGCAGTCCAGGGTGATCCGACTCGAATTGAAGGTGATTTAAATTAGGACATTTTTTGACTGAGCTAAAATTTTAAAAACGTCATGATTTCCGAGGAATCATCCGAATCAAACGGCTCAAAAATTCACGACGGAACGGAACATTGGATCACCCTAACAAAGCCAGCGCACGTGTACTAAAATGTGAATGAAGACGGAGAAGGATCTGTTCGGTTGATCAAACAAGAAATGACTAATGGATGCGATGAACTTGGGATGGGTTTTCCGTATACAAACCAGGGGTTCCGTTCGCTCTCAGCAGCAAAATGGGGTTGGGATAAAGTATCCTTGATTGAATTTAAGAGAGCAGAAGCGATTTCCACCGGGTTTCAGCATCCGAAAAGGAAACGCGTTCCCGCCGGAGAAACGATTCGATTGAATATCCATTCAAGGTGAGCGTTCAACACTATCTGTTGAATTTACCACAAAAGGTAGTTATGAAATGAATGTCATTGCAATTGAAACGCCATTAACGTACTCAAAACCAATGGATAAATTATTCACGCAAAGGCAAATTACAACCTGAGACTAATCTCTTCCTCAATTCATCGTCGGAACTGCATGACAAGCCGCATCGGTGCAGTTTAGTTCGACTAAATGAATCATATCCAAATTTTCTTGAATTAATAATCAACTCAATTTGCCGTCTGACAAGAACACATTCATCCCCTCCCCCCTCACCCTCGTCCACCCATCGAACGGAAAGGTCGACCCCCCGAACCTTTCAAATCAGTGACGAGAAACTGTCACAAAGTGCGCCATCAAACCGAATTTGGCGACCCCCGCAAGAAAACCGCCACAGCTCCCAATGAATAATTGAATTTGAAATAGGGAACCCAACCCGCCGCACCGCCGGAATCATGTTCCACCATAGGCACTGGCCCTGACACGGAGTGGGCTGTGGGTTATCGATTCCAATTTTGATTTAGTCCTACGTGTGGGAGACTACACAATATTTACATATGGATATACCCACATACATCGAACACAGTGTCTTACAACTCGTTTTCCGATAAGCACAGCGTCAGTCGTCTTGTTTGCGGACGGAGGATGGGGCCAGCCGAGCTAGCAGGGTGCAAATATTGACTCAGTATCATTGATCCCGAGGAATGAAACCAGCTGAAGCCTCTTCCGGATTAATGGCAAGTATCCGTCTGCCGAACGGTTGGCAGCTAAAATTAGATTTCAATTTCTGAAAAAGGTCTTCGATTTGCGGGCGGAGACATTGATTGACATACCCGGGGTCATGAGTCGCATGCGTGTGTGGGTGTGTGGGTGTGAGTGTTTGTACTGTGTCAGTGTGCTTGTTTATGGGGCATGGCGTAACAGATGCAGCAATGTGGACATCTCATCCAAATCCCAAATCAATGAGATGATCGAAAATTTGGGATCAAAGAGATGTTTCTGGAAAAGCGTTGACAACCGGTCCACAGGTAGATTCTGAACCCTAGATCAAGTGAAATATTTTGATAATGTAATCGGTGTTGATTTTCCAGCATTAAACAAGTTTTAAAATAGCTGAATGTGTTGTTTAAGTCGGTTCAAAAATCAACCGAGCTCATTTACCTGTCCGTAGTTCGATTTTTCGATTGAGCTTGAAAGCGTAGGAGAGTTTCCATAACAGAGCCCTCGCCCAGCTTCATGCCGCGTTGCGTCAGACTATTTGCACCGATAGTTTAAGGGAATAGCGTAGGTCAGTTTTAAACAATGGACAACGGAAACCATGTTGAAGCTTTATAAACAGACTTCAGCAAGGCATTTTAACGCATTGATATACCTATGCTTCTATTCAAACTGCAAAAAATAGGTATTGAGTTAAATTTTCTTAAATGACTCGAGGCTTATCTTACTGATCGACAACAAATAGTCAGATTTGAAGGCAAGACTTTAAATCGTTTTCGAGTTACTTCAGGAGTTCCTCGAGACTCCCATCTTGGCCTTCTTTTGTTTATACTATTTGTAAACGATAGTTCCCTCATCTTAAAGAACGTAAAAATTCTTATCCATGCCGACGATTTAGAGATATTTTTAGAAATAAAAAACACTGAAGATATAAGACTACTCAAAAACGACGTAAACTTATTCGTATAATTGGTGCAAAATAAATAGCCTTTGGCAGCTAAACGTTCAAAAATTTAAATCAATATCATTTAGTAGAAAGCGGAATGTACGATCTCTCTTGGAAATCAGGCAGTTGAAAAGTGCGGAGGAATGAAGGATTTAGGTGTTATTTTAGATAAGAAACTAACATTCATTGACGGGTATAACACAATAATCAGTAAAGCATGTAGCATGCTAGGATTTATAAAACGAATCACTAAGAGCTTGCATGACCCAGGCACAATAAAAACATTATACGTAGCATATGCGAGGTCAATACTTGAGTATTGTAGCGTAGTATGGTCACGTTTTTTAGTCACGCACGAACAACGAATAGAATCAGTTCAAATGCAATTTATACTGTTTGTCCTTCAAAAACTAGGCTGGACAAGATTTCCTTAGCCATCTTATAAAACTCGTTGTATGCTCATCACCATCCAAACATTAAAAGAGCCCCGAGAATTCGCAATGGTCTCAGTTGTAAACGATATCGTTTCGCAACGTATTGATTCTGAAGAACTTTTATCAAAACTTTTTACATTCCAAGTCGATGACTACGAAATCTAAATGTTTTTACTTCAATCCACCATCGTACAAATTATGTTGATCGCAGCAAGCCGTGCATGGAAAATGACGTGTTTTGCATTTGCTGCGTCGTTTCCGCGAAAATAATTTAATAAAATTTCTTCATGCAACTGCAAAATAAATGGTGAAATTATAGTTTCTCCGAGTGCTTTGTGTAGGACATTGTGAATTGAATCCCTCTCTTACTGTGTTATGGTTGTGTTTCTTGAGATAGATTGTGCGTCGTTAGTTGTTTCCCATTTTTTGTTTGTTAGTGCTGCGCTCCCGCATCCGGTCCAGTTTTCCAGCATCAGATAAGAAACATTGACGAGGTCGTTTGATGTTATCAAAAATAAACTTTAACTATATACACGCCAGGATCAAGAATGTCCAGTTTTGATTCTGGAAGTGTGAGAACTCTTTACATTACCATTTGATGTGTGAAGATTTTCATGCGGGGCTTATTTTACATGAAAATGACCTCAGAGTGTACGTGTATGAACAGGTGTTCTTGAAATGGGTCGTTGGATTTTCAATAAAGCTGTCACCTTCAATCTCCAGGGCTAAAAATGTTTGAACATAGTAATTACATATAGATCACTGAAAAAATGCAGACAAGTTTCTTACATAAAGGCACTGCCGGTCAGTGCCCTATGGTACGAATGGACAAATTTTGCGACAAAAACGCGACAGATGATGTCGTGGGGGAGATTAATTTAGAAAATTAAAGCTATCTCTAGGTTTAAAAGGTGACAAGGGTGATCCTTTTATGTTCATAATAACATTTCACCTTTTTATTCTTATGATCCTAGAACAGATCTTTTGTTTGCTACAGAATTGTAGATATTTAAATTTAATGAAACTTTTTTGAACAAACTAAATTTCTATCTCATATACCTATCGTTTTATAACAGTTTTTTCTACTTTCCTTAGGGTGGGACATTTAAAAAACAGATTTTTTGCTGTAACTTTTTTTGTTTCAATTTGAATTGGAAAACATTGCAAAGATGAATCCTAGAGGGTTTGAGCTGTTTAGTGGAATACCTGTAACTAGAAATTAGAAGAAAAATTAGTATCTTCCATTAATTTCCAACTACCTTTGCTTATCTTCGACAGATACGCGTATTTCGTCTACAATGTGCAGACTTCTTCAGTGTCTCGTACTAATAACTCGACTTTTAGTACGAGACACTGAAGAAGTCAGCACATTGTAGACGAAATACGCGTATCTGTCGAAGATAAGCAAAGGTAGTTGGAATTAAATGGAAGATACTAAGTTTTCTTCTAATTTCTAGTTATTGCAAAGATGACTTTTAGGGTATAAATGACGCACATTTTGAATAAACAAGATAGTTGCTAGAATTAAAGAATAAATAGTTATAGGGGTTGAAGTGTAAAAAAAATACGTTTTTGCAAGACATTTTATTCCCTTATTTGCAAATATTTGCAGACACAAAGTACGCGAACTGAAAGTAAAAACATCCATCTTCAAAATCTATGCAAAATTGTTTGGCTCCTTTTGTCCCCTTTAGGAGAAAACTCGTTTTAAAATGTTTTTTTTTGCATTTTTTCTGCATAATTTTCGATCAGCAGCATCAACAATTATCATCAAAGAACGTAACAACGCGTGTTTTGTTTTTATGAAAATGTGTATATTTTCAAATTAACCCATCTTTGTTTTCTTATTAACATTTATATCATGGACAAACATACATAACACATTGAACATTTTGCGAAATCTGTTTCTTAAGTCTCACCCTAAGGAAAGTCAGAAAAACTGTTATAAAACGATAGGTAGATGAGATTGAAGTTGAGTTTGTTCAGCAAAGTTTCATTAAATTCAAATATCTACAATTCTGGAGAAGCAAAAAATCCTCTAGATAACAAGAATACAAAGTTGAAATTTTATTAAGGAACATAAAAAGATCAACCTAGTGACATTTAAAACCAAAGATAGATCTAATTTTCAATATAAAATCACCTGAAGACATCGTCTGTCTAAAGTCAACAGTTTTCGAGTTATCGAGTTTTGACGAGAAATTTGTCCATTCATACCAAAGTTCAATGCGAGAGCGATTGTAACTTTCTCTCTCTCTCTCTCTTTCTCTCTCTCTCTCTCTCACACACACACATACACACACACACACACACACACACACACACACACAGAGGCGACCATCGTTTATGCTAAATGTGCGCCTTTAAATCGGATGATGGTTACATACAATATGCTTATAAATAATGATATTTTATAAAAAGCTGCTCATAAATGTACTTGAATATACACAGTTTCTAATATATTCTCACACAAAATAAAACTCTTTTTATTTCAAATCGATAATCCTGATTTCAATGATAACTTTACTCATTATATTGCAATATAATACTGATCAACTACAGTTACAACTATATTTCTATAGGTTTTAGAGTGACAAAACTAAACGTCAAATAAATAAATAAAGATAAACAAAAATAAAAGTCGAGCACTCGACACTGAAGAAGTCTGTAATTAGCTGACGAAATGCTCGTAGTGGAATTTAAAGGAATTTGCTCGCGTTTACTAGCGAAAATTTGAAAAAGTGTTTTAATGTTTAATATTTTTATTCTTAAAAAGTGATCAAATGAAGTGTTAATTTTAAATTCACCTAGTTATCTCATTTCTAGTGCCTATTTTCAAGTTTGGTCAAAAATATGACGTTCGTTTATATTGTTGTATAGCTCCAACACTTTTCAAGGCGATAGTGCTTAATAATTTTTTGACCAAGTAAAAAATAGGAAAACTACTAATGAGTTTTTTCGATGGTCATTCAACTACCACGAATTTACTCGAACTTGTTAATTATTCTATGGAAGCAATGGATAACGGAAACCATGTAGACGTTCTGAACACAGATTTTAGCAAAGCATTTGATCGTATCGATATATCCTTGCTTCTATTCAAATTGCAAAAATAGGAATAAAGCCAAACCTCCTCAAATGGCTAGAATCATACCAATTGCGATCAAATTGTCGATCAAATTTAAAGGAAAGCCATCCCCCCATATTACAATTCGAGAGTTCCACAGGGCTCTCATTTAGGACCATTGCTATTCATTCTATTTGTTAACGACTTATCCTTAGTCTTATGGAACTAAAAATTTAATTTTTGCTGACGACATCAAACTTTATTTGGAAATAAAATGTTCTGAAAACATCATCACATTCAGAACTAAGATACTGTTATTCCATACTTGGTGTCACAAAAGCCTACTACAACTAAATATTAAAAAATGCAACTTGATCTCCTTCAGTAGAAAAAGAAACATTCCCAATTTTGCAATTACTTTAGGCAATCAAAATATAGAAAGATGCGATTGAGTAAGGGATCTGGGTGTTGTTTTAGATTTGAAACTTACATCAATGAAGCATTACATCACAATTATAAATCATAAAACCAATTGGCTGCCATCAAAACCAGCATAGGGCCAAATGGCCACAGCTGTCAAACTTCACGGTGATATCGTTGTTGGTTTTTGTTGTTCTGCTTTGTTCGATTCTCTGCTCTTCTTATTTATTTAGCCGTAAATAATATTTAGGAAAAAAGTCCCAATGTTGCGTGAAATTTTGTTTGAAAGCAAAATATCTATAAAAATTGGATTTTTTTTGCACAACATATCATGCTCCAAATCATATGCGCATTTAATGTCCTGGTGAATATTGGCACAATAAGAGCCGAAAATAAATGCGTCTCGGAGATCATGCCAGTTTACATCAACAAAAACAAAATTGAAATAAATAGAAAAGGATCGCAGCAAGCTCTGCGAACGAGCTGTGTTTTCGCGAGCTGCCACGTTTTTTCTACATTTTTTCTCGGTTTTTTTTTCAGTGCGCAGGACCATCGAAACGGGCGCAAATCGATTGCACTAAGTGCAAGGAATCTGAAATTCCAGAAAGTTGACAGCGCAGTTCCAGAGATATGTTTAGAGATAGCCCGTTGTTGTGACAGCAGGGGCACCGCGCTTGTCTGCTTGAAACTAGACCTAGAGGAGTTTAGTTGTGTTTACGTGGTCTTGTGTGAAGTGCTTTGTTTGAAAAGTGAAGAAAAAACGAAAAGAGAAAGGACATATGTATTTTCTTCGTCTTGTGACAATCCGTTCCAGAACAATCTGTTATGCTGCACGATGAGCCGTTGGTTCCTCGAGTGGATACAAGCTTCGGATAATAATTGGGTGAAATCCTACCCTTATATCATATACATGTACATACGTATATATACGTGTATGTATATGTTTCTATATTTATGTGCATGTGTGTATGTGTATGACATGTGTGTTTGCATGTTTATATATGTGCGATAATGAAATCATTGGGTGTAGGGCCGGGTATCCTCCGGAAGGTGCCGATCAGTCAATGCGGAGCGGATGAGCTTGGAGGTCGGTAGTGTAGAGTTGCCAATGGGCATGTGGTACTTCTGGAGCCTAATTTCACCAAGTTCTCCAATCGCTGTTTTGGGTGGATTATCATAGATTGTTGTTTAAAGAAGAAACAGCATGACTAGCATTAAAATGTATTTAGTTATTCAGCATTTCAGCATAGCGTTTACATTGGAATTGTTTTTTTTTGAGGATTGGTCTTTGAATAGTTACATTTTTGTATAAGAAGAACTTTTGAAGTGTATAGTGGAATACGCTGTCGCTTTTCTTAAAACCGTCGTCTTTGAATTGAAAATTTTATATTTGAGGATTGTAGTAAAGTACCGTATTTGTCGGCTTTCTCAGGACTATTGAGATGTTGATATATGGCTTATTTTTTTCAGCGATGTCAGACATATTTTGTACATACAAACATATATTATATTCTCTAACTATTATTGTAAACACGAATACTAATCTTACTAGATCTATAGTAACTACAACGGCCGAAGTCTTTTGATGATAGGGTGAACAGCTCAGTTAGCTAGATTAGATTACAAAAACAAAATTGAAATAAATAAATTCAATAATTTAATCATGAATTTCCTGAAAATGTATGGAATTCAATAAGGTTATCAAAAAGAATGCTAAAATCAGTCTCTGATCTACAGTTCATTTGTATTACATTTGAAATTTGGAATTTATTTTTCCACATTTCAATATTTCATATGTTTCAATATGGCGATCGGAAGAAATCCCAGGTTTGCCAAAAAAACCAAATTATCTTCGCAATGGCTACTTAAGAACTATTCGGTCATTGGGTGACTTGCCTCAATGTCAATTTGCCGTATAATGCATTTACTGTAGGCAACATGGTTTCATAATGCTTTTTCAAATGACAATAATAACACAGATAAAAAGAAACATTGAATGTTATGTGTTAACTAATGCACATAAAGGGAATGCTAGATATGACAAAAATTACCGGGATAATTCGTGTAAATTAATGCTGGATATCGCCTAAATTGCGTCTATTGTATGGAAGATTTCCATCAATTGCAAGCAATATCGTTGTTTACGCTTGCTTTGGTTTAGTACTCAACGAGGGGAAATTTTATGTGCTTGTGAAAATTAATTATTTTTTTCTGTGAAGATAATATGAATGAGTCCTAAAACGGTATTTCAAAACAGCATTTTACGAATTCATAAAGTCAAAACAAAACCGTTGATAGGAGTAAGAGGAACTTTTGAAGACAAGGTTTTAAGATCGTTGTAAAGAAGCTGTGAAGGTTCTCATAAACCTGATTAAAATATACTACCTATTGGCAAATGTTGGTGCCGTAATAAAACCAAATTGATTTCCAGTTGCGTCCATTAGACCTTATTAAAACTAAATAAAGCTGGACGGTTTTGGCAATGTTACTTGGGTATTGCTTGGGTGTGTAGCTCGTGAGAAATCGACGATTGAAGCCCTAGTAGCACACATGTTGCACTTACGTTGAGAAAACATAAATGAGTCTTTGTTTACGATTGGCTCATTGGTTCTTTTCACATTTTTGAGGATATTAGTGTGGTTGGCTTCCATTTTCGCATTTGTGTTCGCCATCGACCGCAAAATTCGAGTGGAACTGCTTGAATGGCGAAAAGCATTGAGGACAAATTCAACACAACCTTCCCGGCCAGACAGTCAGCAATCGGTCGATTGTACAGATTTATGCGAGCTATCTTTCAGTCTATGGAATGCGCAGTGCGCTTTTTAAGCACGAATATGGTGTACAGATATAGAGAGAAGACAATGATCTGATTTTTTTCAAATCCTCGCGTCGGTGACTCGGGTAGAAAATATTGGCGATATTTCATTCTGTCATCCCAGAAAGATCACTCATTAAAAGTTGGCGTGCTAGCAACGGATAGTTTCCAAGTTAAAACGTATCGCACGATGAATTTATATTTTGGTGAGAATTCCATCACTAGCGACTGCAAAATTCGGATCCTATAATTTCACATAAAAATGGGATTTAAAGGCCAGATTAATGCCATCATTGAAAGATTTGTTTGTTTTAGTGAAAGGAAAAACTTTCTTCACCATAGAAGGCCGCGGAAAAATCAAAGAAAAAAGCTAAAGCTGAAAAGCTTGTTGAAAACTGTAGTTTCAGCGAAAACCACACTTCCCACCTAGTAATTATCAATTATCCCCCATATCATGAATGTTATTTTAAAAGTCATCCAGGAACGGAACACGCGGAAGTGAACAACTATAAGATGATTAATATTGTCTCAATTGCTTCGGATTACATCTATCATGCTAATAGCAACATGATTTTGTTGATTATTGCTAAATTAATGACACATTTGGTACATAGGCCGAATGAAGGAGCTAGGCTAACATTACATCCCCTTACCCTTTCTTTCATTCTAGCAAACATTACTGTCCACTCTTGGTGCCTCATGGTGATGAGCGAACTGGGCATGTCTTCTAGAAGTTATTTTGTAGACCCCGGATTTGCTTGGATGGGGTCACAACCTAAGAGAGTTTTAAGTTGATTATTTTTACTAGTAAAAACTATTTCAAAACCAAAGTTCCGTAAAATTGGTGGTAATTGTTTTATGTGGTTATCGTTTGTCATTGCTGTTCTTTTAAGCTGGGGTTGTGTTTCTGTTAGTGTGGTGAGTGATTGTTTATTACTTACCTTCTATACTTCTTAGATATTTTAAGATATTTTTTTAGTTTTAGAATCTTTTTGTCAAGTAATTTTCTTTTTCTTTCAGATTTGCAATGTACCGCGACTGGTTCGTTTTTGAGAAATTCTTTGATGGCCCTGAGAAGAGACAGTTAGTTTGAATGTTTGTATGCTGAAAGGGTTACGATAGTGCATTTGCTGCAGTGATTGTGTTTTAGATTGTTCATCGTCTGTTTGGGAATTCAAAGTCAATAATGAATGATATTTTTGATAGTAGACACACAGAAAAAAATAATTAATTTTAACAAGCGCGTAAAATTTCCCCTAGTGTAATTCCAAGCCCAAGGAGCGTGAACAACGATATTGTTAACAATCTTTCATACAACAGGCTTGATTCAGACGTTATCTGGCTTAAATTTACATGAAATATCCCATTATTTTCTGCCAAATCTAGCATTCTCTTTATGTGCATTAGATAACGCAGAAAATTCAGTGTTTCTTTTTATCTGTGCAGTCACAAAAACGCCAATTGATTGAAGTAAAAATCTCGTTAACCTCACCGAGAAATGATAAAGCTATTAGCGTGCAAGCTGTTTCTATAGTTTTCAAATTTTGATTTGAAGCCAATTCTTGCCGTAAGGCATATTTAGTCTGATCAAAATAGCTTGGATGCGGTTCGATCGTTAGATCGACAGACTTACGTTAGATAGTAAGTATGCTAGAAAATTCTATTGTACACTCTTTCGAAAGCATTTGGTGGTCCTGAAGACGGCCGTTTGGTTTAAATGATGATACGGCCTTGAGTTGGAGGCTCTTCTCCTTCATAGTGCTCAAAAACAACTGCATCCATTCATTAGAATTCTTGTTGTATGACTCATATTGGATTTGGTACAAGTCAAATATCCTGTCACAATTAAGATGTGATAGACATTGGTTGACATTGTCCCTGATTCCAGTAAGGCTCGGCTAGTTTTCTAAAGTCTAATACACTATCAGGATTGCTTGACAGCTGCAGAGTATATGTTCTGCAGTTGCAGTTTCGAATTGGCAAAAACGACATTCTGTAGAATGGATTCTTCTAATTTTAATTAGATGATACCTACTCGGGCTGAAACCAGTTATTACCCAAAGGTCTTTTTACTAAGATTTAGTAAGATCCGAGCTTTTACAACATTTGGTCTTATAAATCTTTTGGATTGTCGGCTTGTATCCGTTGCGTTCCAGTTTAATTCTACCGTGAACATTTTCAAATTGTTTATTTCAGTCATCAGAGCACACTTTGGGACTCCACAAAATGGTTCCGGACCAATAAAATTTGAAACTGAACCTTCTCTTACTAACTTGCCAGCTTTTTCATTTCCTTCAATACCACAATGACCGGGCACCCAGTATAGAGTAACTTCGTTCCTGCTGGCGAATTGTCTTAAAGAAAGAATGCATTCCCACACTAGCTTACGCAGAAAAAAATTATTAATTTTAACAAGCGTGTAAAATATCCCCTCGCTTAAATCCAAGCTGAAGGAGACGTAAACCACGAAATTGTTTGCAACTTTTCATGTCTCATACAACAATATTGGCAATCTTTCATACAAAAGACAGGATTCAAGCGTTATCTGGCTTGAATTTACATGAAATATCCCATTATTTTCTGGCAAATCTAGCATTCCCTTTATGTGCATTAGATAACGCAGAAAATTCAATGTTTCTTTTTGTCTGTGTAGATTTACATGTAAAAGCTTTACAAGTAAATATATAGGTGTAAAGGTAACATGTTAGGAAGCGCATCCATTTTCGAGTTATTGATGAACAGGCAAATCTCTTTAATTAGCCTAGCTTCACTTGGGTGGTTACCTCATTAAGTTTAGGCTACCATATAAGCAAAGCATATGTGATTTTCGGACGAACTATTGCAGAATAAGCCCAATGGACATTTTTTGGTCGAAGTCACCATGTTGTATCCACTGCTTTACTACATGCCCATAGGGCAATTGTACCCTTAGTGATAACCTTGTCAAGATGGGAGTTTCAGTTTAATTTTCCATCCAAAGTAACACCAGGTTATTTAACTTCTTCCGCAAACTGAACTTTAAGTCCAATGAGAGTAAGCTGTTTTAAATTTAGCTTTCTCCTTTTGGTGAAAGGTACTATAACAGTTTAAGAAGGGTTTAGATTTAAGCCTTCAATTCTACGCCATTTTACAGTTATTGAGAGCAATTTGTATCCGACTAGATTTATGTCATCAAACCTCCCACGATCTATTATAGTCTGACTCTGCTAGGCTTTTGAGGAGTTCGTCTACTACTAAGGGCCACAATAAGGGCGATAGGACTCCTCCTTGATGGCAGTCCTTAATCAAACTAATAGTTAGTAGCGCACCTCCTACTAATGCTATTTCTTTGGCTGGAAGTGATATCTCGATTTTATTAACTAGCGATTGTACCGCCGTTATTGTAGATTTTCCTGATTCGAAGGCTAATTGGTTTTTACTCAAGAGAGACTCTACTAAACTTGTTGACTAAATAAAGTCGTCCACATTTTTTTCCATTCTCTTGAATAGGACAGAGGACGACTGATAGGCCTAAAGCTTTTAGGGCTTTTGGAATGAAGACAATTCGAACCTTTCTCCAAGCTTCTGGTATGTAACTCAACACTAGCTCTGAATAATTCAGTAAGCAAGGGAGTAAGCAAATATTTTCACTGCTGCAGCAGTGCTGGGGAAATTTCATCTCTCCCAGCTGATTTAAAAGGTTGAAAAGAACTCAGTGCCCATTCAACTCTAGATGGCGTGAAGATTTCACAAGCTTTAAGATCCTCACGTGCCTCCGACATTTACGCAAACCGTTGACATCAACACGATTAGGCATTGCACTTATGCTCGCTTTCACAGTTTATCAAAGCTTATATTTCCCTAGAAGTAAAACTCTATTCAACGCGAATCACAACACAATAACTGTTCCTGTTCGAAAATCACAACATTGTCCGTGATTGGGAATTTCTTGATACTTGCCGGAAGACAACATTTAAAAAAAATTTCATTGCCGACTGATGGATATGTACGCGAAATATATTCAACTCTTATTTGTAAAATTTTGAATTCTTGTGTATATAAAATTGCAGTCGTGAAAACCTCCAGCTGATAAGAGCAAAAATCTCAAAATTAAATCAATCAAGAAATGAGCAAGTTAGTGTCGTTCGGTGTTTCAATTTTTCGTGAAAGTAGCCGTTTGTGAATTGTACACAAAGCTCAAGGTATGTAACGAACAGAAAATTAAAATTGTTTAGCCACCGCTGTCTGCCAATTGGTAACATGTTAGACAAATTCAAATCAAACAAACTCTCTCAAAATAGAATTGGTCGTCCTGAAAAGGACGGATTTGAAATGGTCCGCATTTGAATTAAAACTTTCTTACTCTAGTTAGCCTTGGTCTAAATTTAGCAAACAAAACAAAATGTTAAAGACATAACTCTCATTTTTGTAATTTTTAATTGTTTAAAATTGTTAACAGAACTGATAGTCTGAATTGATACGCAGTAAATTTCCAACCGGCGGATGTAAACATCTTGTAAATCTATCGAGCATTTATTAAATTATAAGCGTATAATTTGTAACGATATTTTGAGACTGTCGCTTAGTTTTAGATTTTGACACCCTACCCATGCCGTAAGTTTAAACATTACATTTGGAAAAGCTTAGACCGTGTCAGATATTCAATAGCCTTTAGCAGTTCGGAGTGAGTATGCGTTTTGTTTTCCTTACTTTAAAACGGTTCAAATAAACGGAAAATATCCATATTCAACACCAAGTAGGTGCTAGATGAACTGCCAGACCGAAGAAAAAGATCAAATGTGAGAGGGAACGAATAAGACGTAATTCGGCCGTATCTGGCCGTAAAGTGAGCAAACAATTTCAAATGTCCCCTGCTTCAATGAACAGGCTCCTCAAACGTAATCTGGGATGCAAACCTTACAAGAAACAACAGGTTCACGGGTTGATGGAGCGTCAAAAGCAAGCCAGGGTCCAAAGAAGCAGTCGGATTTTCGGATGAGAAGCTCTTCTTCCTTCAGAACAGTCAACAAAATGATTGTGTGTATGTCAAAAGTCTTGCCAATATTACAAGCGATAAACTAGCTGTAGAACACTATTAGAATGTATCGAAATTCATGTATGGGGTGCAGTTTCACGAAAAGAAAAACTACCTCTTCTTTCCATAGAACCTGACGTAAAAATTAACACTGAATATTCCATTGAGCAGGCTTTGAGGAACCATCTGCTTTTGCAAGCTTCAACGCTGTATGAGAATACACCATATTGTTTCCAACAGCGCTCAGCTCTAGCTCACAAGGCAAAGAAGACACAAGCGTGGTGTGTGGAAAATTTTCCCGATTTCATCACAAGCGGATAATGGCCTGCATCTCCACCGGATCTCAACCCACTTGACTACTTTTTTTGGGGTTATATGCTTAAACATATAGGCCCTACGCAAGGGCTTACTTTAGATTGATTCAAAAAAACATTTGGTTGATATTTGAGACCGAACTCCTCAGGAGGGCGAGCGATTAGAATTGAATTAACATGCATTTTTCAAATGAAAAATAAATGCTATGATTTGGTTGATTTGTTTTGCTGTTATCCCAATTTGGTTTTAGTGACACCTATTGTGAGACACCCTGTAGGTAATTTGTAGAGCAGAATATTAACTCTAACATCAAAACCGTGAGGAAATCGAAAAATTGCAACCGATGCATTTCAATTATATAGTTGTAACCTGAACAAAACGACGATTATTTCATTTGTTTTGGATCGCCAATATTTCCAGCTTGAAATAAGGAAACGGGTGATAACGACGTAGTTGACAAGCTTCACCACACACCACTCAGAAGCTAGCCATACAGTTTGTCGACTTCACTATGCGGACCTTCGATCCGACTATTAAGATCTCCTCACAAACCTCTCGGGTCAAAAGGATAAAAAGTAACCGACTCAAGCAGGCAACGTGTTATCTTACCAGGGAGCTTACGCCATAAACGAAATTACGCTACCGAGAGCACACCATTTTCGCCTCTCATTGGCCATCAGCGTCAGTTTCCTCGGTGCCTGCGTTGCCCCCGTTGGCCGGGGACATAAAAGAAAATAGCTGAAGTTGACTTCCGCTTACGCACTATTCCTCGCTGCCTCCTCGGAGACTGTTGCATAACGTTGCCGTTTCATGACCCGCCACAGACTCAGGTACCTGGCTAAATACCGTCCAGTCGTTTGTCTAACAAAGTATGAAGTGGGAAAATGCCGTGAAAATACCTTTCCATTATATTTCCCAGTCGACTGGGGTTAGTTGATGGCACGACCTTGCTTCGGAGACACATTCACCATTTTTTATGGACACCATCACCATTTCCTTGCCAGGAGGAAATTTTCTAGGAGAAGTTGAACTCATTAAAACCATAATGCCCATCGTCCCGTGTAAATGAGGAAAAAGGCTTTCACTCACTTACTAAGTTTCCACTGTTTTTCTTTTGCCATGTCACAGTCACTGGCCCCGAAGCCGGAGGGTGATTCGGATTTTCGTCTTTTGGCCGGCATTCGGATGGCGTCGTGCGTAGAGAGAGGGCAGCCATCTTTTGCAATCAGAATTTGTTGCGCGCACTTGTCCTGAGGAGGAGGAGGAGGAAGAAAAAAGTTCACACTACTGTTGAAGGAAGCAGAAGGACCTCGTCCTCGACCATAAAATGAGCGGTTCAAAAGAACGTGATGAAAGTGCTTTTTCTTCCACAGCCCACAATCAGACAAGGTTGGACCTGGGGGCTGGTTCCTGTTCAGCTGGCCACCGACAAGAGCGACGATGGGAGCGCTTCCGGTAATGGGTAGTAAACAGATGTGAATTTTAATTGAATTTTTTTTTCTCTCTGCTTTTTCATCAGCAGTGAAATGCAACTTGTCACAAGCCATGAGGGAAAACGAGGAAGATGGTGACGGCAGAACGTGACCGTGGAAACTTTGATCGGATAAATTATTTTCCTGCAGCGGGGTGCACTTTTTCGGAGAATGGATTCAACCCCTGCCAGCTTGTTTAGAAGGAGTTTGGATTTTGGTTTTGCGATCGAGAGACAAGAGCAATTCGATTACGTGTCGTCCACCGCAGAGTCCACCGTCATCTTCTACGGAATAAACAAATTAAATTATGCCAATCAACCGAAATTCATATCTGTTTTCAAATTCGGTTTCATTCAATTTCATGAACTTTCCAGACTGGATGGTACCATTAGATGGGTTGTGCTATGGGAAACCAATTTCGAGGGAAGAATGTTCTGGGAAGCCATTGCCCTGGTGATAAAATCGTAATGAATCATAATTCACGTATCATTGCCCGGTAAACAAGATCAAAATAATTCAGCAATCTTGGTTTTGGTATCTGCATGGAAAGAATCCCTCCCCCACCCTCCTTGATAAACCACATTACGGGTTAGATCCGAACGCTTTGGATGAGAGATATGAGAGATACACATGTGTATTCCACTGCTGAGGCGAATTAGATTGTGAACTGCTATTGCATTTCAAAACCGGTACACCACAAATCTGGAAATCTGCATATATGAATTCCAGACGAATATAATCAATCGAAACGTTGTTAGCCACAACCAATAGGTAACGAAGAATTTTAACTTCACTTGTCTCGGTGACACGAATCGGTTCAGCTGCCCGTCGGTCTCGGCATGGGTTCACGTCAGTCTTCATTTAAGTATTTCCAGTCAGAGATGGTTTCATCATTTCAATCATTTTGACGTAGACTTCGCAGAAAAAAATAATTTATTTATTACAAGCTCGTAAAATTTTCGCTCGTTTAAAAAAGACACGTGAACAACGAAATTGTTTGCAATCTTTCATGCGCCATACAACAATGTTTGCAATCTTTCATACAACAGGCTAGATTCAGGCGTTATCTGACTGAAATTTACTTGAAATATCCCATTATTTTCTACCAAATCCAGCATTACGTTTATGTACATTAGGTAACGTAGAAAATTCAACGTTTCTTTATAGCTGTCGTTATACTTTAAGGGCTTACGCTGAAGCATTCTCGACGGCAGATATCACCTCAAAATTTAGAATTATTATAACCCAGAATCTGTACTAAGGCTTGCTTCATTTAGAATTGGAACAAACTTTTGCTCATATTGTGGCGCTCCTGGACGACGGATTTGGAAGTTCTTGGCGCCTACGTGTCACGTAGGCTTCACGTATGTATTTTTGACATTCAGAAAATCGACTGTACTTTGTAAACAATCAACAAGGAAGCCGAAAGAAGGGAAAAAAATGTTGCTCAGTTATTTGGAAAATCCATTGTAGTCTGCACCTAGGCTAGCTAAACAGCTGAAATTGCCCAGAAATACCGTATGGCGCGTTATCAAACGGTATATTGCCCAGAAATACCGTATGGCGCGTTATCAAACGGTATAAGGAAACATTGACGACGATTCGAAAGCCTCAAGCCAATCGTCAGAGTGCAACTGTCGACCGGAAACTGCGTGGTAAGATTTTGAAGACGATTAAGAGGAATCCCAATCTGTCGGACCGTGATTTGGCCAGAAAATTCGGTGCTGCCCATAGTACCGTGAGGAGAACTCGACTCCGGGAAGGAATCAAGTCGAATTGAGCTAGCAAACAGCCAAATTGGACCATAAAACAGAATAGTGTGGCCAAAATCCGTGCTCGGAAGCTCTACGACCAGGTGCTGACCAAGTTAGATGGGTGTCTTCTGATGAACGATGAAACCGATGTCAAGGCTGACTTCGGGCAAATCCCAGGTCAAAAATTTTACTTGGCAACGGCTCGGGGGGATGTTCCAGCCAAATTTAAATTTGTTTCTGCCGACAAATTTGCACGAAAATTCATGATTTGGCAGGGCATTTGCAGCTGTGGCAAAAAAAACGAAAGTTTTCGTTACAAATAAGGCAATGACGTCGGAACTATACCAAAAAGATTGTCTCCAAAAAAAAATTTTGCCATTCATTCGATCCCACGACCATCCCGTAATGTGTTGGCCAGATTTGGAAAGCTGTCATTACAGCAAAGTCGTTCAAGAATGGTATACAGAGAAAGGGGTCCAGGTTGTTCCGAAAAACCTTAACCCACCCAACTGCCCCCAGTTCCGCCCTATTGAGAAATACTGGGCAATCATGAAGAGGAGACTCAAGGCAAAGGGAAAAGTTGTCAAAGACATCAATCAGATGAAGACCTGGTGGAATAAGATAGCTAAAACGATGGACGATGAAGGTGTGCGCCGCCTAATGAGCCATGTTACAGGAAAAATTCGAGAATTCCTTCGAAACCGTGACGAATAATTTTATCCGTATTTTTTTCTTAAAAGTATGAAGAAAACGCTACATTTGTATGAAAAAAGATCTTGTATTCAATAAATAGCTGAAATACAGGCAATTGTTTTTGTTCCAATTCTATCTGAAGCAAGCTTTAGATATTGAATGCTTACATGCTGTGTTCATTCACTTTCAATCAGTGATATTTAAATTTGAAATAGCGAGATAAGTTTGCAAGAGAGACAGATAAAATGGTAACTCTGGTCACAATACACTGTTAACACTGCTTGCGCTGGAAATTATGAAACTACTATGGAGATTCTGGAAGAAGCATAAATTCAAAACTGGCTGTTGCTATGGTAAATCCCACAAAATTTAAAACTACACACTTAGAAATTATGAATTTTACACGAGACGTAATTCATGTTTGTAAATAGTCGAGGAACGTAAAGAAAAATTTTGTGTAAAAGTATGTCTCCTTTTCTCTTGTTGCCTTGTGGTCTCTTCCTCTTCAAATCTGTTTCCACAGATTCTTATGTGCTAAAGCACGTTTGCATGTGTCGGTCTCAGAGACAGAAATTTCCATGAGATTTTGGTAGTGTGTAGATCCCTCTGGCCTGTCGCTGGTCGTTTCGCTGCTTGTCCTGTAGCTCTAAGACAATCTGGGAGGCCACCGTTTGTACTGCGTCCCAATTGTCCGGTGTCGTGTCCCAATCATCATGCCGTTCCTCGCGTCGTTAGAGCGAGGGCATACTAAGAACACATGTTCCGTAGTTTCGTCCACTTCCGCACATACAGGACACGCTGAGGACTGAAACAGCCATGGCCTGACAGTATCTGTGTCAAGTAGAAGGTTACGCCACTCGACCCGTCCAGATATTTCTGGTTTAAGTCGGTGGGTCCAATGACCTTTGGTGGAATTATTCTACTCCCTCTGCTACCTGGCCATCGATGTAGATCTGGAGGTCCTGCGAATACCTTTTGCGCCCCTTTGCTCGAAGCACTACGCATCCTCTTTTACTGTGATGCCGATGGGCATCATCTCCGCTAAAACGCATACCGCGTCGCGTGACACTGTGCGGTATGCGCTGACCACTCTCAGACACATTAACCTGTGAGTACTTTCGAGCTTACCGAGGTAATTGGAGGAGCCTGCCCTCGCGTGTTGCTCCGATTTTCGGTTGTTAACAACCATAATCTCGGTCTTCTGTTGCGCTAGCTCCAGTTTACTGGAACTCATCCATCCCTTCTCAATGCCAATGGAGTGCGAGGCCGTTAGCTCCACTTCTTCGATGGATTCACCACATATCTCGAGGGTGATGTGGTCTGCAAACCCGACGATTTTCACCCCATTCGGAAATTCAAGCCGTAGTACTTCATCGTTCATCGTGTTTCATAGCACTGGGTCCAGGATCGAACCTTGCGGGACGCCTGCGGTGATCTAAACACGTTTCTAGCCTATCTCTGTGTTGTAGACCAGCACGCTTTTCTGGAAATAGCTTCCCAGAATGTTGTGCAGGTATCCCGGAACGTAAAGACGTTAAAGCTAGTCATCGATAGCTACCGAACTGGCGCTATTGAACGCATTTTGCTCGTCAACGGTGACCACAGAACAGTAGCGGACACCTCGCCTCTTGCGCTGGATTGCCACTTCAGCCGTTTTGGTGACGGACAGAATTGCGTCCAGCGTCGAGTTCCCTTTACGAAAGCCGAACTGGTTTTTAGACAGACCGTCTAAGCCCTCCGTGTACTTGGATAATCTGTTAAGAATAACCCTTTCGAGCACTTTGCCCGCTATATCCAACACGCATATTGGTCTATATGCCAATGGGTCCACTGGTGGCTTCCCCGCCTTTGGTAGCAATACTATAGTCTAGATTTTCCAGGCGTCCGGGAAGACGCTCTCGTCCAGACATCTTTGAATCGCCACTCTGGTCTTGGGTCGAAAAGAGTTCCCTGATGATGAGCTGTAGTTGCTCGGTTGGAGCTGTCGTGCCCTTGGCTTAAGCCATTACCACCCGATAGGCATCACCCCATGGGTTCGCGTTGGCTGTCGAACACAGACCCTCAAAGCAGGCTCGTCTGCTGGCCTTTATTTCTTTCTTAAGTGCAGCCTTAGCGGTGGCTAGCACCGCACGGCGCACCCATCTTTCAAGGTTAAACCACGCTCTTTGCATCCTCCTTTAAGCTCGGTGGCAGGTTCTTCGGAGGTTTGCGATCGTTTTTGTCCACCAGTAAACCGGCAACCTTTCTGAGCATGGTTGCGTCACACACTCGTGTAAGAAGTGCTACGAGTTGTTCACCGCGAGGATCTTGGGTATCGCTCAATCTCTGTTCCCGCTCTAGTGCTTCTTTAAATACTTCTTTATCGAAGTACGACGCCCTCCATCTGCGGACGAACGGAGTGGGTGCTCCTCCCTCTGCGCGCTGCCCAGCTCTGTGAGTGATGCTATAGCGAACCGTCAGGTGGTTGCTATAGGTGTAGCCATCCGCCACCCTCCAGTTGTTCAACTGCCCAGGGCTTCAGAACGTCACGTCGATAATCGACTCCACTGCATTTCTATGGTAGGTACTACTACTACGTCGGCCATGTCTACGTTTAGACTGGCCAGAGCCTCCAGCAGAATCTGGCCCCTTGGGTTGGTAAGGCGACTGGCCCATTCTAACGCCCAGGCGTTAAAGTCGCTCGCTACTACCAGCGGGCTACGGCCAGTTAGCTCCGTTGTCATTCGATCTACCATTTGTAGGAACTAGTCTACCGACCCTCTCGGTGGCGCATAGCAACTGCAAATGAAGTAGTCACTTTTGCGACCGCGAAGCCTTCGTTTGAAGTGGACACAACCTCCTGGAGTGGGAAATTGCCCGTCATCCATAATATCGCCTTCCTGGACCTATCCGCAACCCAGTTTCCGTTACCGGCAGGGATACGGTATGGGTCGGATATTTTTTTTTAAGGTTTACTGGCGGGACTCTGGATAGAGTAGAAACCTCTATGCCAGGCCTTTGATGATATACACAGAAAAAAATAATTAATTTTAACAAGCGCGTAAAATTTCCCCTCATGTAATTCCAAGCCAAAGGAGCGTAAACAACGATATTGTTTGCAATCTTTCATACAAAAGGCTGGATTTAGGCGTTATCTGGCTCAAATTTAGATGAAATATCCCATTATTTTCAGCCAAATCTAGCATTCCCTTTATGTGCATTAGATAACGCAGAAAATTCAGTGTTTCTTTTTATCTGTGTAGTTGCATAAATCCTTTCGAATCATTTTTCCTGCCGTACACGGAACATGTCGTCCATAGAGACGCTGTTGACACTGCCTCAAAAGTTACATTACATTTTACTTTCCCTGTCTCTCAGTCATGTTCATGTCAACTGTTTTATTTGGTGTCATGGCGTCTTTTTGTCTGTTTATTGAGCTCGTCAGTGTTACGTTCAAAATTTTAATAAGGTGTTTTACTTATCTCTGTTATTTCTTCATGATTTCTGCATTCTTTTATGGTTTGTGAATTTCTTCATCTTCTGTTTGTCTGGAGCTGTTCCATGCTATTCAACTCCCCTCAATGTCTTGCTATATGCATTTTTGCCATGTATACTTGAGTTTCATATTCTAGGGCTGTTTTCATCTTCTTTTTGCTATGTTGCAGTAATACATCGCCCATTGTCGGGGGACATTCTAAAAGCTACTTTTTTTTTTTCAAAAACTAGAATGTTCCTAAAATTATAGCATCAAGGGCTACCATTCCCATTTTTATCCCATTTCTGATTTCGTACTTTATATTCATTGTTAATTTTAAATATTTTTATTTAATTAGTAATGTTCCATACTGTTTGGTGATAATGACGATCCGAAAGAGCTGTAGCATGAGTTAAAAATAATAAAAAAAGACCAGTGATGGTTTCATCTAAACTGAGATTTAGGCTTGAAGATGAATTAATGTACCAGAAACTGGACGTATGCCTGCGGAGTTGGGTACAGGTGACTCGTGAGGTAGTAAGTGCTCTCAAGCACGAAGAGCAAGATAGGTAATTGTTATCCATTGTATCTATATCAAATAAAGTTATTTTTAATAGGTTTGCGTCGACCATCAGTTCAATCGGTTGAATCGTTTGTGTGGTTACTTTGTTCCGCATTATTTTTTTCGGGCGAAGCGTTTTGTCTTTTGTTTCGGTTGCCTATTGTTCGTTGCGCGAGTGATCGAGTGAGCATGAAAAGTCGTGGTTCGCCGGCCGGTGGTGAATACATAATTAATTGTGATCCAAATTATTCGTTCGTCATATGCTCGTCGGGCCACCCTATCTTGGAACAAATAACCATTGTTTAAGTGATTACACCAACAGTACGGTGTAGATCGATCCAAGTTGGCTCTCAGGCGTTGAGATGATTTTTTCTATTGAAATACTACTATCACACTCTCTGAGTGGCCCCAATAGCATCCTTACTGTAAGTAGCAGACGAAATAGGCCTATCTGTCAAAAGATAAGCTCGTAGTGGAATTTAAAGGAATTTGCTCGCGTTTACTAGCGAAAATTTGAAAAAGTGTTTCAATGTTTTTTTTTATTCCTAAAAAGTGATCAAATGAAGTGTTAATTTCAAATTCACCTAGTTTCCCAATCACAATCGTTCTACTAATACGCTCATACAAGTTTTTTTTAAATAGTGTTTTTTTTTTAAGTGAAAGTGATCATCTATTGGTTCTCTGTATTAAAACAGCTGTCTGGCAATAACGAAGTAGCAACCTCGGGCGGTCAATCATGCTCATGCTCATTGTTAATTTTAATTATTTTTGTTTATTTTTAAATGCAATCCACAAAAGGAATCAATTGATTGATGCATCAAACCTAAATTTCCAATTAATATGAATAATGGATCATGGGATGAATAATGAAACAGTTCCCCTATCTGGTAATGCTTTCAAAAAGTGTGCTGGTTTGTTTTGATTTGATTTGAAAATATTTCAGCTATTTCAACTGATTTTATGAGGTCAAATGCAGCATTTCTACTATTTTCAAATACTGTACTTGACCAATGATCACCATCTCAGAACTATAATGTTTACCGGTAAGAAGTACTAGAGGATTTTGAGAAGCACTTTTGGGCTGCATTTCCTCTGATCTGGCAACACTTGTGTGCTTCTTTCAAAAATGGCAAAGAACCTGGGACCTTGTAGTTGAAGTTAAACTATCTTTCGCCGGTGCGAGTGCGACGGATACTACGCACGTCGGCGCCTAGATCCACATTGCTTTGAGGACCTCGGAGTACTTAGACTCGTTATGACCGACGTAACGATTAGGACCTCGCCGCGGTTGCCAGGCTGATAAATCACAAACAACCCTCTCAGACTCACCTGAACCCCTGAAACGTGTATCCGTCCCCTTCGATAAAGACATTACACAAAAGCTAAAACCACGACATAGGGAATTTGGTTTGGACTTAGTTTTTTCCAGTAGGCACAACCAATTAGCATCGATGTTAGGCTCCACCCAAAGATTCAGTAGACACCTTAGGCAGAGCAGGAGTATACAGAATCAAGTGTAAACACTGCAGCAAAATATATGTAGGTTAAACAAAGAGAACCTTGGCAACAAGGTTCAAGGAGCATCTAGCGGAGGTGACTAAGGCTGTCAAACAGAACGAGAAAGGAATTTCACATAACTTCAAATCAACAGTCGCAGAACACATCTTCACGGAAAATCACGACATAACGACGAATGACATCACAATATTACGGACAACATCTACACCCTGGAAATTAGACGTCGCAGAAAGCTTAGAAATAAACAAACAACAGAACACAAATCTACTAAACAAAGACCAAGGCAACGGTTACACATGGCTGTTCAACTTAATACCCAAACGACATCAAACCCGACGAAGCGAAGCACCCGCTGCTACACAATAAGAAGGTTAGGTATAGATGGAAAAAAGTGAGGTAGATATTAAGTACATTTGTTTTTGACTCAGGATAGGTATAAACAAAATAGTAATAAGATAGGTATAAGCAAAATAATGATTGGTAAACGCTTTGTATTTAGAAAAATGTATATATATACGGCAGGTGGCGAAGGTTTTCTTTAAGTCGAGTTATTAGTACGAGACACTGAAGAAGTCTGCACATTGTAGACGAAATACGCGTATCTGTCGAAGATAAGCAAAGGTAGTTGGAATTAAATGGAAGATACTAATTCTTCTTCTAATTTCTAGTTATTGTAGAAGATATCAATGGGCCACATCTAATAGTTTCGCCGCAAATACCCATGTCCCACTTTTTTCTATTATGTCCCACTGTGCGCCGGGGTCACTCACTTCTCGCCCCGCAGGACGTGCGGTTGGGTTCCCTGCTACAAGCCTGCTGCAAGGCTGGACTAACCGATCTGTACTCCTACAGCTTTCCTTCCGAACCTTCAACAGAGCGCTGATCATTTCTTATGAACTAAAATAGGGTAGGTAACGACTTAAGCACCCCAAGACCCTATTCCAAGCACGGGGTAAACGTTAACCTACAACGCTACCTGAGATGTATTGAATTACAAACAGCAAATCAAAACTCCCTATTCCTCAACCGTCGATCGGATCTCACATTTTGCTCGCAGCCCCTTCCAAACGCCAATAATTCCCGCACAATAATAGAATTAACGCCTACCCGCGACAAAGCGGAGCTTACTCGGCAGGTTGAACAGATCTTGAATTAACAGCTCTCTCTCCATCGTAAAGCAGTAAATCCTGCCGCCCGTAATTACTGTTATAAATCTCCGCTCGAGATAAAAGATAATCACTCCCTCGCTACTTCACTTCAAGCGAGCACTCAGGCGAGGAAGCACTTTTCTTCTTCGTTTTCCACCTCTCGTCCTCCACTCTGACACTTTGGCACCAGACTTCAGGAGCGGAGAAATTCGGGAATGAAAAAAAAATCATACCTTCAATCCTTATTGAAAGCAAAACAGCGCAGAATAAATCCTTGACAAGCCTTGATAATTATGTCTCCGCCTTTCCCACCGGGGTGAAGAAAAACAAGCGGCATAATGATGTCATTAATCGATTTTTAATTTAATTCTCCGCGATTTTAACCCGTTCAAATGACCCCCCCCCCCCTTTCGCTGGAAAACACTTAAAAGAAATGAGTCCCGAAACGGCCGGAAAGTTCGCAAATAAGTTGAGCTTTTAATTTTCGCAGCCGAAAATCTTGAGGTGACAGCTGGTCCATCCTGGTCGTGTCTCCCCCGCAACTTGGGGCATGACCTCGCTGGTTTTGAATGAGAAAACTTTTTTCCTCCCTCTGATCTTCATCACTTCAGTTCTGATGACGAAAAAAATAAACCGGGGAAGGGTGCGGGCAACTTTTCCGTCACTGCCAGTGAAAGCCGAAAGTGCCAAAAAGTAAAACAGAAGAGTTGGTGGTGAAGTTCCTCGCCCCGGCCCCGCCCCCTTCTGCACGGGCATTGCACTGATTGAACTCAATCAGCCCATGGTTTGGACAGTGTTGGAGCGAGTTCCGCGAGATAATGTTCCGCGTCATGGAGAAAAGGCTGGGCTTGGAACTTTGCGATAATAAGTTTGCTGTTGTTTTGTTTTCCATTTCCCTGCCTTCGAGGGAAATGTTTGATACTTGATGTAAATTTCCGACGGAGGAGAAAGCTGCGGTTTGAGTTCAGTGGTGATCGCGAATTGGAAGCGCACTGATAAACTCAGTTGAATAGTTGATGATTTTCAGCTGAAGCTCATAGTTCGTGGAGTTTTGTTGTTTTGGAGAAACGCAGATTTCATCACAGCGATAAAAGAAAATTAATACGTCGTCCGTTTGTTCGGGGGGCTTTCTGTCCGGAAAGTTTTCTCCGAAGCGTCTTGGGAAACTTAACTAACCTGGGAGCGAATTAGATCGGACCAAAAGTTTAGGGCCATTTTTCAGGAGCCATTCTGTTCGGGTCCCCCCTGGCAAGGTAATGATAATGCAAATGGAATTTTCACACTTCCAGACAGGGTGGGTTTGATTCAGTGTTTTGGACTGCCAGCGAGCGAGTGCCAAGATTAGGATGATATGAAATATGATTTGCTGCTACGGCGGCAATGACAAATTTCTCTTCAGAAGTTTTTTGGATACTGAAAGTCCGAATGAACGCAAAGGAATTGGAATCGGAACAGGTTTCATCCATTATTTCATTTTGACATTAAATTAGGTCTAACTTTAGGAAGTTGGACTGAATTTTGCATGACAGTAGGCGTAATGTTTTAAATATTGTGTTATTTTTAATGTTGTTCGAACAGCCAATGTACACGAACTAGATGGAATAAATGTAATGTAATCTTGAATACGACCTATCAAGCGGCGCACAACGGTCTCGCCTACTGTTCTGGTGATTTTATCCCATCAATTTTTCACATGAACTTCCATTTTACTGTACCATTTGACTGTACCTTTTACCTTCAGTTATCTCTTCATAATAACCCACTATTTTTCAATGAGTCTGAACTGGTGACAATTGGGCTGGTGAGGGTGTTCAGAACTAATTTGAATCCACTGTCATTGTACGATGTTGTAACGTTTACATTAAGGATGGTGATTATTAAAGAGCTATCACAGACAGTGCTGAGCTCCATCATGGTACTGAGAGCGTTAGAATTGACAAATGCGATTCTTGCAATTGACAATCAAAGCATCAGAAGAGCCTCTCACTCTCTCAAACTTCTCATCATCATGAAATAATAACCGAGAGATATTTCTCTCTTGCGTTTCATACTCATTTTCTATATCTTGTACAAGCAGCGTTGCCAAGTATATTTTTACAAAGTCAGGAAGTATATGAAATAAAAATCAGGAGAAAATCATGATTGTCATTTTGTGTGTACAATACTGATGTTAGTAAAAATATCGTTTATTAAAAACCAATTTATATTTATCTCTTTCAGTTTCAGTTTCAAAAGTAAAGCGCAAAGTTTAGGATGTCTTGTATATCAGAATAGATTTATTGGATATTATTTGTCAATTCCATTCCAGAGTAGCCAACTAGTAAAAGCTTTGGCAGAACGCCCTTACTCTGATTAGTTAATTTATTTCGATTAATATTAATTTGGATTGATAAAAATTACGAAAATAAGGAAAAATCTGGATTTTTTTTATCAAATTCTGGAAAAAATTGGTGCTTGTCAGGATTTCAGGAAAAATGCTAAAAAGTCTGGAAAATCCTTAAAAATCAGGAACATTGGCATCGCTGTGTACAAGTGTTATGTGATACGACCGTATCACCAAGAATGAATATACTGGCATGGAAATTGACCGTCATTTTACTTCTCTAGTATACAGACGATCATGATGGTCATCGCAAGTATCGCGGTGTTTCTACCGTCAAATTCAGCAGAAATTACACCGCCAGTGGCGATATGTCTGTAGCTTGAGCTTTACGATTGAAGGTTCAGTTCTGGAGGAATTCATATTATGGGCCTGAAAGCCATTTGTAAACAATAACTTTAAATGTCGATTTCTCTTGAATCTTAGATCATTCTCGGAAATGAAAGCAGCATCTGGTAGAAGAATGTTAGTTTTAACATATGGAGTAGCTGAATATAGTAGGATTCTCGTGATTCATGAGAGATTAACGTTTAAAGGCATTGTTTAAAAATGTCTTTTAGGCTCTGATCATGAATTTCTCAAGAGTTTTTTTTCTTCAACCCTTATGTGTTTGACAGGGTAGCCAGGTATCTTTTCAGGTTTTACATTACGAAATTTCATTTATTTTGTGAAGCAAACAGGATGCTGAAATTCTCTGATACCTTAGTAAAAACCGGAAGGCAAATTTGTGAATAATTTTTTTTTGTAAAGCAGCAAGGGTGACTGAAGGGGGGACATCGATTTTTTACCCTTTAGCTGTTCGACAGGGTACCTGGGTATCCACCTAATCCAAATGATTAGAACTCCGGCAATTATTGACCGATTTTAATTATTTTGACACCGTTACATTTCTTAAATGGCCATTAGCATAGGAAGAAAACCCTGCCAATATGGGTTTCGAAATTCATAAAATTTCTTAAGTAAGATATTTCTCAAACGTTTTGTGGCTAGTTTTGTTCATGCCACTCTAAAACCGACGGAAATATGTTCCGGGATGACCGTTCCGAGGACAAATTATCAAATGGCAACAAAAAGTTGAGAAAAAGTCTTCTGGAGAAATTCTGAATATATTATTGGCCACTCGAGGCCCCACGAGAATCTGAGTGGTCATAGAATAAATCATTTGATGGCCACTAAATGTTAAAAAATATCCTACTGGAGAAATTTCATGAATTTTGATGCTCGTATTCCCAGGGTTTTCTTCTGAAAATGTTCATGGTCACTCGAGGCATTATAGGAATCTGTTACAGAATGGCCGTTTCGGGAACAAATCTGCTTATGGCCCACAATGTAATAGGCATAGTTTCTAAGAATTTATACAAAAGATATTGACACCCATTCTCGGAAAATCAATTGATATTCCCAAATAGTGTTTCCGTACCGCACCACAGCCCCGGAAACCCGGACTCAAACCCTCACCTACCAAATGGATTCAAATTGTCATAGTCGTCCATTAAGCGAATGAGTTTTTGAATCTAACGGTGCCAAAAGAATTAAAATTGGACAATAATTGCCCGAGGTTAACATCTATTATGCTGGAAATTATTTGTCTCGCATATCGTTCTCAGAGATAATTAGTGAGTGATTGATTTTTCTACCCTCTTCATATCACATTCTCCAGCAGTCATAACCGGTCAAATGAGATCAACCTGTTTGTGGGTTCTAATTTGACCATCATTTGTGAGTTATAATGATCATGAGAAGATGATGGTCATAGTCTTATAACCGTCATGAAAATGGACAGTACTGATGACAGATAATTGCTGTAGATAAATTTCTCATAGAAGGTAACTATTTAAGCTTACTTACTGAAAATTCTATGCCTTGCAGATTCGGTAGTTAATCGGAACATTTGCCATGACGTACGAAAACATACGTGCAGGCATGTTTTTGAGTTCTTTCTTCATTTTATTTATCTATTCGTTTTCGTGACAAAATTGTTGGAGTAGACCTTACGTTTCAGGTTGGCCCAGAAATTTTCGATGTGACGCAGCTGGGGGACGTTGCGCGGGTCCTCCGACTTGGGTATCACATCGATATTCAGCCGTTCCGTCTCCTCCAACGAGGAGTTTATTGTTTTAATATTTCACTTATTGCTTGCTCTCAACTTAGTGTTCTAAAAGCACTTCCACAGTTATTAATTGAGAGCAATGCCGGATTCCATTTTTGCATAGGTATGATTGTGTGGCAAGTACCATCATACCCTATGCCCAGGGAGTCGAGAAAATTTTGCAGCAGTCACCTCCAGCATGGTATTGCTTTGTAGCTACGCCGATTCCGATTGGGCTAAGGGAGGAACCAAATTGAAATATACTGTACCTAAACAGTGGAGCTAAAATTTCAAAATTTGCCTCAATCTAATGCACGTGTATGAAATGTAAGATTTGGCATAATTTTTTGGGATGTTTCATGTAAAACCAGATATCATCTAAATCTGGTGTGTTATATGAGAGGCAATTTGGTTGTTTACACATGCTTTAGCTATCAATTGAATGAGTTTTACGCATCTGTTTCAGTCTGTTTTTTTTCAGTGTAGGTTTGACGCAGAACTGTGATTCGAAAAACCTTTTTTCAGTGCGAAATTTCTAAGAAATTTCTTAGAAATGCATAGAACGTTGAGAACTGGTGTTAGCTCGATTTTTTTATTTGAAAATAATCGTAGGTCACCCTAACGGAATATCACATATTGCATGTTAACATTGGCTTATGATTATTCAAGGGATGGTTCAATACTATACTATATATCTTCTATATTTCATTCATTTTTTTTTTCAATTTTTTTAAATTTTTCATCTTAAAGGACCACCTTAATAAAAATTACGCCAGCCGCCCTAATGAAATATCACATAGAATATGTTACCAGTTACCAACGATGATATGCCTCAGGCTTTGTGCACAAATTACGTAACGCATGAAGTGGAGGGAGGGGGGTTGGGCAACCGTTGTGACATATGAGGGAAGAGGGGTTTTAAAAATCGTTACGTTACAAAATAACCAATTTGAAAAAAAAAATCAAAAGTGAATAAACAATTTGCATCAATAAAATTTCCTGTGTGCCAAGCATAGTAGCAAGTAGAAAAAGGTTAATTTATACTCGTCAAGAACTATGTTTAAAAATTCTGGAAAAACTCCACTTTCAATTCGCCAAATGAAAGCTTACAATCCATATATTGTAGAAAAAATATCTAAACTAAGCCAAAGCTTTGTTTATGTATTATTAATCACGTTTGCCATAACTGGAACACTGCACCAAGGTATCGCCATGGTCTTAAATTTTGGTTCCTTTGATGGACAATCGCATGTGTTTCTTATAGGAGTGATCATAAAAGAAACACATTTATGGCCAAGTGGTGCAAGAAATCTGAAATTTTAAGAAAAATAGTCTGGTAAAATGGTAGTTTTCACTACAAAATTTTTTTGTGTGTGCATCAAATCTAGACAAAATAGTCAAGAGGGCGATTTTTTTTAAATTTATTTATTTTCCGTCGGCCTATTTCCTCACATGGTGACAATCAATGTTTCTTACTATGAACGAGACATTTGTTCTATCTACAAAATCCATGTTTACGAAACGAGTGAAAGCTAATTTACAAAAATAAATTTTCAGTGCAAAAACGGATACAGGGAGTTCGGACCAACGGATCTTTGCGTTGGTAGTGGATATAGGTGTTAGCAACCAAGCATTTCCAGGAAATTTACGTTTTAAGTCATTGTTTACAATTGTTACTGTCCATCTTTTGACGATTTTGTCTGGAAATCCACTTGTTACTGCACTGTTGTTCTATGTTTCTGCCGTCATGAACTAATCGTATACAGCGCGCCCTTATTCATACACTGCACGGATCAAAAGGAAAACCCTGACTAGTGTATAAACAATATAATTAATAATAATTAGATTATAAGGCTTGCTTCATTTAGAATTGGAACCTACTTTTGCTCATATTGTGGCGCTCCTGGTGGACGGGAATTTTGTCAGCGTATGTATTTTTCACATTCCGCAAATCGACTGTACTGTGTAAACAATCAACATGGAAGCCGAAAGAAGGAAAAAAACTGTGCACAGTTATTTGGAAAATCCATTGTGGTCTGCATCTAGGCTAGGCTAGGCTACACAGCTGAAATTGCCCAGAAATACCGTATGGCGCGTTATCAAACGGTATAAATTGACGACGATTCGGAAGCCTCAAGCCAATCGAAACTGTCGACCGGAAACTGCGTGGTAAGATTTTGAAGACGATTAAGAGGAATCGCAATCTGTCGGACCGTGATTTGGCCAGACAATTCGGTGCTGCCCATAGTACCGTGAGGAGAACTCGACTCCGGGAAGGAATCAAGTCGTATCGAGCTAGCAAACAGCCAAATCGGACCATAAAACAGAATAGTGTGGCCAAAATCCGTGCTCGGAAGCTATACGACCAGGTGCTGACCAAGTTCGACGGGTGTCTTCTGATGGACGATGAAACTTATGTCAAGCCTGACTTCGGGCAAATCCCAGGTCAAAAATTTTACTTGGCAACGGCTCGGGTGGATGTTCCAGCCAAATTTAAATTTGTTTTTGCCGACAAATTTGCACGAAAATTCATGATTTGGCAGGACATTTGCAGCTGTGGCAAAAAAACGAAAGTTTTCGTTACAAATAAGACAATGACGTCGGAACTATATCAAAAAGAGTGTCTCCAAAAACGAATTTTGCCGTTCATTCGATCCACGACCATCCCGTAATGTTTTGGCCAGATTTGGCAAGCTGTCATTACAGCAAAGTCGTTCAAGAATGGTATGCAGAGAAAGGGGTCAGGTTGTTCCGAAAAACCTTAACCCACCCAACTGCCCCCAGTTCCGTCCTATTGAGAAATACTGGGCAATCATGAAGAGGAGACTCAAGGCAAAGGAAAAGGTTGTCAAAGACATCAATCAGATGAAGACCTGGTGGAATAAGATAGCTAAAACGATGGACGAAGAAGGTGGCGCCGCCTAATGAGCCGTATTACAGGAAAAATTCGAGAATTCCTTCGAAACCGTGACGAATAATTTTATCCGTATTTTTTCTTAAAAGTCTGAAGAAAACGCTCCATTTGTATAAAAAAAGATCTTGAATTCAATAATAAATAACTGAAATACAGGCAATTGTTTTTGTTCCCATTCTATCTGAAGCAAGCTTTAATGAAAACTGGAGGTAGAAGCTCGTTCAGAACGTTCATACTTTGATTATTTTTTCTAGTAAGCAAGTATTGAAATTTGGTAATGAAATAGTTGCAAAATCGTTGGATCTTATTTGTTTGTTTTTTTTTTTCAATGGAACCAAAAGGTTAGAGCTTCGAGAATTTATAGTCAATTTGAGAATCGAGGAAGTTTGAATATCAAAGAATATGAGTGACTTACGAACAGCGAAACTGAGAAGCTAAGAATCACATTATTTGAGATCCCACTAATTAAGGTATCAACGAGTTTCCTAGACGGTCAGATATTTTGTAGAGAAAACGATGTACCAGATCCGTTTCATGAGCTACAAACCTGCCTAGTATCAGCGCCGCGAAAAGATAAAACAGTAACCTTTTATCTCAGGAAAGCTTTACTTAGGCTCCGCTAGCTTTTATTTAATCACACATTAAGTAAATGAAATTCGAAGGAAAACACAACGAAAAACAAGCCGATCCAATATGTTGTGCTAACAGCCCCCGAAAGAAAGAGCACAAGACCCATCTTTTTTTTTTGTCCATGCTGCAACCGTGGATAAGATTCACCCAGCGCAGCAGTGTTGGAACGGATTTCTTGAAAGAATATAGATTTAATGAATCTCAAAACTGCTTTCTTGGGCTTTTGTTTCGCTTAAATACAACACCCCAGATCCCCCCCCCCCCTCCCCTGCCCTCCACCCAATTCAAGGGGTTACATTTTGCGCTCAAAGGCGCCTTCCAAGAATCAAGATAATACTTCCAAATGACTAGAAAGAAAGTTACGGGAGAGGAACAACCCATTCACATACAATGTGTACTGTGTTGCACCATCTCATCGCAGCCCATAGATATAAACATGTTCGAGGGAGCTTTGGAGTAGACTAGGCGAAGAAAACCAAAGGAGGAACTTTTTCCTGTAAGACTTTTTAATTAATTTTATTTTCCCTTTGCACTTTCTTGTCGGAGTTTTTTGCCCGCTTGCTTCGCTCGAGGGGTTTGTTTGCTGATGGTGCCAAGTCTTTCCTTTTCAAACAACTTTGGACTCTGTCGATGGTCCTGCCCGACCGGAGGAAGGGTTAGTTTTTTTTTTGTTCGCAGGTTCTTTTTTGCCCCTAGTGTGGACAACGCTTCTTCTGGTTGGGACAATTTTATTAATTTAATTGAAAGATTGGTAATTTAAATTGATGTCATACCTGTAGAGTTTCGAATTTGGGAACGATTGCGCCTCGATTTTAGAGTATGAATTTTAAAACACAACTTTATTAGTTCAACTGACTATACGGGACGATTTTCGGTTCGATGCTATCGACTGTTTATTTCCAACTAACTTTTAGCTGTACTGCCTATAGGCTTTTATCGATCAGCGGGAAGATTGGTTTAAGGATATCAATCCGATCGGATATCGTAACAGTCATTTGGTAGAAGTGAGACAACTACTGATAAGAGATTCGAGCAGTAAAGTCTGTTCTACATTTACTTGGTATCTCAACATGCCGTCAACACCGTGAAAATGCTAATTTTAAAGACTCAAACTTT
>JASCZW010000161.1:0-240997 GCA_034211315.2 Aedes japonicus | reverse complement strand
ATTAGTTTCGAAGAGTATCCGCTTAACTAGGGCCCAGTACTTCTCTATTGGGCGAAGTTCTGGGCAGTTTGACCGATTGGCTATTTTTGGCACGTATTAGACATCTTGTACCTTATACCATTCCAAGACGGATTTTGCATAGTGACAAGAAGCCAAAACAGAGCTGGAGAGTCGTGGCTTCTGATGAACGGTAGCAACCGCTTTTGCAGTCATTCTTTCTCGTACACATCCTTATTGATAGTGCCGGTAGAGACGAAACTTTCAGATTTTCGACCACAACTACATATGGCCTACCAAATCAGATACTTCTTCGGGATTTTTGGCACCTTCTTTGTCCGGAATGCTCGGTAACGGCGTTACCGCAAGCTCTTTTAAATCTTTGAGAAATGTTTTCAAAAAAATTGTGTAAAGCTCCTTAGCACGACTTTTTGGAGTGAAATTTGGATTGTCATCACGGTTGGACACTTTTTTAACTTTGTACGCCTTCAACCCTTGCCTCTGCTTAACTTTTTATACGTATGATTGTGACTTTTCAACTTTGCGACCCGCAATTCGCACAGAAAAATTGCGATTTTTCTCAATAATGGCTACCACCTTCTTGCTCACTTTTCGATTTCTTCCGATTCCGATCCACAGTCAAGCGCTGGTTAAATAATTTGCAAAAACAAAACTCGGTATTTTTCAGTAGTTTCAGTTTCTTGGCATGAACGGGCACCGATAAAATTGGATATTGCTGCCGTTCGTACAAAATACATGTGCCAAACCATTTTACTGAATGTAACAAGAATGTAAACATGTTTTACTACGAAATAAAGTGAAATAATTCAAAATCCACACTGAAAAAAAATGTCCTTAATTTAACGTGAACAGGCTTTAGTTGCTAATTTCTCTGGGTATTTCACTAAATTATTCATCATGTGTCTTCTGGTTTATGAGGTATCATGTTTTTTTGGTTAATGAGGTACACTTCAAACTCTCAGTGATTTTCAAAAAAGGAATTTCGAACGGCATCCGAAGCAAACTCCTCATCAGAATCAATTGCTGTACACTTTCTATTCATAAACGCAACGATGGCACTTTTTATTGACATCAGAACTCTACATCAATTGGATGTAAGCAAGTGAGGATCCAAATCCAATCCAAATCCAATCCAAATCCAATCCAAATCCAATCCAAATCCAATCCAAATCCAATCCAAATCCAATCCAAATCCAATCCAAATCAATCCAAATCCAATCCAATCCAATCAAATCCAATCCAAATCCAATCCAAATCCAATCCAAATCCAATCCAAATCCAATCCAAATCCAATCCAAATCCAATCCAAATCCAATCCAAATCCAATCCAAATCCAATCCAAATCCAATCCAAATCCAATCCAAATCCAATCCAAATCCAATCCAAATCCAATTGAAATGAAATTCAAAACCAATCTTATTTTAAAGCTCGATTCAAAGTTAATCTGGACACACGGTTTACTTCACCACCACGTCCCTGGTGGTTGGAACAATGTTTTATTGACGAAGAAATTGGTGAAAAAATGAGAAAATTAATTGTGCACAAACATCTAGAGAATCTTTAGGGGTCTGCCTCAAATGTAAATTTGTTTTTGCTGATAATTTTGCTCGGAAACTAATGAACAGAGCTTTGATCACATCTCACACAATGACGTCGAAGGTTTACATTAAATAGTGTCTGAAAAAAAGGATTTTACCCTTCATTCGGCAACACACAACCAACGTTATGTTTTGGCCGGATCTAGCCAGTTGCCACTTCTCTAAGGAATGGTATGCTGCAAACCATGTTAATTTCGTCGTTAAAGAGATTAACCCTCCGAACTGCCCTGAGTTCCGATCGAAAAATATTAGGCAATTGGCAAGCGAAAACTTCGAGGATGCAGTAAAGAAGTGACAAATGCACAACAAATGCGTGTGAAGTGGAATAAGTTCGCCGGTAGAGTGTTACCAGCGACTGTGCAGATCATGATGCAGGGTGGCCACACAATCTTAATATAAAAATTCCCGCATTTTTGCTTAATTTTCCCGACTGTTAAGATGAGTTAATATAAATTACTCGTAACTAAATCTCTGAGCTCCCAAACTTTTTCCAGTTTGATTTACCACCAGACACTTTCCATTTATTTAACATACGCCTTTTTGTGCGACAGGATGAGCCATTTTTTAACAAATGTTGTCAAATTTTGTAGCTCCTTCTTGGTTCTAGCCAAAATTTGTCCAAATCATTTTCTTTTCTCTGGAATCCGGCAAACAACGTCAGACGGCATTGAGCACAGCTGCCCAAATTCTTCTTTCACCATGTGTTAACACCCTCACAAACGCAATTCGCCAAACTTCAAACGCATTCGCCACCACATGAAAGATAAGTTCATTTCTGGCCTCACCTGTTACAGCCGTGTAGCCAGATCTTCTAAGGGCATCTTCAACGGTGGTTCAAATCGTGGTTTGGATTTATTTGTTTAGACCAAATGCAAAAACATCGCTGCATCGCTGGTGTTTGTAGGTTTTGTTTTATACCGGTTTTTTTTTTCATCGTTTCAGAACTTATAAAAGCTTCTAAGTTCCTTACTGAACGCACTCTTTAAAAATTTAATTTAATGAGCTTCGGAATATCTATGAAGATTGGGTGGAAATATGAACGTTGATTAAACTTCTCGGCAGTTGAATAAAATAATTGGAAGTTTCCAGATAATCATAAAGTTTGCTCGCTGCTTTCGAGAAGAGACATGGTGGAACTTTATAGAAGTTCATTGAATTGCCGAAAAATTATTAACGTTTTTGGAAACTTGGATGAACTTCCAAAAAGTTTGCTGATCATCCATAGAATAGGAACGGTTTACTGGAAATGACGGAAACTTAAAAAATCAGATTTCGCTTCCCAGAAGTTGTTTTAACATCCATCAGGTACATATTCTGTGATAAAAAGCAGAATATCACACATATTTAAATAATTTACGAGAAATTGAAAAAAAAAATCTTGGAAGCCGTGGAATTTCTGTGGAATAGTTAGCATTACCGAGATGTTGTTAAGCCGTACAAGAACTTTTTACAACCTCCAAGATTGTGAATAGGTTGAAATTCTATGAAATTGATTAAAAAGTAGTTGGTTTCTTCATTCTCGTTTTGGTTGGGTTCGAAAAATAATCGAGTAGTAAGAAGTTTCAGTTCTTCTTATAACTTAAATACCCTGAACTTTTGGGATGTTTTCCGAACGATTGGAAAGTTTCTCGATCACCTGGAAAGATCCCTGAAGTTCTAGGAAGCTCCCCAAACTTATGGAAAAATCCTTTGAATGTTTCTTAAGCTTTTCGAATGCTCAAAAAAATCCTGTTTCCTGTTTATCTGGGACGTTTTCTGAAATTCTGGAAAGTTTCCCGTTCTTGGAGAAAGTTTACTGAAATTTTTGGAAGATCGCAGGGCTACTGAGAAATTTCCTGAATTGAGCTTCTGGAAAGTTCCCTGAACTTCTGGGAAATTTTCTGAATTTCTGGGACGTTCTCTGAACGTTTGAGGTGTTTGCTGACCTTTTGGAAGGTTTCCTGATCTTTGGGGGAGCTCCATGATCTTTGTGAGCATTGCCTGAAGTTCTGAGAAGTTTTTTGAATTCATGAGAAACCCTGAACTTCAAGGAAGTTTCTTGAATCCTTCATGTTCGCTGGACTTCTAAGAAGTTCTGTATATGTCTAGCAAGTTTCATGAAATTCTAAGAAGTTCACTAAACCTCTAGGAAGATCCGCAAACTGTTGAAAAGCTTCATGAATTTCTTGACTGTTCTCTATTGGAAGTTCTCTAATTTTCTGGAAAGTTCCTTGAATTTTTGGGAAATTCCCTGAACATCTTGAGTAGTTTTGTGAACTTCTGAAAAATACCCAAAATAATCTGATAAGTTTTCTAAACTTCTGGAAGCCCCCTGAATTTTTGGATAGTTACCTGAACTTCTGTGAAGAACCCTTTACTTTTGGAAACTTCCCTGAACTCGTGGTAAGCTCCTTGAATTTGTGGTCAATTCCCTGAATTTCTAGGAAACAATATGAATTTCAGGAAAGTTGTCTGAACTTCTAGGAAGAACCCTTAATTTCTGAAAAGCTCCCCGATTTTCTGGAAAGTTCCCTGATTCAATGGTATGTTCCTTTGACATCAGGGAGAATAGCTAAACCTCGGGAAAGTCTAAGTCAAATCTAAAAAGTATACCAAGCTTCTGATGAAGTTCCCTGAGTTTCTAAGTGCACTGAATTTACAAGATTTTTTCGAACTTTTGGGAGATAAGTTTGTCCATCAGTTTCTTAACATTTTCCGATATTGGGGGCGTAAATACTGCTGGCCGTAAGTCTTAAGGACAGATTTGCAAAAACGTTGGTCTGTTTTTTTTAAGTTTGCTGATGCAAAGCAAATATAAAGATGTTAAAATAGACCACCGCTGAAGATGCTCTAACCGGTACGTTTTGAACAGGCTGAAAAATGAGATCGGTGGACCGAGTAAATGACAAAAACGCTACTCAAATCATTTGAAAAAGGTTCCTTCCATATGACAAAAATTCCCGATGACTTTTGAAATTCCCACCTTTTTCCCGCATATTTCTCGATGATTTTGGATTCCCGCATTTTTCCCGCATTTCCCGCATTAAAGTGCGAGAGTTCGTTTTTTTTTAATCAGTTCGTTTATTTGTTAGGCTCAGGCGTGTGTATCACTTTACGGAGCCGATATTCAATATTGTTGTACAAAACATTTTACTTTTTGTTATTAGTAAAAGAGGGATGCCAATTACTCGTGGCTAGCTCGAGGTAACTGGGTCACATAATCCTTTGGAAAGCGCTAGGTAGGTAACTTATTTGAGCCATTATTTGCTGCTTTTGGTTGCAACATCTACCAAATCCTCGATCGCTGTAGTCCCTTTCAGGAACTAAGCCGCAGATGGGTGACCACAGTTTGCTGGGCAGGTACAAGTAGCACGGAAACAAAAGGATAGTATAACTGGGACACAATGGTAGGGAATTTACTAGAGTGGAAGGAAGGCGGGTGATGACGTTACACTCTTAGAGCAGACAAACAAAGGAATTCGTAAATCGCTTGCATGTAGGGAAGATCACGTATTCCCAAAACATCTCTTATCTCGCGGAAGGGTTGTCTACCTCGGGCCACTAGGGTATCCAATAGTCGTGCTCTGGAAGCATCATGATCCGGACAATGCCAAACTTGCGAGAGTTCGTTCGAAACGGTGAAATGTAATAACTTGTATTTGAGTTATCGTCACTTGAATGCGTCCAAATTTACTTTGTCGGGGCTCTATTTCAAACCAGATCCAATTCAAATCCATTCCAACCCAGATCAAATAATAATCCAAATCAAATTCAAATCCAAATCGAAATCCAATGCAATTTTTTTGGATTCCAATGCAAATCCAATCCAGATCCAACCCAATCAACCAATCTATATCATGGTAATTGAAACATCCAGTACTTCCCTGAAAGTTTGAACTCCTTGCAGAAATTTAACGCAAAAAAAACATCTTGCTGTCCTTTTCATCCACACGAGCATTTCAAGAACAAAAACGTTGCAAAATGCGACGCCATCTGCAATAAATGCCACCATTATTCAGATGTACTGATCCCAACTGCCACGACAGCATCATTCGGATAACCCTATCCGCTTGACTTACTACACAAATATTTGCCTCAACTGCGCGGATTCGAAGATTCTTCCCGAAAATCAAATATTTACCAGTCACTGTGTCGGTTGTATACCAACTCACGGTCAAACGCCTCAATTCAATTTAAAGCGAACAAGTTCGGTCGGTCCTGCAGAACGTGTTCACCCGGATACTGCAGGCTTCGAAGCGAAAATGTGAATATCTTCGATAAACATCATCCTACCTACGACTGCCGGCAGATTGATTGTAGATACACTTTCGCCTCGCCAATCTCGTTATGATGACACTCAACGTGATCGTGTTTCATCCATCACTCACTTCTGACGATGGCAACAATAGCTCTCCAAGAACAGCATCCTCCGGCGAAGAATGGGGCCGTTGTAAATGTACATTGAGGTGTGTAGTTGGGGCACGCAAATGAGATTACAACATCCCATTCTATCACGCCCGGAGGCAGCGGAGAATCTCTTTCGGAAAGTTTCAACATAACCTGAACAGACTTAATTTCGAGGAAATTGAGTTTTCATCATCATCATCAGCGGCGTCAGAAACTGTGTGTAACGGCTCAATCTCAGCTTCGCCGATTTTCCGGCTCCTGGTAGATGGATATTGTTGGGATGGTTTGAAGTTAAATTGCGTGAGAATTATGCTACGACGCTATCTATCGCATTAGGTTTGGCGTGAGATCTTTAATGGATGTAGTTCGATGACTTGATTCATCCGGTAAGGTCGTCTTGAATGTTGTCATATTCCTTGAACCATTGTAAGAATTATATCAATACAAGTATACAATCAAATCCCCATCAATTTCCGAATCAGAAACCTTCACTGACTGATGACGGTTAAGTAACAGCAAACCTTCAACGAGAAGGTTCTCTTCCACGAACCAATATGTCGTTCCTTGGTGTACCCCTTATCACAACTCATTCAATTACCGGCTTCAAATTGACCTTCGATACACCCTCAACATTCTCGCCTTTGCCACAACGTAATTGACTAACGATATTGAAAGCAAATATTTCCCATTGTGTGTAAAGAGGCTTCCCCCGTCAAATGGCATCCTCCTTCCCGTGGAAGGTACTTCCACTTTTTGCGTTGTTGTAATTTAATTATCTCTCCCTTCCTCTTTCCGCTTCGCAGGGTACGGTTCCTCCAACACGGAACCAGCGAATCCTTGCAACAACAACAAAAAAATCAATTTACCGATAAATATTTGCCTAAAAGCACAACTTCCAAGGAATAATTGGTCTGACAGCGGTAAAGCTCGGTGTTCGTGTTGTGCGCACGTCGGCCAGCGCAAATCCCGCGAACGTCATCGGAGCCAGAGCCCTTCTCATGTGTTAATGTACACAATGCGAAATGACACCATCGAGGGGCGCTATCAATTTCAATTCCTCTGTTGACTTTGTGGTTCATTACAAATCGGTTCTGAAACGCCATTAGCGCCAAGTGCACCGGGCGGCAGCTGTGCAAATTAGTCAATGTCACATCAGCCCCCCGGATGTCGTCATCCATCGCCGGCAAGCGCCTGAAGAGGAATGTTCTTGACTAGCGGAACATCTTCCTCGAGGGGTTGAAGGAACTGCAGCTAATAACGAACAGCCGCGCTCCACCTTCGGGCCGCGCATTGCAGTGACCTAGACCGTGAAAATGGACAGTCAAGAAGTTTGAACTTGGCAGCGAGCGGAGCGTGCGTTCTGTGGACAAACAGCAAGATTTGCACTGCTCAGGTTATCCAGTTTGGAAGAAACGTTTAATTTTATGCGTTATCTACACAGAAAAAAAAGATTTTTAAGAGACTCGTAAAATTTTCCTCTTTTCAATTGCAAGCCAAAACAAGTGCAAATAACGAAATTGTTTGCAATCTTTCATACAACACACCCGATTTAGGCGATAAAAAAGTTTGCTAAAGTACACATGATATATTCTATGAATATAAGCGGTTTCAATAATCATATTTTCTTCTTTCGTTGTTTCAGGGCTATTTGTGTACGGGAGTTCTGTCATTTGCTGTGGATTCATTGTCAAAATGGTAAGTGAAAAAATAAGATTTTAAGCACAAATCTGTTTAACCTCTTAAAAACTATCCAAAAGTCTTTCCAGACATCGTGCTCCATACGCCATGAAACTCAAAAACATTATACTAGAAAATTTTCTTACCGTCGGGTGATCTCCTACGATATGGAAACGTTTTCAAAATCCACTGCAATCACCAAAATTTTACGGTGGCTCACCCCTCATGTATCGAGATCCCCAAGCACGCACATGCAGCATCGTTTAAAAAATATGCTTTGTTTTCTTGAACTTCTAATACGATTCTGAACAGGCACAAAAGCATACACTGTTGCATCAGAGCTTTTTAAAATGTTGCAAGGGCTACAATGAATTGCACCAACGGTGCCAAATTTTATATTTGACACATGCATGAACTATCTAATATGATCTCGAGTAAGAAGGAGTTTGTTTGTTTCAAATAAATTTTCCTTTGGATATGTGAAACTTATAGTAATCAGGAACTACATTGCAACATATCGTAAAAATGCAATCATGTTTCATTCCAGTATTATGCACCTATTAGTTATCAAAAGCCATTTTGTAACTTACTCTAACAAATTGTTGCTGAAATCATATTGAAATAGATTTGCAACCTTCTAGGTACTTGAATGGCTTTCAGATAAAAAAATCACAGTGACATCTGGGTTTTTGTTGGCAATAGCTGACACACAGCGGAGAAGTATGATCGAACATTTATGTAATATTTGATAAATATTCTAATTTCACCACGGAGATTATGTTCTCTAATGCTTTGCAAACTAAAATAACAGCAATGCAATTTCATTGATAGGCTAATGTTTCTACAACATTAATTCATTAAACATTTGCCCTCAATAAAATGGTATAGTTTCCAATAGAATTGAAACCAAATTATTATTCACATATAAGAAGAAATTCTATGATCGAAAACTCAGGCATAACCGGTGTTGTTCACTTATTTAAATTATTAATAGTGCGATTGCTGTCCAGAGCAATTGCTTAGCAGCTTTGAATTCAAAATGCGCTACCAGTAATATTAGAAGATCTGAAGAAGAACTTCATTGAAACAGGAGGGAATTTTGCCTTAAAATTAATTATTTTTTCTCAATCATCCCAAAAACCACACTTCCTCCTGTGCGTTTCTATTGACAACTGACGTTTTACAAATTCCTTCTAACACTATACGCATGCTTTAAATCATGCATTTGCAACATAATTTCAACATAATTCTCATCATACCAGATCATAAACTGGACAAAGAAATACATATACGTTAAAAAACCGTTGCGTTATGGTCGCAGTTCGATAGGCAGAATTAGGATTGAGATTAAGAAATCTGCAACTTAATTGATACATGTTGTATACTTCGCTCGATGCTATAATGAAATGCTACAGTATTGCGACGTTTGAATGAACATGTTGGAAACAAATTTGTGTTCTGACATTTATAAAAGTAAACCGTACACTTCCGGTTAACTTTATTGAAATATGGTTAACAATTATTGGAAGTGAAAACAATTAAATATGATTTTTTTCTACCTATTTTGTTGATGTAATGATTTGATAAACAGTCACTATTTCTAGTTCTATCTCCAGATTTAAAGTATCTATCTAATAAGAGAATTACGAGCTTTTGAGAAAAAACGCTCCATAAGATGAAAATTTTAAAACGGTTATTCATTATTATCAAAACTCTATCGTTAATATCAAACGGGTAAACCACTATTGTACTAGCGTTTTAAAAAGTAAATCAAACATTTCAACAATGGTATCAATAGTTATTGATATGTACGGGTGATGTAACTGTGATGAAGTTGAGATTAATATAAGAAACTTAAATGAATAGCACCTCAAGCACGTACCCAAATCATACAAATTTTAGTTTTACTCATAGGCTTATGTCTATCGTTATAAGTTTAAGCAAATTGAGTTATAAATTGTATCAAAACATACACCACATTTATGGTCCGTATTACATGTGTTTCGGTGCATAGGTTTCGCTTGAAAGTAATAGACTGTCCCATCTATGAAAACTTATCCGTAAAATCATTTTCCTAGGTTACTTAGCTCACAGTGAGTGAGTAAAACGACTCGATAATAGACATTGAACATTTATTTACATAGATCTTATTGACGATCTTATTTCTATTAAGATATTGATAATAATGCTAAAATTTCTTCTTTATTTTACATATAAAGAATGTATCGCTTTTACTATTGCGCCAGATCAAAAATATCTTTTCAATAGCAAATCGTTTCTGAACAAAAAGATTTAAGCTTGAATTTAATGAAAAATACACGCAGAAGAAGTTTATTTCTCAACACAAAATGTTGCTCATTATTTTGAAAATCTTTCTAGGGGATTAAAATTTCCTGCCGAACTATTTATCATAAATCAACGCTTCATCTACTATATTCAAATACGTAATTTATGTCTTCGGTATAAAATTTCAAAAGTTGTTTTTATGTATCCATTATAAAAAGATAAAGGCTGTATATAAGGAAAAAACTTGCCTCTCACCTAAATTCATGGGAATATTTCTTCGAATTTATTTATAAAACGAATACTCACATTATTATTATCTTGAAAACACAGGATTGATGAAAATTTTCAAGCGGGTGGTTTTACCGATAGATCAAATTTTAGCTACACCACATAGGAGCCTTTCTCAACTTTATCACTATACTTTCAAAATTATTATAGTTGAAATTTTGTAAATAACCCAAAGATAAAATAAACAACTACAATTCATTCTCACTTTTTTAAAAACACTATTTAAAAAACTTTTTTGAGCGTATTAGTAGAACGATTGTGATTGGGAAACTAGGAAAATTTAAAATAAACACTTCATTTGATCATTTTTTAAAAATTAAAAAATTAAACATTCAAATTTTTTTTTTTCAAATTATCACAAGTAAACGCGAGCGAACTACTTTATATTCTACTAGAAGCTTATCTTTTGACAGATAGGCCTATTTCGTCTGCTACTTACAAACTTCTTCAGTGTCGAATGGTGCTCGCATTTACTAGCGATAATTTGATAAAAGGATTTCAACGTTTAGTTCTTTAATTTTTTAAAAGTGATTAAATGAAGTGTTAATTTTAAATTCTCCTAGTTTTCCAACTACAATTCATTTACGAAAGCAGAGTCCCTTGGATTAACAATTCAAAAATGTATACTTCACAATCTTGAACGCGTCTTTTCATTCATTCAAACTGACTAACACATTTTCAAAACAGTCTTCCACACTTTGTTTCTATGCTTCATTTTCATTGGCTAATCATTAGCACTGAGTTCTTAACAGGCGCTTACTAACGGAAACTTGACTACAGTTGCTATGTAGATACATTGACAACCTGCTTAACAATATTACTAGCACAGAAAATATAATTAACTTTAGACTGAAACACTACGGTTTCAAAAATATTTGTACATATTTTGATGTAAGATGTGAATGTCTGCATTTACATTCAAAATATGGAATGTATTTCCATCTAATGTACATAGGAAAAAGCATTAACAAAAACCTGTCAATAAACTTTCAACCTGCGGTGTTGATATGTTATGCTCAGCCGCCATGGTTAAATATATTTTCAAAATATGGCTAGAAAAATGTATTCATATATTTTCATTATGATTGATTTACGATGACTCAAATTTAACAAATTTCTGTTCTGATATCATAGCATATGACAAAAAAAAAAATGGAATCTTTGCTACGGAATAACATCACAGAATCATTTTGCTAGAAAAACTGAAAAGTCTATTTTTTAACTTATTCCCGAGCGCATTATGTTTAACGAAGTAAAACAGCGTATTTCACCATAAATCTGAGTTGGTTGGAAAAAATCAGCTTTGAGATGAGAATATTTAAAGCCATAATATTTATTTTACAGGTTTTTCAAGAACAGCACACCAGCGAGATAAAAGTTCATGTCTGAAAATTAATTGCTTCTCATCTGCAGCCGGTCATAAACTTAAAACGAAACCTAAGGATGTGCGGCAGACTGGAATATTAATCTTATAATACAAATAAATTCATGAAACGTATTAAAAACTTGTTAGAAACATGATAATCATTTGACAATTCAGTTAACGGTATCGAATCTTAAAGTTTCATTATTCTTTTTGGCAACACTTTTGAAACTCAGATAATATGTTGCAAATTGGCTCCACCTCTTGCGCTTTTCGGGTTGCAGTCTGGTAACGTATAACGTCGTGGTTGCCTAAAAATTCTACCATATTGTGTCTCAAAGAAGCCAATTTTACTTTATTGCAACAAATTGTGTTACTTGGGTATAGTCACTCACACATTCATGCATCTCACTCATTTTTGACAACGTCATGAATCCTGCCAGTGAACATAAACAAAGTTTGACAGACCATTGTCGGTGAAAGTGTGTCAGGAATGAATTATCCGAAGAAAATCCAATCAAAGGACAGATCTTCAATCGAACCGAAATCTTGAACCAGTTTACGGATATCGGTTACCTATTTGCACGACTTTTGCTCGAGCAACATTCCGTTTCCTGGGTCAACCAGCTTGTTTCCCGACCATAGATTTGGGAAAAACCAGAACCTTATCCGATGGGTCTCAATACGGTCGGGCAACTCCAACATTTGTAGATGGTCTCCCTCGGGAGTGGTGCTTAAGTCATTTTACTTTTACTGACAATTACTGTTGCAACTGTAAATCTTATGTTCTGAACGCCAGGACAATTTGAATGGCCTAGACCCTCCCAGGGGGTGGTGTTAATGTAGTTCGCCTCCCCGCGGTGCACCTTGAAAACGTTGAGCTCCCCTTAACGGCTAAACGAACTACGGAGGAGCGGCCTACGACGCATTGGGGTGGATACCAGTGAAACCCCAATTATGGCAACTGGCTGCGAAAGGAATAGCTAGTGCTACCATTGTATTCGGGCTGGCGCCTGTGTCATCTCCCTCATTACTGCCGGGTGACACCGAATAGGAAATGGCGAGGTTCCCGCGGCTTAGGTCGTCTCCTTAAAACCATGGCAGGCCTCCAGTACGTTCCATTCTTCACCGCCCGACCTCGCCAGTCGGGCGAGAGTAGGCTCAGATGACCCTAAACCTGTCTTACGCTGAGCCGGCTCTGAACACTGTACCCCATGAAGGGCCGTGTCAACCCTCGCATGGCCTCCCTGCTTGCACAGACAACCATGGGATCACAATAGCGACTACTCCACGTGGGCTTGGATAGCGGCTGGAGGGGGACAACAACATGGAGAAACGAAAGAAAACCCAGGAGAAAGCGAATCCGTTCGCTAAAGGCGGCCTACTGGGGTCCCCACCGCGTAAAACGGTGGGATCTGGCGTGAGCGACACGTGCGGTTGTGCTTCGGCATCGGAAGCAGGTGTCACCAAGCTAGGCGTGGCCATGAATGGACCAGGACTCATCCGGGCCATGGATAGGATGCGGGAAACCCTTCCTAAGGTGGTGGAGGTGTCTGAGCAATTGGACGCGATTATCGACTTCACGTCGTCGCGCAACAATATTGCGAAGGACCTCAAACTAAGCCTTCTTAGGCTACGCATGACAGTGCAGGCTGCGTGCAAGGAGAGGGAAGAGCTGGAGGCCAAGCTCCTAGCCGAGCAAAGTACCAAAGAGTTGGCACAGCTAGCAGCCATGGAAAGGGTGAGGGACATAGCCTCGAAGCAGACTCAGACGGATGCAACCGTCTCGGTCGGAGAGTCCACCCTACCCATGGGGGCAGGGACCTCCAAGCGGGCTAGGCAGTCCCCGGGCGAAACGGCACCTAGCGCTTCTAAGAAGCGTATCGTGTCGGAAGCCCAGAAGGGAAACAAACCTATGCGAACGTGGCGGCGGGGTCAGAGGGTCCGCTCGCGACCAGCTTCGGCTACCCGCAAAGAGAGAGGCCCCGGTGCTAAGCCCAGCGTGAAAGGCGCGACATCCTGCTCGCGAGTTGTCTCAAGCGCCGAAAGGGGGCCGAGCGGCAGGGCTCCAACGACAATAGCCATAACCAGCACGGAGGCAGACGCTAGTGCTAGGAGGGGGACGAGGGATGACCCCAGGCGTGGCAGGGAAAGCCACTGGAACAAGGTCCGGAAAAAGGGAAGTAGGACGAAAAAAGAAAAGGATAAGCGATAGGTGGCCCGCAAGCGTAACCGCGGAGAAGCCCTCATCGTCAAGTACTCGGATGTCTTGAAAGCGATGCGCGGGACGCAAAATTGGCAGGCTTAGATGCCGATGTGCGGAGTATACACCGTACCCGCACCGGCTAGATGCTCCTAGAGCTGAAAAAGGCGACAACGCTAAAGGGCCCGGCGTACAGAGACCTGGCAAGACAGGCCTTAGGTGAGGGTGTGGAGGTGCGCGCCCTTGTCTTGCAGGTGACGATCCAGTGTAAAAACCTAGATGAGATCACCAAGGAAGACGAGATCTCCACTGCACTAAAGGAACAGTGCAAGGTCGAGGTTGCTTCGGCAGACATACATCTGAGGAAGGGTCCACTCGGGACCCAGGTAGCAACCATAAGGGTAGCGGCAGTCGACGCGGACGTGGCGTTGAAAGTGGTGAAGGTGAAGGTGGGATGGTCACTATGCCCACTAAGCCTACACCAGCCGCCGAAGGCATGCTTTAGATGCCTTGAGAGCGGGCACATGTCCTGGGAGTGCAAAGGCCCTGATCGAAGTAACATGTGCAGAAGATGTGGCAGCACTAGCCACAAGGCGCGGAATTGCAAAGGTCCCCCCAAATGCTTGATGTGCGCCGAAAAACTGTACGATAAGTACGTCATGGGGGGGGGGCAAGTTTCCGGCCGCTAAGGGTATACCAACGAGCCAACAGTAATTCAGGTAACCCAACTAAACCCAAAAGGTTGAGTCTACCACAAACGAAGGCTTCGCGGTTGTAAAAGTGAATGGAGTGTTCTTCTGCAGCTGCTATGAACCGCCAAGATGGTCGATCGAACAGTTTACCAATACTCTCCATCGGATGACAACGGAGCTAACTGGCCTGAACCCGTTGGTAATAGTGAAGGAAGAGCATCCACTCCATTCGCCGCCCGCAGATGGAGGACATCTTACTTTGATGTAGAGACTTTTAAAGAGGCGCTTGAGAGGGAACGAAATTTACGCGAAACCCAGGAACCTTGTGGCGAACGACTTGTTACACGACACATACACGAGACTGCGATGCGACTATGCCGAGGGAAGTCAAACCGAGGAATACAAGATCGCCGGTGTATTGGTGGACGGAGGGTGCAAAAAGCGCGGTCAGACGCCAAGAGAATCGAGCGTAGCGGGGCGCTAGTCGCCGCGAAGGCCGCACTAAAGAAGGAGATAAAGGCCAGCAAGCGAGCCTGCTTCGAGGGTCTGTGTCAGAAGGCCAATGCGAACCCGTGGGATGACGCCTACCGGGTAGTAATGACCAAAACCAGAGGATCAGTGGCTCCAACCGAGCGTTCATCAGAGCTGCTGCAGGTGATCGTTGGGGGACTCTTTCCGAGTCACGACCCGAGTCCATGGCCCCCCGCCGCCGTAGATTTGTCCCATGACCAGTGTTCCAGTATCGCAGACATTAACGCTGTCATAGCGACGGTACAACGGGGGACGGCGATGGCACAACGGGGGCTGGCGACGAGTCGAGAGTGACGAATGAGGAACTTATTGCGATTGCAAAGTCGCTAAAGGTGAACAAAGCGCCGGGACCGGATGGTATTCCGAACCTGGCCATCAAGACGGCTATCTTGCTGGATCCCGAAATGTTCAGGGTGGTGATGCAAAAGTGTCTGGACGAGGGCGTCTTCCCGGACGCCTGGAAAATTCAGAACCTTGTGTTGCTACCAAAGACAGGGAAGCCACCAGGAGATCCATCGGTATATAGACCTATATGTCTGTTGGATACAGCGGGTAAGGTGCTCGAGAGGGTAATCCTCAACAGACTGACAACGTACACGGAGGGTATAGGCGGTCTGTATAATAATCAGTTTGGCTTCCACAAAGAAGTCGACGGTCACCAAGACGACTGAGGTGGCAATCCAGCGCAAGAGGCGAGGAGTGCGATACTGTGCAGTGGTCACCCTTGACGTGAGAAACGCATTCAATAGCGCCAGTTGGGTGGCTATCGCCGACTCGCTCCAGCGCCTACAGGTTCATGGGTACTTGTACAAGATTCTCGGAAGCTACTTCCAGAATCGCGTACTGGTATACAATACAGAAGCAGACCAGAAACGTTTCCAGATGACCGCAGGCGTCCTACAAGGTTCGATCCTGGGTTCGGTGCTACGGAACACGATGTACGACGAGGTATTGCGGCTTGAGTTCCAGAGCGGGGTGAAGATAGTCGGGTTTGCAGATGACGTCACCCTGGAGATATGTGGTGCATCCATCGAAGAGGTCGAGTTAACGGCCTCACACTCCATTGGCATTGTGGAGAGATGGATGAGCTCCAGGCAATTGGAGCTAGCCCACCATAAGACTGAGGTCACGGTGGTGAATAATAGGAAATCGGAGCAACATGCGACGATCAGTGCAGGTAACTGCACAGTGGAATCGAAGAGGTTCTTGAGGTATCTTGGGGTTATGATCGACGATAAGCTGTCCTTTGTCAGCCACGTCGATTACGCTTGCAAAAAAGCCGCTATGATTATATCGGCATTATCCCGCATGATGTCGAATAGCTCGGCGGTGCAAGGGAGCTAGCGTAAAAAAAAGACCCTCACCAAACTTATCATCTAATGTCTTTTTACCGTCGAAAATAATCACTAAATATGCTTGGATACATGACGTTACTTTGTATAACCCTACAAGCTGCTGTTCTACCGTAGACTTCAAGTTCTGAACTCCAGGACAGTTTGGATAACCTAGAGGATCACAAAGTTTTATAATAATGACTGTTGACCTTGCAGAAGATTCATTGAATATGTTTGAATACATATCGTCAACTTATGCATCCCAAAACAACTACTATTACAATAGCAGAGCTTATTTTTTGAACTTAAGGACAGTTTGGATGATCAAGAACTTCACAAACTGATCAAATAATGGCCATTGGCCATCCAAACATATCGTAACCTTATATAACCATCAAAATCTATTGTTAAAACTGTAGATCTGAAATTCTGAATAAGTACATTTTGGATAACCTAGAACATCCCAGAAAGTTACAAAAATGTTGACGTTTATCAACGAGAGTTTAACACTTATGTGATCCACAGGGTACCCGAGTACTTTTTCAAGTTTTACATCACGAAATTTCAAAGTTTATTTTAAAACAGGAAGCTGAAATTCAGTGACATCTTAATAATAGTTGGAAGGCAACTTTTTGCATAAAAACATTTCGTATAGTAGCAAGGGGTCCGGAGGGGGGTACCTCGATTTTTTTTAACCCCTTAAGAGATCGACAGGGTACCCAGGTACCCCACCAAATTCAAATAATTATAATTCTGGCAATTCTGGATTTTTATTCTTTTGGCACCGTTAGATTCAAAAACTCATTCGCGTTAGGCAAAAACCATTTGAATTCATCTGGTTTCTGTAAATCCGGGTTTCCGGGACTGTGTTCCGGTACGGAGACAAAACATCGGAACATCTATTGAATTTCCAGGAATGGATGTCAGAATTTTTGGCATAATTCCTACAAACTATTTCTTTTCTATTATGGGGCATATGCCGACTTAATTCTGGAACTGTCATTCTGTAACAGGTTCCCGTGGAGCCTAGAGTGGCCATGAACATATTTAGAAGGAAACCATGGCAATATGGGTCTTAAAATTCATGAAGTTTCCCCAGTAGGATATTTCTCAACGTTTTGTGACCATATGATGATATTTTCACGGACTGTCTTTCCGGACCAGGTACCCGTGGGGCCCAAATGGCCATGAGCGCTTTCAGTAGAAACCCCTGGCATAATGGGTATCAAAATTCATGATTTTTCTCCAGTAAGATGCATGTGTACCACATTCTAAAACTAATCTCTACACTATTATTAAGGTATTTACAGGGTGCGACATAAAATAATGCGAAAATTTGTTCTATTTCAAATCCCATTTTCAACTAATTCAAGCAATAATATCAACATTTTCGAGTATTCAATGTGTCCTCCATTTGTATTACTAACATCCTCGAGCCGACGTCGGAAGCCAGAGCATGCCTTTCGGACGTAGTCCTCCGACATTGGCTGCCATGTGCGTGTTATGGTTGACTTCAGGGTTTTCACACTAGGGTGTGATGTTTTGCAGACTCGTGCTTCAACATATGCCCAAATCGAATAATCCAACGGATTAAGGTCTGTATCCGCAATAATCCGGACACCTCAAAACATGAATAAAACATAAATTCCGCATTATATTTCCGTCGTAGTTGTTTATTTCAGATTCATGGGATGTGTTTTAACAATTCGTGAAGACAAATCATAGTTATTCGGTATTTGCATAAAATTTTCGAACTTTGCGCTTAACTCCGTCCGTTGGGGTTTGTACAGACTCTTCAGAAATCGTTGAAGCCGTCTTTGCCCAAATTTGCTGGAAGTGTTTGATGTCTTTGATTCCTTGCTTCTTTCCAGAAAGCTTCCGCTTCACCAGAGCCCAATATCTCTCGATTGGTCGTAGCTCTGGGCAATTTGGCGGGTTTGAGGTTTTTGGTACAATGTTCATTTGATTTGCTTGGTACCACTCCATCACAGTTTTAGCATAGAGGCATGATGGCAAATCGGGCCAGAACAAAGGTTTTTCTTTGTGACTTTTGATAAAAGGTAGCAATCGCTTCTGGAGACACTCTTTCTGATAGATCTCCTTGTTGATTGTGCCTGTAGTGACGAAAGATTTACTCTTTTTGCCACACGTGCAAATTGCTTGCCACGCAAGGTATTTTTTGGGAAATTTCGATGCCTTCTTCGTTCTGAAATGCTCAGCTGTAGCATTTCTGGCCATAGCAGAATAAAAAGCCAGCCCTGGAAGCTGCTTGAAATCCTCCAGGACATAAGTTTCATCGTCCATAACAACGCATGAAAACTTCGTCAAATACTCGCAGTACAAACGTCGAGCCCGTGATTTTGCTGCCAAGTTCTGTTTGTCGTTGCGATTTGGAACTGTTTTTACTTTATACGACTTAAGTCCCACACGTTGTTTTGATTTTTGGACAAAACCAGGCGACATTCTTATTTTACGAGCCACCGTTCGATTGGAGAGATTTGGGTTTTTTGTTATTATCCTTTTCACCTTTCGGTCCATGACAGGATCAGCGCGTCCAATGTTTTTGTCACTTCTCGGTTTCTCGGTTTTTCTTTCGTCGCCATCTTGAATACTAAACATGAAATGTAAACATCAATCATAGTCGGTTTCATCGTAGACTCTCAGCCATACCACAGTGAAATTTTTCACTCCTACGTGCAATATTTTTAAAGTTACAATGATTTGAAGGTGTCCGGATTAATGTGGATACAGATTTTAAGATCTGGACTGCTAGGGGCCACAAATCCTTCGGCCAAAACTTCATGTTATCGTTCAGCCATTGTTGGGTTCGATTGGACGTGTGACACGGCGCTCCATCCTACTGTAGGACAACGTTTTGGTCCTCGGAGAAGTCTGCCTTCACCCAGGGAAGCACTTGGTCCTTTAAAATACCAATATACACTTCGGTATTGATTTTAACTCCAGCATCAATAAAAACAGGCGACATTTTCAAATGCTGAAAAGCTCTTCGTCGAAGAACATGATTATATTTTTTTCCTTCTTCAACAAGGAAAGCAATCTATCGGAACAAGTCATTCGTTGTTCCTTGACCCGGTCTGTAATCAAGTGGCGTTTCACTCTGGCTCTGGAAGATGCATGCAGAATGCATCGTTGATGATTCTCCGCATGGATTTCTCCGAAATATTGGCTTCCTCTGCAAGTTTTCTTATGGAACGCACCGGGTTGCGAGCAATTTTTGCACGGACCAATTTGATCACGTTCGGCGTGCGGGCAAAGCGCAGACGTCCGCTTCCCGGCTTCCGCTGCTTAGGACCATCCTGCATGGACTTTTTTATGCAGTAAACTGTTGCCAAATGGCACCTTCCCACCATGGCAATCTCTTTCGGCTTCTTCTGGGCGAGCAACTAACTGGTGATCACTTTTTTCACGAACATTTTGACGAATTTACAATAAAACAAATAGAATGTTTGGATGCTGCACTTGAAGGTAAACATAAACAAATACACTTTCGACAGAAATTAGTCACTAGCTACAAGAATTAACCCAATACTCAAGTTTGAACATTTTCGCATTATTTTCTGCCGCACCCTGTATGTATTTGTCTCTGAACTTCTTCATATCCAGGATGTTCTTGGTGAATTAGGCTTTAAACTCATTTGTTTTTCTAAACTTTTTCCAGGTAGAACAAATTTACCGATTTACAGTGTGTACACTTTTGTATATTCTACGATTGTATACATTTATATCTCTTTTTGGGCCAGAAGGGGCTATGAACAATGTTATGAAAAGAACTCCTAATTTACCTTTTTTTTATTTTAATAAATCTGAAAAGAGAAAACACGAGGAACAACCATTCCACGTTAAAGCACCTTCAAACAATGGGTTAACATGTATTTCAATGTCCTGGCAAATTAGCACGGCCCATTTTAGATTTCATCCAAACACATTCCTTCTCATGCCCTATTCAAACACACATTGGCATCGCCACGCACCAGATGATGCCCCGCACTCAGGGATGATAAATCATATTTGGCTGCTCGAATTTTCCATTCCCGGAAGGGAGGGAGGGCGCAGAAGGTTCCGATTCCACACGCCAACGCAAAACCCCTTTCTGCACACATCGGATTTCGATCGTTAATTAATGACCGTCCAATTTGTTTCCTTCATTTTCAGGCTAGACAAAGAAGGGAGGACATCGACGGTTGCTCATTTTCCGTGCCACTGATTCCTATCGCCAATCGCCCAACGTTCCCATCCTGTGGAATTATCCGAAACCGTACTGCTGTGAATGTCGCTACCATTAACAATGACAACAGCAGCAGCAGCAGCTCTACCGCCGTTGGGGCCAACATCAGCGTCTCCTCCGCAGCCGCCGCCACCATCGCCGCCGTCGGTCGTAGTTTTGCGCTCTGCGAAGGTGCCCTCGTCCGTTGTTGTTGAACATCCTGCGGTGGGATCTCAGGCGGTGGTCCGGGTGTTGCATAAGGACACCGACACCCGAACAAGCGCATCGACGCTGAAGACCTTATCCAACGATTTGAGTGAACTGCTGGTCAAGAATCTAAGCTTGAAACGCAATAGTGAATCCTGTTGTGCGGCGGAGGACCCCTCGTCGCTGGCCAACAACGGCTGTGCATTGAGTGAAATCGGCAGTGATAGCAATAGTGATAGTTTGAATTTGATCAATCGAAATAAGCAAAACCGCAACTCGCTGTGCGATACGTTCAGTTCGGTGAATAAGCTGATTAAGCTGAAACGTGTTTCTAGCGATAGCAGTAGTATTAGTGGTTACACGAAAGTTCATTCCAGTGATGTGACGCATCAGCATAGCATAAATCCTCCTCCGCAGGCGAAGTTCCAACGCGTTGAAATCAGTGTACAGGAGCTCTCCGGCGAGTTAGTTAAACCTCGGAAGAGCCTTATAGTGAATCAATTCGACCAATTAGCACCTCATGAAAGTGAAAGCGCTCCACTATTGGTGATTAGAAGAAAGCAACGCGGGGAAGAGGAAGCGGAAGAAGAAGAAGAAGAGGGAAAGGAAGTGGATTGTGGTAGTTTCGGTGTTAAGGTTCGTCGAAGGATTCAGCACCCGCCGCGGTCGGGTCGGGGTGTAGGATCCATCCTGGAGCCGGTAGAGGAAGAGCGGTACAAGAGAAGAAGCTTGCAGTGGCCGTTGGGTTTGGGTGGCTGGAATAGTGAGGGAGTGACCGCTGCGGAGGAGTCTTCGGCAATTGACGAGGAGACGGTGGACGGTGTCGGCGAGGAACGGAGGAGGAAAACGCATTTTCGCCACTCGTGGAACGCTCCGGGCTACGATTTGCTGCTGGAAGAGGAACGGAGTGGGGTTTCCCGGAAGGTGAGTTTTGGGGATCAGTGAATTCTTGTTTTCGATAGAATCCATCGGCGGCTTCTCAATTGCTTTGAAACAGACTTTTATCACTTTTGCTTAACCTTCCTAAGATATTGGGGTTAATTTTGACCAGTGGTGTAATTTCAACCCTTTATGGAATTTCGAAATTTTAACTTAACTTAACTTATCGAAATTTTAACTTAAGTCAATGTTTATGCACCATTTAAATGGTTTAGAATTTCATTTCTGGTCTGAAAAACGCATTGGAACAAAAAAACTGGTTCCGGTAACATTGTCCCCCAGGAATCTGCTACAAAGGGAGGAAGTTTTAGTTTGGTTGTATTAACAGAAATGTATATAACACATTCCACACTCATTGTAGAGAATTGGTGTCTTGAGCAAAGTTTCTCAATGCGTAACAAATCGTCTTTCAATATTACCATATTAGTTCCAAATCGTGCTGCAGAGATGGCGCTGTAGTATATCTTTGCCAAATGAAGCTCTAGAGAGTTGCCATGTTCGGCAAAGTGTTTATGTATATCATTTGTCGTCTTTTGAAATTATCTGGTTAGTTCCTGATCTTGCCACAGAGATGGAACTGCAGTCTATCTTTTCCAAATGAAGCACTAGAAAGCAGCCGTCTTGAGTAAAGTTAGTGAGAATGTACAATGTAGCCATTTGACATTATCAGTTTAGTTCTATAATTTGCCGCAGAGAGACGCTGCAGTCTATCTTTTCCAAATGGAGCTATAGAAAGTTGCCGTCTTGATCAAAATTGTTAAGAATGTAAAATGAAGACATTTTAAATAATAACATTACTTCGAGATCATACCGCTGCAGCCTATCTTTGCCAAATGAAGCTCTAGAGAGTACCCGTTTTCAGCAAAGTTGTAAAGAATGTAAAATGTAGTAATTATACATTATCCGTTTAGTTCCATATTTAGCCGCAGAGATGGCGCTGCAGTCTATCTTTGTCAAATGAAGCTTTAGAGAGTAGCCGTTTTCGGCAAAGTGGTAGAAAATGTCAAATGTAGTCACTTGACATTATCAGATCAATTTATCTTTTCCAAATGTGGCTCTAGAGAGTTGCCGGCTTGTGATGAGTTGGTAAGGATAAAATATGTAGTCATTTGGCATTATCAGTTTAGTTCCATATTTTCCGCAGAGATAACGCAGCAGGCTATCTTTGTCAATTGAAGCTTTAGAGAGTTGCCGTCTTCGGTAAAGTTGTTCCAAATGCAAAATGACTACATCATTAGATTAGTTCTTAATTTTGCCGCAAAGATGGCACTGCAGTCTATTTTTGTCAAATGAAGCTTTAGAGAGTTACCGTTTTTGGCAAAATTGTAGAGAATAAAAAAATTGTCACTTGACATTATCAAATTAGTTTAGTTTAATTGCCGTCTTGATCAAAATTGTTGAGAATGCAAAACGAAGATATTTGAAATAATCACATTAGTTCATGATGTTGCCACAGAGACGGCGCTGCAGCCTATCTTTGACAAATGAAGCTCTAGAGAGTTGCCGTCTTCGGCAAAGTTTCTCGGTGTGTCATTTGTCGTCTTTTGACATTATCATATTAATTCCAGCTCTTGCCATTAAAATAGCATTGCAGTCTTTCTTTGTTAAATAAAGTTCTAGAGAGATCTCGGATAAATTTTGTTAGTATGTAAAACCAAAACAAAAAAAATGTTTCAAAAAATCAGGGTTGCCAGTTTTTTCGGAAACTCCCATTGAAATATTCGTTTTTCACAAAATCACCAAGTTCAAAAATGCTGAACTCAAGAACTTGTAGAACGAAGGTTTTTTTTTCCCGAACTGTTAGATAATTTTCTCAAGAAACTGAAAAAATATCAACCACAAAAAAATCTACAGAAAAAAATTCACAGTGGAGATAAACTCCAAAGTAAAGCCAGAAAAGCTATGTCGTAAATCCACAGAGAACGAACTTGGATGACCATACACTTTTCCTTAAAAAACGTGTGTAAAAGTTAATATGGGCAACCAGTATAAAAAACAAGTGCAGAGAAAAACAGACAACATTTTTCAGCAACTAGAAATTAGAAGAATTTTTCTAATTTCTAGTTACACACTAAACAGCTCAAACCCTCTAGGATTCAACATTTTTCAGGTTATTTGCTAGGCTTTTTGTTGATAAACATTTTCATGACAATTATCGCACCACTGCAGCACCGCCTACCAGGAGCATAACGACCAACATTTGAAATGTCGGTTCAAAGTTTTACACAAGTAGCAGACCGAAGATGAACGACTGTTCTCTGTGCTAAACAGTGGCGTCTCGTGAGAAAATTAACCGGTTGTGCACTTTCTTTCAAACCCAGACGTCAATTTTGACAACAATATCTTGCTCCATAGTTCCTCCTTTGCCGAGACTCTTGTGATATGCCACAAAAAGTACCTTGTCAATGTCCCAAAACAACAGAATAAAATTGCAACTAGTCAGTGAGTAAAACTATTCTGTGCAGACCACAAAGTGCACAAAACAGACACTAACTCATCGGCAATCAAGTTATAGGGAAAAAAACATCTACAAACGATCCACGTGTGGTATATACAGGATCTGGTGCACCATTTGAAATGCCCAGTCTGCGAGTATTAACGGAGTATTAAATCGATGAATTTGATAATAAATGAAATATACAATTTTAGACTGTGCAGTGCACGAGGTGCACATATGGACGAGACGCCACTGGTGCTAAATCATCGAAAATTAAAAAAAAAACTTTCTTGTTTAACACGTAAGTCCCCAACCTGTCTGACAAAGGAAAATTCGAATTTAAAATTAATGAATTCTTCATCGTTAGCCATTGGATATTGATGTGATTTTTCTACAATAGATCACAAGATTATCCTAGGTTGTGGATCTTTTCTGGTTATTCCAAAACTGTCCGTAGTTTCGAATTCCAAGGTAGGAGTACTGGGGTAATATTTTTAGATGCAAAACATGGCATGCGGCATATCAAACTTCATGATTAACCAAAACTAGGTCATCAGAAGACATTTTGAGGATTTCTGACCACACTGGCCACTAAAAGAGGTTAAGCCATAATCTTTTTTTTCCAATACCTGGCTTGCAAAATATCAAACTTCATGATTTTGCCAAACTTTTGTCTTCGGAGGACATTCTGAGGGTGTCTGACCACACTGGTCACTTAGGGAGGCCCTTCGAGATTTTGAGTTCCTCTGGGTAAGTGGCCATAATCAAATCTTTTCTTAAACCTGGATTGCGACACATCAAACTTTATGATTTTGCAAAACTTTCATCTTTGGAGGACATTCTGAGGATTTCTGACCATACTGGCCACTTAGGGTTGCCCTGGGAGATTTTGAGCTCCTCCGGGAAAGTGGCCATTATCAAATTATTACCCTGGCTTGCGACTTATCAAACTTTATAATTTTGCAAAAGTAGGTCTTCGGAGGACATTCTGAGGGTGTTGATCATATTGGCCACCTAAGGAGACCCTGCGGGATTTTGAGTTGTTCCGGGAAAGTGGCCATAATCCTTCCTGCGACATATAAAACGTCATGATTTTGCAAAATTTTTTTCTTTGGAGGACATGCTGAGGGTGACTGAACATACTGGCCACATAGGGTGGCCTTCGGGATTTTAAGTTCCCTAGGGAAATTGGCCAAAATATTTTTTTTAACAAAACCTGGCTTGCGACATATCAAACTTCATGATTTTGCAAAAGACATTCTGAAGGTGCCTTACCATACTGGCCGCTTAGAGTGGCCCTGCGGGATTTTTAGTTTGTCCGGAAAAGTGGCCATATTCAATTTTGTACCAAAACCTGGCTTGCTAAGTAAAAAACTTCAAGATTTTGCAATACTTTGTCTTCGAAGGACATTCTTAGGATTCCTGACCATACTGCCCACTTAGGGAAGCACTGCAAGATTTTGAGTTCCTCCGGAAAAGTGGCCATAATCAACTTTTTACAAAAAAAACTTGCTTGCGACATATCAAACTTCATGATTTTGCAAAAGTGTGTCTTTGGAGGACATTCTGAGGATAACTGACCACACTGGCCACTACCCCGGAGGAACTCAAAATCCCTAAGGGCTACCCTAAGCCCATATCGTTTAGCCACATATCAAACTTCATGATTTTGTGATAACTTTTGTCTTCAGAGGACATTCTGAGGATGTCTTACTATACTGGCTAGTTAGGGAAGCCCCGCGAGATTTTGAGTACCTCCGGGAAAGCGGCCATAATTTTTTTTTACAAAAACTGGCTTGCGACATATTAAACTTTGTGATTTTGCAAGAATAGGTCTCCGAAGGAAATTTTGAGAATTCCTGACCATACTGGCCACTTAGGGAGGCCCTGTGGGAACCAAGTTCTTCCGGAAAAGTGGCCATATTCAATTCTTTTTTCCAAACCCTGGCTTGTGACATATCAGAGAAGAAAGCTAAGCTGATAGCTGATGCTCAACGACAAGTGGCAATTTTGGAGGAGAAGGATGAAAGATTTTGTCAGTTGAGGTGAATACTTTCGTATTTGAATGGATGATAAAGAGAATAATAGATGTTTAAACGTGTTTGAAATTCTCCAACAGACAGAACTAATTACCCTTCTTTGAGGTTTTCAACCATATCCTAGTATAATATGATTATCAGCACACTATCGTTAGGGTTCCCATCATTTATCTTTCGGGAAAATGACTGTTTATATAACGGGAAAACCGGGAAACACCAATGAGTGGCGGCCACCTTGATATGCAATAAATGCCCTGGAAGTCCAGAATTATGAGAGAATCTTGGAATATTCATGTCAAACAAGCTAACTTTTTAATATCCCATACAGCTACTGTTACAATTGTAGACCTTAAGTTTTGAATGACCTAAAACTAACAATATTATCCCATAATGTCTGTCGACGTTTCGGAATATTCATTGAATATGTTTGAATTGTTATCGTAGTTATGTATAGCCCAAGAGGCTACGGTTACTACTGTATATCTTAAGTTCTGAACTCAAGTCAGTTTTAATAAACTTGAACATCCCCAGATAATTTGATAATGACTAGTGACCTTACAGAAGATTCATTGAATGTGTTTGAATGCACATTGTCACCTTTCATAGGTTATAAAGCTATAATGTTACGACTGTAAATCCTAACTTCTAAACTCAAACTTGAGTAACTAAGAAGATGATTTCATTATGTCTGTTGGTCTTCCAAGATATTCAATGAATATCTTTCAATATACAGTGTGGCTTTGCATAGCCCAAAAAGCTTTTGTTGCAGCTGTAGGTCCTATGTTCTGATCTCAAGGATAGTTTGGATGACTCAAAACATGTAATAATGCTTAATAATGTGTAATGACCATTAAGAATATTAATTGAAAATGTTTGAATATATATTGTAACTTTGTATCGTTTAAAAATTTCTGTTACAACTATAAATCTTAAGTTCTGAACGCCAGGACAATTTGAATAACCTAGAAAATCAGAAAATTATAACATGTTGACCTTTCAAAAGATTTATTGAATATGTTGGAATACATTCATTCACCTTATATAACCAAAAAATCTAAAGTGACATCTGTAGGCCTTATGTTCTAAATTTAAGGACAGTTTGGATAACCTGAAATATTCCAAGATTGTCGCACTATGCCGTTTGAGCTCCTATACTATTCAATGAATATTGATAAATACATATCGTTCCTTTGCATACTTCAAAAACCTACAATTACAACTGTAGATCTTATTTTCTGAACTCAAGGACAGTTTGGATGACCCCGAGCATCCCAGTTTTTCTCGTAATGTTTGTTAACGTTCTAAAATATTCTCTAAATACAGTTGAATACGTACCGTTACTTTGTATAGCCCCAAAAGCTATTGTTACTACTGTAAATCTGAAGTTCTGAACTTCATTTTTGATGACCTAGAACATTACAAAATGATCAAATAATGACTGTTGACCACCATCAAACGTTCATTGAATATGTTCGAATTCATATCATGATCACTATATAGCACTAAAATCTACTGTTACAACTGTAGATCTGAAGTTCTGAACATATGGGCTTTGCATTTTGGATTTTGAATAGTTTAGAACATCCCAGAAAGATACAAAAATATTTAACGTTGATCACCATAAATTTAATAGTATTTATGCATATGAACCATATTCTAAAGAACGCTCTATGCATTTATTTTTTCTAATATTCAAGATGTTCTAGATCGTCAATTAGGCTTTAAACTCATATGTTTTATTTATATTATCCAGACCGAATAATTGATGTAGAACAAATGTGTACACTTCTATTCAGTAGGTGATTTAATACAGCCATTTTCGTTCTGGGGTCATATATGACCCCTCAAACCTTAAGGGGTTAATATACTTTGTAAGCCAAGGCTTAACATTTATGAATTTTTTAATAGTATGTGGCCCAAAATCAATATTTTTCTCTATCGCGAAGAGATATTTCAGATCGATTGGTGTAAAAATTCTGAAAATCTGTTGAGAAATGACTGAGATATTAACGCTCAAAACCTGACCACTTTTCGTGACGATCGCATTGCGATTTTTTTTTAAATTGTATCCAAGTATAGAAACCGAAGACGTAGTCCTAAGTAAAAAGTTGTAAACGCTAACGGTATAAAAAATTAATTGTCTTTCAAGGTCTACTGCCAGCTTTGACACATGAAATAGTTTTGCCACAAAATGCAGCTCTCTGCAACATCAAATGACTGCATTTTATAAATACTAAAAGGCTTTGCAGAAGACGGCAACTCTCTTGAATTTCATTTGGCAAATACAGACTGCAGTGCCATCTTTGTTGCAATATCTTGAACTAATAAGATAAAGTCAAAAAAAGACAAATGACATACTGAAAAACTTTGCCCAAGATTGCAACTCTCTAGCGCTTTATATGTACAAGATAGACTGCAGTGCTATCTCTGTGGCAATATCTGGAACTAATCTGATAACGACAGAGGACGACAAATGACATAATGAGAACCTCTTCCGACGACCGTTATTCTCTAGCGCTTCATTTGGCAAAGATAGTCTATTGCGCCATCTCTGTGGCAATATCTGGAACTAATATGATAATCCCACAAGGCTACAAACTACGAGAAACTTTGCTCAAGACAACAACTCGCTCGAGTTACATTTAGCAAGATAGACTGCAGCGGTAATATCTGGAACTAATATGATAATGTCAAAAGACGACAAATGACATACAAAAAAAATGCCGAAGACGGAAACTCTTTAGCGCTTTATTTGTAAAAGATAGACTGCATCGCCATCTGGAACTAATCTGATGACGACAGAAGACAACAAATGACATAATGAGGAGCTTTGCCCAAGACGGTTATACCCCGTTCACACTACAACCTATATTACGTGATATAGCGTTTCTTGATATCATGTACCATGCACATTATTTCCAGTGAAAACTAGATATATAGATGCTGATATCAAGCTCTGATATCACGTAATATAGGTTGTAGTGTGAACGGGGTGTTACTTTCTACAACTAGGTTGGAATGTTTTGTATGCAATTCTCTTCACACATGTTAATTTGTTTTTGAATAGAATATTTTCAGATATTTTAAAAAATTTCCCTCAAACTTGGGAAAACAAAATTTGTTCTGTAATGCTCCGTTCTTGCGTTTTTTTTGTGGATTTTTAATATTAGTGATTTGGTAAAAATCCAAAAAATTCTTCCCCAGAAAACTGGCAACCCTGAATTTTTTAAACATTTTTTTGTTTTGTTTACATACTGAGTAGCTGTATCCAAGATCTCTGTAGAGCTTCATTAAGCAAAGATACACTATCGCCATGTCTGCGGCAAGATCTGGAACAAATATATATATATATATATATATATATATATATATATATATATATATATATATATATATATATATATATATATATATATATATATATATATATATATATATATATATATATATACTGAGAAACTTGGTCGAAAACGGTAACTCTTTACAACTAGTCTGGAATGTTTTGCATGCAATTCTGTTCACACATCGAAATCAAAACCTTCCTCCCCTTTGTAGCAGATTCCCGGTGGCCAATGTTACTAGAACCTGTTTTTTCCACCACCAATGCATTTTTAAGACCACAAGATCTTTCAAATGGGATGTCAACATCGCGTCTACACAAATAAAAAGAAACCTTGAATTTTCTGCCTTAACTAATGCACATAAAGGGAATGCTAGATATAGTAAAACATAATGGGATAACTAGAAATTAGAAGAAGAATTAGTATCTTCCATTTAATTCCAACTACCTTTGCTTATCTTCGACAGATACGCGTATTTCGTCTACAATGTGCAGACTTCTTCAGTGTCTCGTACTAATAACTCGACTACTAATTCTTCTTCTAATTTCTAAACAGCTCAAACCCTCTAGGATTCATAATGGGATATTTCGTGTAGATTTAAACCAGATAACGATTGAATGTAGCCTGTTTTATGAAAGATTGCAAACATAGTTGAATGGCGCATGAAAGATTTCAAACAATGTCGTTTCTGCGCTTGTTAAAATTAATTATTTTTTTTCTGTGTAGGTTGGAATTTCACAATTCTAGAAAGGGATGAAATGCGGGTCAATATTGACCCTAATGTCTTATGTGTCACTTTTTTCAATACCCGAGGAAGGTTAATGGCGCAGACAGACGTTCAAGCTCGAACAAAGGAATTCAAATTCGTTGTGTAAAATTCCATCTTGCACAGTAGTGCCACCTAGTCAAATAACTGCTATATTAAATCTGACAGTTTGACTGGCAACCCATTTTTCTTTCAACAATCAAAACAAATCTGTGGTGCCATACGTAAGCTTATTGCTACTCGATATCATGAGGGACGCCATGTTTTTACAAAGGTAAATGAGTTGAAGTCGAACGTCTGTCTGCGTTAATGCCTTCAACCAACGCACAGTGGGCAAGAACTGATGAAAACTAAGGAAAAAATCTGTAACTTTTGTTGCTTTTAAGCGCTGCTTGTAAACAAGGCCATTTCCGCTTGGAAATTGTCTGGGAAATCGAATGAAACTGGTTTCAATCACCGCACGGATATGTTGGTGGAGTTATAGTGCTTATTTTACCCCACTTCCCCTTATATTCTTGAATAATTTATAGATCAACAAAATAGTACTGATCCTATGAAAAAAAAATTTCTGGAGAATCGAATAGAAGCTGTTTCAACTAACGCACGGCTCTGTAGACGAAGATATGGCTGATTTAACCTCACTTCCCCATGTATTCTTGAATAATTTATAGGTATCTTTGCTCGGAGTGCCTCAAGATCAACAAAATAAGGCTAGTCTTGTGTGAAATTTCTTGGAAACCCGAATAGAAGTTGTTTCAACTGCTGCACGGCTCTGTGATTATAGATATGGCTGATTTTACCCCACTTCCCTTTATATTATTGAATAACTTATAGATATCTTTGGACGGAGTCGCTCAGGATCAACAAAATAGGACTAGTCCAATGTGAAATTTTCTGAAATATCGAATAAAAGCTCCTTCAACTACCGTACGGCTCTATGAACATAGATATGGTCAGATATGATAGATATCTTTGCTCGGAGTCGCGCGGTAGTTGAAATAACTTCTATTCGATTCTTCAGAAAATTCTACATTGGATAAGCCTTATTCGGTTGATCTTGAGCCACTCCGAGCAAAGATATCTATAAATTATTCAAGAATTCAAGGGGAAGCGGGGTGAAACCAGCCATATTTTCGTTCACAGAGCCGTGCGTTAGTTGAAACAGCTTCTATTCGATTTTCAGGAATTTTTACATGGAATTAGCACTATTTTGTTGATCTTGAGCCTCTTCGTGCAAAGATGTCTATAAATTATTCAAGAATGGAAGGGGAAATGGGGTAAAATAAGCTCTATAACTCCAGAACCATATTCGTGAGGTGATTGACAAAAAATACAGATTTTTCCCTTGGTTTTCATCAGTTCTTGCCCACAGTGCAACGGCAGTTGAAGCTATCAAACCAAAAGTGCGACAGCTGAAACAGGAAATCGGATTGATTATTTCCATTTCCCTCTGTTTCCGCTGCACAAGTTTAAGGTGATGTGCACGGTACGATAGGATATCATCACTATATTTATGTGTTCACTATATCTATAGTTATCTAGATTCTGTTCTGTTTTGGCAAATAAAATCATGATGCATTTCAACTTTGCTTTCTTTTTTCCTTGCAGGACTTTGCATCGATCGTGCACAACCTGGCTGGTCTACGGAGCGCCCTCGCCAATGGCGGTTCCCACGAGTCCGCTTCGCTATTGGAGCCACACTCGCCTCAGTTCAGCGGCCCCAGACCGTCGTTGGTGTCAAGCGGTGCAGCAGGAGGAGGAGGAGCAGGAGGAGGAGGCGGTGCCATGCAAGCCAATCGGCGAACCACAGCCAGCTGCAATCCATCCTCACCGGTAGTGCCGTCGATGGCAACCACCGATGGCACCCATCCCGTTTCCCTGGGCGCACCGGTACCTCGGAAACGTCGACTGGAAGCATTTCTCAAAAGTCTCGTTGGAAGGAGACCTCGAAAGAACCTCCACCTGCGCCACCACCACCGCTACCGGTGCCAGCTGCTCCTCCGCTAACGAACTCAACGAATGTACCGCTGCTTCCATCGCCAGAGATTAAAATAAGCAAAAGCCCCTCCGAGCACAATCTGGTGGAAATGACGCGGAGTCGGCTGAACATTTCAACCACTTCGCTCAGCTCCGTCCATCAGAAATTGTGGTCGGTGGTTCCTCTGCTGAAGAAGGATGTAAGCTGTAGCAGCCTAGCACCTCCGAAATCTGTGCCTCTACTAGGTTCACATCCACCGAGTGGCCTCCGGAAGTGTGAAACAGTCCTCGCTTTGACCAACTCGGCCCATTCGGTCGAACCCATCAAACCGCAGAATCGGTTGCGCAATTGTGCATCGGTGGCCACGTGCTCCCGTTGTTCTAGTCTCTTATCTCTCGCAGCGGCCGGTTCGCGATATTCACTCCAACCTTTCCAACGGAGGCTTTGTGGCAGTTGGTGGAACTAACCAACAGGCACCCGCCGCCGGAAGTGGCAAACATGTTGGAAGTTTATTACGGCTAACCAAAACCTCGTCGGGAACATCTTCCTCCTCCTCATCGCCGAGTGCTTCCTCGTGTTCTCCATCGGCATCGTGCGACTCCTCGTCGGGATCTTCCTCCTCCAACAGCAGCAGCCGAGCGTCGGTAACATCGAAAGCCGCCATGCTGGTGGAACCTCAGAGTCCTACGGTTGTGACCGGAGCAGTTCCACCCAGCAGCAGCGCCTCAATCCAACGGTAAAACTCACCTGCAAACTGTGCCTCGGGGAACACAGCGCCGAGAATCTCACCCGGATATCGCAGTGTGGCTGTTCATTCTGTACGGAGGTGAGTACCATTTCGAATTGTTGTTTACAGACAGAAAAAAAACCCACATAAGTCACCCTACCGAAGGAAAATGGCAGATCCCATTTTCCGAAAAAGGGCCAACTCCTCCGGCTGGATCAATAAATCTTCGGTGGTGAAAGCTTTACCTCGAAGAGCAGAGCATAACAAAGCCATAAATATTTCCTCCGCAGCTTTGGTCCACGCTGGGAAAATGGAGCGGAAAACGACGACCACTACCAGTCGGGAGATAATTCCATTCCTACTTCCCATCACTTCCAAAGTGATTTTCCACCCAAATACTTTCCCAGGTCATGAAAGATTAATTTCCCTTTTCCGAGAGCCGCGGGCGAGATGGGGGCTGGGGGCTGTGGAGCGAAAGCTAGCGGGTTTCCCTCCTGACCCGGCTCATTTACGCGAGTGGAGCAGGTTGTCTTCGTGTCGTAAAGATGAATTCTAGGCGGTGGAAATTCCGTTTCTCCATGCTCGCATGGTTAGCGCACGGTATCATTAGTTGGGTGTGTGTGTGTTTGTGTGTGGGTGGGGATTTCACGGCAGCGATCTCTTATTCCAAGATGCGAGCTATGCGAGTATACAGAGCATTCTTGTTCACTGCCTTATGGCCTTGGTGATAAAATATTCAGTACTTTCCGGTGCTCTCCGACAAGTCGTAAATTGTTGCACGATACATGATGGGATGGGGTATTGGTATGGCAATGGTGCAGTGAGGCAGATGGTACCGGCTGATTGCACGATGGGTTTTGGTCTGCACTTGGTAGGTATTTTTTATTTATTGGAATTTCCCACTAGCAATACTAATGAGCATTTTCGGTTGCAGCGCCGTCTTAAGCAAACCTTACAAAGTAACAGTTTCGTCAAACGTCTCATCTTTTAATAATGTGTGGCACTTACTCAGTTGGTTGACAATAGCTCATATTCAGTACTGATTGACAGAATTTGTCTGTCGCCAAGTGAAACTCGTCCTGTTTCAAACCATTTCATTTTAGCCATTATTTTCAGTGTACTTGGCTGGGTTAATTGTACGGACATTCCCCATAATTTTGAAGTTCAAACATTTCGTCATGGTGATCATAGAGACCTAAAAAACAACTATCACTATTCTGTGAGGATATAGATAAGTGTTGTCTTCGTAAAAGCTGTAGGAAATATATCAAATTTTCTGAAGAAATAAAATTTCTATGGTCAGAAGATTCGGAATTATGGTAGAAAAAATTTTGGCTTCGGAAAAGTTAACTAACGTTTGCATTATAAAAAATGGACTAAAATTGCCGATTTTTCATGGATTTGCCTTCACCCGCACTGACGAAACTACCCATGCAGCATCAATCATAGTAAACCTGTGAGACAGCAGGCGACATTTGACAGCTCTATCAGCCGAACTCTAACCATGATGGCAAAAACAGTGAAGCAACTCCGTTCAGAAGTGTTCGCGTTCAAAGAACGGCACCCCGTCGAAAATGGACATCGTGCGGCACTTTGTGGACGCCGGAAACGCCCGTTCCGGCATCTACAACATCTTGGCACTAGTAGTCAACAATCAGAGCATCGAAAGAAAGACCGGTTTCTGACGGCCGACGACCCTAGCGACAACAAGCTCCAAGGATGCCGAAGACGAAGATTGAGAGAAAAGTGGCTACATCCTGCGCGTGCGCTTGGCCGGAGGTCGTTTCAACCGCCCAAACAGTGAAAAAGCACCTGGCGAACATGAACATACATGACAGGAAGCGGAAGTCGCGTCCACTGGTTTCGGAGCTGCAGTCAATGACGCCGCAGCAGCGGCTGAATAAGATAGTCAAGTCGATTTTCACGGCGAATCGCGACGTGGCGGTGGTGATGGACCACGAGACCTATCTCACCCTGGATGGCAACGACTGGCAGGGCACTTCGTATTTAACTTCCCTCACGAAGGAAGTGAGCTCCGAGGTGAAGTTCATTTCACACACCAAGTTCCCCAAGAAGGTGCTGCTGTGGCTGACAATCAGCGAGAAGGGGATGTCAAAGCCGCCCTTCTTTCGCTCCGGACTGGCCGTGAACAGGGAAATTTATAGTACGAAATGCCTGCCGAAAGTTGCATCGTTCATCAAGAAATCCCATAAGGGCGAAGACGCGATGTTCTGGCCGGATCTGACGTCGGTCCACTACTCGAAGCGACAGTGGCGTACCCAGAAAATAGGGGGGGGGGGGGGGGTGTTCTATATGAATTTAAAATAAATGGAAATCAAACAAGACTTTAAAGGAGACAAACATTGCTGTGCCTCAACATGACAGTTAAAAATCCCTTTTTTCTAATTTTCTTTTTAAAAATTGTTGTTTTTTCAATCATTTGTATGGATAGTAGTATATAAAAATAAATTCAACGCAACTTTTTATTAGCATCTTATCTATTTACAAACAAATGTTTATTTTCCTTCCCTCTTTTGACAGGACATCCAAAACTTCGTCCTCATCAACGATTATGTCCTCGTGGACGAACATCATCGCTAATCCGTTCAGCCGATCCTCACCGGTGGTATTTCGCAAATATGTTTTGAGCTATTTCAATGTGGAGAATGATCGCTCAGGTGTGCATGTGGTCACTGGAATTGTTGCCATTATTTGCAACATACTGAAGATGGTTGGCATCAGGTCTTTATTGAAAATCTTTAATGCATCAATTGCATTTTTCGGTGTGTGGCTCATCACCATTTGCTGCCAAAGAATTATTTCGCCAGACATACCATCAAATCTGTCAATGCTGTAAAACTTTGCCAGTTCCTCTGTTGCTCGTGTCATCTCCAATCTGCTAGCATTTGTTTTTAACAAGATTTGAAACGGTTTCAAAATGTTTTCATGTTTTTCAAACTTTTGTTGCAAAGAATGAGCGGTATTTTCCACGAATGGTATAAATAGAAATTTTAAATAGTACTCCTCAACAGATTCCGCTTCCAAATAGTCCTTGTGGGCTTTTTCTTCCTTTACCGTGTCCAACAGGGATACCCAGCTCTTCACAAATATTCACAGCTCTTTTCAAATTTCACGGAAGTCGCTTAGACGCGTTCTTCTTTTATGGCCAGTAATGAGTTGCGGATCATCGAAGCGGATCTGCAACAGCTAAATCAAGTCCTTCCTGACTGCAGATAAATACTGAGTGGAAGGTAATTTCAAAAATAAAATCAATCGTCATCAACGTCAATATGAATTCGAATTTTTCAATACTGTTCGTCAGCAACTGTGCATCTGTTGCTGATTTTTATCGTTCCAGTTTGAAATTTCTCCAATGCAGCGTGAACTGGATGCCAGTAGTTGTACGAATGATTTGAGCGAATAATGCCTCTTACCCAGCGCGTAGGACACATTCGCTTGAGTTTCTTACACTGAACCTCTTTTTCAGCATTTTCAATTTTTTCGTTCAAGACGAGAGTCCTTTTGGGTGAGTTGAAAAAGTTGTAGACAGTTTCAATGAGCCCCATGATGTTTGATCGGTTGAAGGGCACAACCATCAGATATCGACAAATTCAATAAATGAGAGCAACAATGCACGTACAGCGCCTTAGGACATTTCTCTCGTACAATAGCTTGTGCTCCCTTCAGATGTCCACTCATCGATCTTGCACCATCATATCCCTGACCAACCATGTCTTCATACGGAAGTTTCAGTGCATCCAGAATAAACATAATTTTGTTGCCAATCCTTTACCGGTAAAGTCTTCAACAGGATAAAATTGAATGAACTCCTCGCATACTTTTAAATCCTCAACGAAACGCAGACAGAATGATATTTGCGACACATTTGATATGTCTGTTGTATCATCACACAGAATGGTATAATACTTTGCTTTGAGTACCCGAGAAATAAGTTGCCCAAGCCCGATCTCATTGAAAGCGGCGATTATTTCAGCAACTGATCTCCAGCATTTACCCTGAACTTCAAAAGACTCCTGAAGTTTCCCTCCTGTTTCCGGTAGTCCTCATCCAAATCCAATGGTCGAGCATCCCTATGACCCCGAAGAGGAAGTCCCTTACGGGCAAGGAATATTAGAGTGTAAATAATGGGCTTCAGTTTTTCACGATTGGTTTTATCTGCTTGGCTCGACCTTCGTCCAAAGCAAGATCTACGCTTACTCGTGTCCCAGTATACGCCGCGATGAAACTCCCAGCTTTCTTCACGCAATCTTGGTGGTATTTTGTGGATTCGTGGTAACGAAAATCTTCCCTGGCATTTTTCCAATTTTTGTAAGCAGATTTCACCAGCTTACCAGCACTGGAACTCTGTGCTCCCACAGTTGTTGAAAACAACGCACAAAATTTACAGTATACTCCATCCTGAGAGACAGAGTAAACCAGCCAGCTCCATTCTAACATGCATCGATGATTTAATTTCAAGTTTCTGGGACCAGACTGGGGAAAAGCAAACCGCACGTCAGGAGTCCACGGATTCGTGAGGATTCTCATTTAAACAGCATTATCAATCTGTTTTAAAATAGGAAATAATAGCAAATAATCTCATTAAAATTGAAAAATGTGTAAATAAAAGTGTCAAAGTCAATTTTTTTTTGGGTTCAACATGCCTGATTTGTCATCAATACCCCAAAGTCTTCATGTGTCGCAGTGAAACTCGGTTGAGCTATCGGCGGAGTTGGAGATTTTTCTGTTTGTTCCTTTTTAATATTCTTTTGTTTTCATCAATTGTTGATACAGGGTGATGCCATTTGTTCTGTAAACAGAACAAATGGACAAAAACGTTCACTTTATAAAAGCTTCTTCCAGTTTAAGTATTTTTTAAATTTTTCATTGGAAACAAAATTTCTGTACAATTAAAATGTTCTTTTCGTGGGAAATCTCAATTTTGATTTTACATTGTTTAAAATTGTGTTGTTTAATGGCACTTTAATGAATAAGTGTCTCCTTTAAACTAAATAAACCTTATCATTGACATATAATTCCTTATTTTGAACTGATCTAATGTTCAATGAAGTCTGTTTTATTTTAAAAACAACCAAAATGTCATGCGGGATGTACACTTACCGGAACGATGGTACCAGCTTGATGAAGAAGCGGAAAAAAAATTTCGGATATCCATTTAAAAAATTTCGATATTCACTTATCTGAAATAAGCACTGATTTTCTCATTTACTTGCACTGTATAAAACGAATTGCTCTGACACTTTTTTACAACAAAGTACGGTCGACGACGGGTGAGAAGCTAATGCTGAAAAAGTGTGGCAAACAAGTTTGTCAATGAGAGAGAAACGTCATTCAATCATCTGGCCCGTAGCAGCAGCGTGGAGGCACACTCAATTCTACTCGGAGTTGTGGAGAAAGGTGCATTCTCCATCCATGCTCTCTTCCATATGCGTGACGCGCGGAAAAACGCGCCAAACTTTCCCGCGCGCAAAGTCCAGTGGTAGCATAAGCTGAGAGAGAGGAGAGAGCATTTATTTGAGTGTGTGCGTAGCGTTCGCAACATACCAGAGAAGCATACGCAAACGATTTCGCCATCGCCACTGACGATACACGAACGACAAAGCAGAAGAAGAATGTACGTTGGATGTGCGTTCGAAGTCACTTGACACTAGCGGACCGCCCAGGACTAGTAGCACTGGACAGAGCGCAGCACTGGGTAATGACCAAGATTTGGGAGGGGGATTGGATGGAGGGAATAGTGTGTCCCATCTATAAAACCCGCATTAATCCACCGATGGTGAGACTGAACCCTTCTTACATTTCATCAGAATTACGAACTCAAATGTGGCCAATATTGTACTGGATACATATTTTCATCAGAAAATTCCAGGAAGATCCAAGAATATTCGATATGTCGCACATTCAGTTTTTTAGAATGAACTATTTGTCAATCCTGGACGGATGCCGTTCCATCGATGTGATTAAATATTGCCATTATTAACCCTTTAGTCACCTCGTTTATGTTATTATTTATATAGAAGGGGAAATTACATGAATATTAGAAATTTGCATACACCAGTCCATAGAATGCATTATTAGACAATCCACAAGTGTCAATTATGATTATCGATATGGATTCAAGATGCTTACTAAGCACATATTCGTTGAAGAAAATAGTAAATGGAGACTTTGTGTAATTCTTCGAATATACTCGTTTTGCAGTTGAAAACCAGCCACTCGAGCCAATCGATGCTGCCTCTAATTCTATACAGTAGCATAAGAGTGGCTAGTCCGCTGTACTGCCATATACAACGCTCCAGATACGACACAATGAGAGATGCAAGCGGCATCTGATTGGTGCGATTGGTCTTGTTCGGTTTTGCACTGCAACGAGTATATTGTCGTCATCTCACAATTATGTGCTCTCAGGGTATTGTTTTGGTCATATCTCCATGAAGAATTATCCAATCACAATGAAATTTTGACCAGTTATTTGGAAATATCATAGCTTTGATTTGACACCAACAAAACTAAAATCGGTACACAAATAGCTCAGTAAGTGGCAATCGGAGACTAAACTGTTTGATTACTATTATAATAGGCCTTCAAGTACTGTTTCGTTCATATCACTTCGTAACAGAAATGTCCGAATGAAAAAAAATCAATAGCGTTCTATGGGAATGTTGTGGCTTCCATTTGCAGTCAGCAGAACTGAAATCTGGTTCTGCAGATGGCTGAGAAACCGATGTGACGTTATTTGTAACGCACACACACACATACACACACACACACATACACACACACACACACACACACACACACACATGCACACAGACATGTGCTCAGTTCGTCGAGCTGAGTCGAGATGGTATATGACACTCTGGCCCTGCCGCCATCGGATACAAAGTCGAGTTTTCAAGCGATCTTAATACCCTTCTATTGATGTAAGAAGGGTAAAAAGGGCGACAAGCTGGATTGCTGCAATTATCGTGCGATCACGCTACTGAGCGTTGCCTACAAGTTGCTCTCCCAAATACTATGCCGCCGCCTGTCACCAATTGCAAAGGAGTTCGTGGGGCAATACCAAGCGGGATTCATGGGTGCCTGCGCTACTACGGACCAGATTTTCGCAATTCGGCAAGTGCTGGATAAATGTCGCGAATACAACGTGCCCACACATCATCTTTTCATCGATTTAAAATCAGCGTATGATACAGTCGATCGAGACCAGCTACGGCAAATCATGCACGAATATGGATTTCCGGAAAAACTGACGCGATTGATCAAAGCAACGATGGATCGAGTGATGTGTGTTGACCGAGTATCAGGGACGCTCTCAAGTCCCTTTGAATCTCGGAGAGGGTTACGGCAAGGTGATGGATTGTTGTGCTTGTTGTTTAACATTGCACTGGAGGGTGTGATACGAAGATAGACACGAGTGGCACGATTTTCAGGAAGTCTGTCCAACTATTTGGCTTCGCCGACGTCGTTGATATCGTAGCACGTAACTTTGAGACGATGGCGGAAATGTACATCAGACTTAAGACTGAAGCTGGTAGAATTGAGCTTTTGATTAAAGCGTTGAAAACAAAATACATGAAGGAAAGAGGCTCACAATGTTAGCCTCCTATCACTAGTTCATATCGACAGTAATGAAATCGAGGTAGTAGACGAATTCGTGTATCTGGGCTCATTGGTGGCCGCCGATAACGACACTAGCAGAAAAATACAAAGGTGCATTAAGGCTAGCAATTGTGTCAACATTGGACTCCCAAGGTCGCTAAGATCGAACAAAGTTCGCCGAACTACAAAGTTGACCATCTACAAGACATTAATTAGACTGGTATTTCTCTACGGTCCCGGAACATGAACAAAGGCTGATGCAAATTTCGAAATGTTTGATCCTTTAAGCTTAATCGACGCCAATTTGGGTCCTGATAGTCCCCAAAAAATTTGAACAAATTTGGTTTTAATTTGGCTTTGCGCTATTCAAAGTTTGTATGGGAATTAGTATGAAGAATCTCAAACTTACATTTCCAGATCCCTAACATCTTCATATTATGTCCTGAAACCAAATCTAATAAAGATTCATATAGTATAAGTTGTCAAGTATCAAAATGCCGAAGATACCTGACATGTAAATTTTATACAAAAATAGTTATTCAATAAAACATAAAATACAAACTTTCGGTATGATGTTTTATTCTTATATTTGTTTTCTTATTATTTTATATATTTTATATATTTTATATTTATATATTTTATAAAAATATATTATTTTATATACATTATATTATATATTTTATATATTTTATAATTATATATTATATATATATATATATATATATATATATATATATATATATATATATATATATATATTATATATTTTTATTGCTTATTATTTTATTTGTTGAATAATCTATTTTTATGTATAATTTACATGTCAGTTATCTTCGGCAAACTTTGAATAGCGTGTGCAAAGCCAAATTAGAACCATATGTGTTCAAATTTTTTGGGGACTATCAGGACCCAAATTGGCGTCGATTAAGCTTAGGGGAGCAAACATTTCGAAATTTGCATCAGCCTAAAGAACATTGCTAGTGGATGACCAACGCGCCCTTGGAGTCTTTGAACGGAAGGTGCTGCGTACGATCTACGGTGCAGTGCAGATGGAAGACGGAACGTGGAGGAGGCGAATGAACCACGAATTGCATCAGTTGCTGGGAGAACCTCCCATCGTACACATCGCTAAAATCGGTCGACTACGATGGGCTGGGCATATCGTAAGAATGTCGGACGATAGTCTTGTGAAAACGGTTCTCGAAAACGAATCGATGGGTACAAGAAGAACAGGCAAGCAACGGGCAAGGTAGATCGATCAAGTAGAAGACGACCTGCGAACCCTCCGCAGCGAGGCTGGCGAGGTACAGCCATGGACCGAATACAATGGAAACAACTTCTGTGTACAGCAGAGACCACACCGGCCTTGGTCTAACTTGTACTGTAAGTAATAGCCATGATAAAGCATTATCAGTAAAACTGAATTGCTTTGGTGAAGGTTTGAACTTTCTAGGTGGTCGGAATCACGCTATAAACTCAAAAAACGAAAATCTTAATTCAAAGTCCATGAAGCGTTGAAAAATCATCGTGATCTTGAATACTTTGCAAACAATGCCGACTTACATCGATCGATGGTCTTCTTTTGGTATGAACCCTTATACAAAGCCAATTTATTGCCAGGTATGACGATAAGCGAAAATAAAACTATCTGTGGAACGGATGTCTTGTGTCATCTCAAAGTAACAGACCAATCCAGACATATTTATAAGTGAAAATTATATCAGCATAAGAGTTTACAAGACACGAACTAGAACCAGAATTGTTCAAAGTTTGGTATGCATCGATGTTCCTCTTATCAAATATGAGACAAATAAGGCCTGTTCTGTTTGACACATGACAAACTTTCAAGTACTCACACAGCTACTTTAGGGCGACAAACACCAACAATCTTAACCGCCATCTCCCATCCACCGAAGAAATGGCTAAACCGAGTGAGAAGCGAGGAGAATACTCCATCATGCGGAAGCTGATGATGCTGAAAAGGCAAAACAGCAGCAAACGACTCATATCTCAAGTGGTACTTGACTTTCAAAATAGGTGTATAACGTTGGAGCCGGTTTTGATCGATTCAAACCAGCTACAGTAAACATCCTATCCGAGCGGGGGTTCTCAACCGATTTTCGATGGCGGCCCATTCATGGTGGACAATGTTTCGGTTTTTTTTCGGAAGGCAATGATGGCAATGGGAAGCACCCACATTGTCCTTACATTTGGAAAGAACAGGTTGGGAAGGTTGGGAAATGCTGTTCTCTGCCCATCTAAGCAGGCACCGCACCACTCTGTACGGTTGTTCATAGAAACGAAAGACACGAAGGAAAAGTCAATATTTAAAGGAAGGTGAGCGATGAGAAAATTCAACTTTGGTCGTTAATCCACAGGTTGTGCTCCCCCCCAACCGGATCGGCTCGTTCGGTTATCGGAAAACCAATTGGGTTGCCAAAGTGGAACGATATCTTTTCCGAGAAGTGTCGGTTAAGAGGCGTTTTTCATCTACAAAAAAAAAGCGGAGATTTGCCAAGGTTTGGAAGATGACCCGCATCCTTCCGCGCACCGGCTAGTGCAGGATGTAAATCAACTAAATTAAAAAAACTTGTCACGCCGAAAGGGGCTGAGGATTTTTATGTAGATATATGTGGGCAATTTTGGAGACGAATTTTTCCGCATTCGGCGTTTTAGATAGTTTTCTGCAAACGAGGAGCATAGCTGGTAGCAGCTGCATGTGACCCACATTGATAAGAGCACACATGAGCTGAGTCGAAGCTGAAGCATTAAAAAATAAACTGTCAGCAGCACGCATTTCAACTATGAACAGCGACGGCATAACACATGTTCTGTACACAACGTGCATCGCCGTCGTCGTCTCGTTACGGACGGTTGTTTGATGGTGCACATCCGCGCACCACTCCTCCCGGACGACTCGGAGAATACGGTTATGGCTTCAGCCCACATACTATCTAAAATTGCTATGTATGGTGGTTTGTTAGCCGTAAAGGCAAGGGTTGTTGTTCAGCTGCCGCTTGAATGCTTCGTCGTCGTCAGCAATATGCGGAAATGATTTTGCCGCGTGTCAAAAAGCCGGTTTCGTGTTATGAGCGGTGTATGAGTACGGGTTTTTTTTATTTCTATCGAGTCTACTACTGCAGTAGTAGCAGTTGATGTTGCACTGCTACAATATGTCAACTTGCCACATGGTAGTTGTAAGTAAATGCATGCTTACCGGGGGTTCAACGCCGTTCATTAGTAATGATTATAATTAGTAGTGAATATATGGGCACAGGTATGCTATTTTTAATGACACAAGTACACTTTCTCGGAAGCTGAATGGTTTCTGCTTGGGTGCAGTATGGTGCTCGATAAAATTAGTTTTTCCGATTTAATTTAGTTTGGGTGGAGCTTTCAAGAGGTTACTGCCGGGTTCAAACTTGGGATTGAGGCTGAGAAGTGTTAGTTAATTTCAGAAAACCATGTAATGTGCTACTATTTGATATAACTGGAAACATGAATACGTCTACGTCTTACGGCAAGGGTAAGGTGTCAATTGAAAATCTAAAAATAAGCGACCGTCACAAAATTTCATAAAAATTAAACGCTCATCTATATAAATAAAAATTGGGGTTTCCTTTGTCACGATTTAACTCGCGAGCGGAAGGACCGATCAGCGTGAAATTTTGTATGCAGAGATTTTTGGGGCCGGAGAATAATCCTATGATGGTTTGAGACCCTCCCTTCACTGGAAGGGGGCTCCATACAAATGAAACAACAAATTTCTTCACAACTCGAGAACTAATCAAGCAAAAGAAACCAAATTTAGCAAGTGTTGAGTTTTTGAAGGCAAAAAAAGATTTTATGGTAGCTAGAGAACCCTCCCCGTCATAAAAGGGGGCTCCCATACAAATAAAACACAATATTCTGCATAACTCGGGAACTAATCAAGCAAACGGAACGAAATTTAGCATGTGGTGGTTTTTTAAGACAAAAAATGTTTCTATGTTGGTTTGAGACCCCTCCCCTTTCTGAAAAGGGGGGGGCTATTCCAATGAAACGCAAATCCTTGCATAAATCGAGAACTAATAAGAGAAATGGAACCAAATTTCGCATGTGGAAGTTTTTGAAGGAGGGAAATGTTTCTATGGTGATTTGAGACTCTTCCGTCATATGAGGAGGAAGGGGGTAGGGGATGCTCTCAAACAAATGGAACCCAAATTTCTGCATAACTCGAGAAATAATCAAGCAAACGGAACCAAATTTGGAATGGACGAGTTTTTTAAGGCATGAAATGTTTTTATGGTGGTTCAAAGCCCCTCCTCCCTCTAAAAAGGGGGGCTCTCATACAAATGAAACAAATTTCAACCAAACATGAGAACTATACCTACCGCTTTGCAAATTTGTATTCAGTGGTTTTTGGGTCCGGGAAAGGCATCTTATGATAGTTCGACAGCCCTCCTGCCTTTAGAAAGGGGGGCTCCCATGCAAATGAAAAATTATTTGCTGCATAACTCAAGAACTCATCAAACAAATGGAACCAAATATGGCATATGGAGGTTTTGTAGGCAAGAAATGTTTCTACGATGGTTTGAGACCCCAACCAAATTTAGAGCATACGCTAGAGATTTTGAAGGCATGGGTCATGATGGTTTTACAAGTGACACCAGTTTAATTGTGGTTTCAAAGTACACTTAAAGGCCAAATCATGGTTTTCAGAACTCTCATAGAACCAAAATTGCTATTGGTTCAGATTCCTATTCGCCCTGAAAGGGGGGCTCCTATACAAATGAAATACAATATTCTGTATAACTCGAGAACTAACAAGCAAATTGAACCAAATCTGGCATGTGGAGGTTTTTGTAGATGAATACTGTTTCAATGCTAATTTGAGACCCCTCCCTTTTCTGAAGGGGCTCCCATAACAATGAAACCACAAATTTATGCATAACTCGAGAACTAATCAAGCAAATGGAACCAAATTTGGCATATGGAGGTTTTTGAAGGAGAGAAATGTTTTTATGATGATTTGAGACCCCTCCTAGAGGGCTATAAGTGGAGAGAGGGATCTCCCATACAAATGAAACACATTTTTTTGCATAACTCGAGAACTAATCCAGCAAATGGAATCACATATGGCATGTGGAATTTTTTAAAGGAGAGACATATTCCTATGGTGGTTTAAGACCACTCTGCCCTCTTAATGAGGGGGGTCCCATAGAAATGAAACGCAATTTTCTGCATAACTGGAGAACTAATAAAGCAAATGGAAACAAATTTGGCATGTGGAGTTTTTTGAAGGTCAGACATATTTGTATGGTGGTTTGAGACCCCTTTGCCCTCTGAAATGGGGGGGGGGGGGGGGCTCTCATACAAATGAAACGCAATTTTCTGCATATCTCGAGAACTATTCAAGTTAATGAAACCACATTTGGCATGTGGGGGTTATTGGAAACAGAATTTTTATTTATATTAAAATAGATTTCTGTCTGACCGATCGGAGTGAAAATATGTATGCAGGTATTTTTGGGGCTGGGGAAGGTTCTTATGATTGTTTGAGACCGCTTCCCCCTTCCGGCTCGCATACAAATGAAACACAAATTTCTGCATAGCTTGAGAACTAATCAAACAAATGGAATCAAAAATGGTATGCGGGGTTTTTTGAATGCAAGAAATGTTTCTATGGTCAACCAATCCTGAGAATTATCCAGGTAACTAAACCACAAACTGTGTATTGTCTGGGTAAGAAAATGTTCTGATAGAAGTTTGAACTCCTTATTACTCAAAAAAAAAAACCATTAAAAAAAGCGTCAGTTCTATGCAATGTTCATTCATTTAGTTGCAGGCGTAGCAACGGTTGCACCGGGATCAGCTAGTAACTTAATAAATGCTCGACAGATTTTCAAGATGTTCACAACAATCGATTGAAATTTTTCCCGCGTATCAATTTCATTATCAAACATTATCAGTCAACAATTTTTAACTATTGAAAATTACGACAATAACAGGTGATGTTTGTTATGTTTTGTAGGCTAAATTTAGACCGAGGCTAACTAGACCGAGAAGGTTTAAATTCAAATGCGGACTATTTCACATCCGTCATTTTAAACTCGATTATTTCTCGAGTACTTTTCCAAAAGGACGTAAGTCTCAAAATGTAAACAATCGCGTTGTCCATGGAATGTTGTTGAAAAATCATGTATATATGCCCATATTTGTTGATTTTTCTGATGGATTATTCTTGAAAGTTTTAACTAACTTTTTACAAAACCAAAAATAATCAAAGGAGTGAGTCGCTCAGCACACTTTCCTCATGCGCTATTTTTTTTAGTGTGCCTACAAGCGTTTTGTGTTCCCGACCAGAAGCGTATAACATAAAAAATACAAAAGTATAACAAACCTTGTTACCACTAACTGATTATGATATGAATTTGTTTAAAACATTTTCATCTGGATAATTGTAAAACATACTTATAACAAATTATGTTATAGTGCCCAGGAAGGCACAAGCTGCGAAAAGAAAGTTCCTTGTACAGCTTAGAGTCCTTCGTCTTATTTGTCACGAACACTTTGGTCTTTGATGCCCAGCTGCATATCCCTTGCCAAATCATCAGTTTTTTTTTTTTTGCAAATTCGTCCATAAAAGCGAACTTAAACTTCGCAGGAACATCTCTTCGTGCCGTCGTCACGTAGCATTTTTAGGCAGGAAGCTGTCCGAAAAGCATTTTGACGTAGGTTTCATCGTCGATGAGCAGGCATCTTTGGTACTTCGTCAAAACCTGTTGGTAGAATTTCCGAGCTCGAGTTCTGGTCACGAATCTTTGCTTCAACGTTCTGTTTGGGTGCTTGCTCTGGCTCGATAAGAACGATATCCTGCTCGCAAATGAATTTTTGCAGCGGTCACTTTCTGTGCCGCTGCAACATAATAAGTGATTCTGGATTCGTACTGGACAGAACTTTATATATATGAAATTTAAAAAGGTGCTCAACTGTCGGTAAAACGTAAACAAAGATCCACGAAAGTCGAAAAACTAAATTTCAAGTCATCTTAATAAGATTGATACACCCTTAGCATTTTGTCGTTTTGACATTTTATTGTTCAAAGTGACGGACAATACAATTAGACCAAAGCCCGATTTTCATACAAAATGGTCATGTTTGGAAGTTTGCCTTTTTTTTTTCATGAAATTATTTGGTTGGAATTTTAGGTAGAGCCTAGACATGTTTTGATTTTTTATCTGTGACAGATTTATAATTTTTCCGTTATCACTTTAGAAGGTACAGACACCACTGACGACAAAAAAACAAGACCACCTTTTGATTTGGAAAAAAATTAAAACAAGCCCCAAAACATAACCATTTTGTGTGAAAACCGAGCTTTGGTCCTATTCCCTCTCGAGGATCATGGTTGTCACCTTTTTGTAGGTGAGAGGGCTTATTTCATGCAAAACCGTCATGAGCATGATCAGCAGTCATAGTATCACACTCTGCTTTCTTTAAACTACCACATCATAGAACGTTTATTTAAGGGCACTAGAAGAAGTGTGATACTGGCGGATTTAACCGCAATTCACTCTTAGACGAATCTGGGAACAATCTACAAACACTTGATATCAGGTGTTTGTAGATTGTTCCCAGATTCGTCTAAGAGTTTAGGGATAACGACAAGAAGTGCACTTTTCATTTGCTTGACCATTCTTGCATTGCTGTTTATTCTCTAAGTATTCTCCAAAATCATCAAATATACCTATACAGTTGGCATTGATAATCTTATTGTTCGCTTCATTATCGAAAAGGGCGGGTGTTTTGATCATGATTATGAACAACTAATAAGATGTCTTGATGTTTCAGGTGCTGAAAATTCTACATTAAATAAATATTGTAATTTAAATGTGCATTTTATACGACAGCCGTGATCAAAGCACTAACTCTAACAACACATTCCTTAGCTGGGGATCAGACCTTTTGAATTGAAGAAAGGTTATCGAGAAGTATAACTTATGACAGACGCTGCCAAAGAATTAAAGGCTAGGTTTTTATGAAAAGTGTAGGGCGCGGAGAGTCCGCTTAGGGAAGCAAGTAGCCTTGAGGCCATAGGATAATTCTTCTTGTTATCAGTTAGTAGTTTCTTGAATTGAAGTTATAAAAATAATAACTCAGACTCACAACTAAAACATTCGCGACAGTAAAATAAAACGTGTCTGTAAGATTCAAACATCACTTTTGAACCGATTCTTGGAATGCCATCGTTGCGGATGTCACGCATGGTCCCGTTTTCAGACCAAAACTGGGAATAGTTTGCCAAATCATGACCTTCTTGACGAACTTATCGGCAAACACGAACTTGAGTCTTTCCGGCTTCTTTTTTTTACTCTGTTCGGGACATAAACCACTGCTACCAGTAATTTGATCTATTGTAGTAGGGAAGTGAAACCTATCTTGAGCTCAATAAGCAGACCTCCGGTGGAAATCGATGAATATGCACTGAATACCGAACACTGAGTACACAAGTTATGCACAATTTATTCGTTTACTTACCGTTAATCGTTTAGCAACACAAAAAACATTCGATTCTGATCATTTTCTTCCAATTTGATAGGGAAAAGTTGCCACTACTATGTATCTATTTTCATAATATCACACAAAAACATTAATCCCTTCTTTGTACATATGTTAATCGTGCTGATTTTAATCAAGAAAAAATAAAAACAAGTTAACGCTCTTCACTACTACACCCAAAAATGAGGTAGATCATTTGACAGCACTTTACGTGTATTAGGTAGCATGCATATAACCAAGAAAAATGAAAGGGTTTGTTTGTTATTCTTCCATGAGAATATTGACAAGACTCACCATAACGTTGGGCATAGAATGCTCTATGAATGATTGAACACGCACACTAGCGTTGATGTGTATGCTATACAGTATGTGAGCAGTGCCGCCAAATTCAACAGAGATGGAAAAATATTATTATATGTGGAATTTTATTTCTCGGTAAATATTGAAAAAATCTACAATTAGAAGTATGTTATTATTTATTTAATCTATGGAAAAATAAAATAGTTCAACTTTGGGCGATTTGTAGCACTCCCACAAAAAGGTGATATTGAAGTACTGCCAAACCCATTTCATTCGAATAAGAGTCATAATAAAATAGTTTGGCAGCATCAAGCGATTACGTCGATTGTAAACACGGTTCAGAATAGGTGCAAGCGTATTTAAATTATTGTGAAAATTAATCCCATAGTTTTCTAGTATTTTATCACGTATTCGTAGATTCTCGTGTGGCTAGTGTAATAAGTGAAGTGTGATTTTTATGGTTTGTGCAATTACGCAACGAAAATGTGTGAGGATATAGTGCAATTAAAGAGAAAACTTGGAGTCTGGCTCGAGTATATTCCCTAGTACGGTTAGATCAATACGACGAATTTGTAGTGCAAAGGTAAGAAATTGTGTTGAAAATCTGACTGCTCATTATTTTTACGAAATTTAAGTCTCCGAAACGTTTTTGTAGCTTTTAATTATATTCAAGACCTAATTTTATTTGCCAGGATTATATATTCTTGGTTACTGCGTCCATTTATTGGAGAAATTAAACATCTTTTTACGTTTGAAGTTGGATGACTGCAGAATGTGATGAATACATGTACTATGGTGAGCATAAGTTCCGCTTCCCTATATCCCGTATCCTTTGTTTAGTGCATGTCGAGTTACCTCATCACTCTTGAGAAATGATTAAGTATTCGGTGTTGTTACAGTTGTCATTATTTGTTTTGTTGGCAATGCATTTTATTGAAAGTTTCCACTATTTAAACCCTTTGAGAAGTGAAAGCACTCTTAAAAGATGCGCCCTTTTATCCGTCAAAATCAGATTCATTGCTAGGGGCCTGTTCATAAAACCACGTAGACTGGTTTTTGGAACATTTCCAACCCTCTCTCTCCCTTTCGTAGACTTTTCTCCAGCATACATTTTTTTTTTATTTTAGACGCGAGCGCAGACTCTTTGGGAGGGGGTCCCCCCAGAAAAGTCTACGGTGCGTAGATGAATAGCCCCTAAGAAACAAAACTATAACCTGATACTGACCATAAGCGGTCTAGAATCCAAGCCACAACCAATTCAAACCAGTGAACATCAAATAGACAATGAGAATTCACATAAATGGAGACTTACCATGGTTAACAGGGTGCGGCCGAAAATAATGCGAAAATTTGTTCTTTTTCTTTCAAATGCCATTTTCAACTAATTCAAGCAATAATATCAACATTTTCGAGAACAGTTGTATTTATGAAGTCCTTTTAAACAAATTTATTCAATGTGTCCTCCATTTTTATTAATAACATCCTCGAGCCGACGCCGGAAGCTAGAGCATGCCTTTCGGACGTAGTCCTCCGACATTGACTGCCATGTGCGTGTTATGGTTGACTTCAGGGTTTTCACACTAGGGTGTGATGTTTTGCAGGCTCGTGCTTCAACATATGCCCAAATCGAATAATCCAACGGATTAAGATCTGGACTGCTAGGGGGCCACAAATCCTTCGGCCAAAACTTCATGTTATCGTTCAACCATTGTTGGGTTCGATTGGACGTGTGACACGGCGCTCCATCCTGCTGTAGGACAACGTTTTGGTCCTCGGAGAAGTTGGCCTTCACCCAGGGAAGCACTTGGTCCTTTAAAATACCGATATACACTTCGGTATTGATTTTAACTCCAGCATCAATGAAAACAGGCGGCATTTTCAAACCGTTGGACGCCACCAAGCCAAACATCATGACACCAGCCGGATGTTTGGTTTAAAATTTGAATTTCACTTTTTCCGGAACGTTCTCCATTTTCTGCGGTGACATGAACCGGTCCGTGAGGCTGTTGACTACGGCATCGATGCTGAAAAGCTTTTCGTCGGAGAACGGGATTATCATTTTTTCCTTCTTCAACAAGGAAAGCAATCTCTCGAACGAGTCACTCGTAGTTCCTTGACCCGGTCCGTAATCAAGTGGCGTTTCACTCTGGCTCTGGAAGATGCATGCAGGTCTTCGGCATTGCTGCTTGCTTGTTTTCTGATGGAAGATTTGATCACGTTCGGCGTGCGTGCAAAGCGCGGACACTTCTTTCGCAAACATTTTGATGAAATTGCAATAAAACAAATAGAATGTTTGGATGCAGCACTTGATAGTAAAAATTAACAAATACACTTTCGACAGAAATTAGTCACTAACTACATGAATTAACCCAATACTCAAGTTTGAACATTTTTCGCATTATTTTCTGCCGCACCCTTGTATATGACACGGTCCAAGCTTTTGCAAAAGTAATTTTAAACTTGCTCCCGTTTGGCTTTCCATGGTAGGTGATAAATATAAACAAACGAAATCGCTTTTTTATCTTCAGCGATAATCTGTCAAAGAATACACTTAAAACGAGTATAATCAATTCCGCTGTTAAAATTACCCAGCTGAAATAAACCAAGACTGAAAAAAGATGACACCTATTGTGAGACACACTGTAGAGATCTCTGCGACATAAGACTTATTTCTGAAAATTCATCCACCCACTCAAATATAGCTAAAACGCCTGTTAATGTCTATTTATAATGGAAAATATTTTTTCTATAACATGTTTTATGTGCGCTCTAGCATCGTTTGTTAGATTTCTTAAGACTCTCCAGTGACAAACCGGCAAACACGAACTTGAATCTTCCCGGCACATCCCCACGTCCAGTCGCAATGTAAATCTTAGGACCGGGAAGCTGCTTAAAATCGAGGTTGACGTATGTTTCGTCATCTATCAAAGTGCAGCCATTGTGTTTCGTCAAACATGGTCGTACAAGAGCCTTGAACGCCTTTTTGCCCACGGAATTTGGCTTCATGTGCCGGTTTGGATGTTTACTGGCTTTGTACGGCTTGTATCCATCCCCGGCAAGGATGTTTCTCGCACCGTTTGAAAGTTGGCGTTGTACCTTCTGGCCGCATCTCGGATCGAAAGACCGGGGTTGGCTTCCAGTTTTTTTCGTAGGTCCGCTGATTCACACTCAGGGTTTCTCTTTGAGCACTCGACAAACTGTTGTTTTTGGCATCTTCAGCACGTTAGCCAGCTTAGAACCGGACCACTCCGAATTTTTCAGATTCCTTTCAAGTTCCATTCGACTTTATTTCTGAAAGCGACCGACTACTTTGATCAAAATAGCACCAGTTGTTCCCTATAGAAGTGTAAACAAACCACTGTCAAAGATGTTCGATTCCCAACACTAGAGGCGTGCTAGCGGCGTGCGAGGGGTGTACCAATTTACTTTTAGTCAGTCTTAATTGATCTAAATTTTGTGAATCCGATCTGTGTTTTTATCCTAAACATTTTCTTCAATTCATAAAAAAAAGGAGCCATATTAGTTTCACGGAAGCCTTAAACACAATTTTCACCTTCCTTAACCCTTTTCCAAACCATTTATCACAAATCCACAACCACCTGCCCATTGAATTACATCACTGAGTGGCATCTGATTAGCTTTCATTAAATATTAATGAAATCACCTGTGCCTTCTCGAAGGCAAGAGAATTACCCAACCAGCACACAACGACGCCACGGCGCGTCGTCGTCGTCGTCACATTGCATTGCATCAACCGTCCACCATTTCTCCCCCCGCGAGGAGACCCACCACTAACAACAGTACTTTCCTCGGTTTCGGTTTGCCATTGCATAATCCAACCAACCGAAGAGCGTCGGTTTTCTCTCGCCTCGACTGGAGAAAGCAGCCGCAGCTCTCGTCGTCGTCTTAGTCCGTCCAATCATCCGTCCGTGCAGGCAGGTAATACTTAAGCCAATTCACACACATTCAGCGTTTATTAAGGGGCCTGAATCGGCCCGGTCGATGAAGTGCGTTCGGCGCAAACATACTCAGTGTGTGTGTGTTAGCCAACTCCACGCTTCATAGGCTCCGGCTTATGTAAGTGTTCCAATGCAAATTACTACGCTTGCCCGACAAACGTCGGAAGTTTGGTGAACGGCGCTGGACCGGGCGGCTCCATGGCGTTGCCCACGTGGACACTTGAAATTGACTCTGGCGTTTTTGGTGCATGTTTGTTGACCTAAGGATTAACAACATTCAAAATACAGTCAAATCACGAGGTTCAATCTCACGGCCGGATCAGTCACGAACGACTCAAAAGTTTCTTAGTGGCTGTAATGTGAAAAAACAGCTCATCGATCTTTGTTGCACAACAGCTCGTTAGACCCGTTGAAAGTGGCAATCATTCCCGCATGTACAGGGCACAAACTCACCCTTAAGAATAATTCATCTAGCGCTCTGTTGTAGAATCCAGAAGAGGATTCAAATCAGTTTTTTTCATCACAAGCACAACAAACAAAAACAGATTGCAATTACCTAGTAAATTGAGCAGTAACCATTAGGCATCACAGTGGTTCTTTTGAATGTTCTTGGCTCGTGCCAGCCAGCATGACTCAACAGAGAAGTGGATGTTTTGATTGAGAGTCCCAGTTAAAGTGGTATCGCTCTTGGTTTAAGATTATCATCGTTTAGATGGTATCTTGTCAACAAAATAATCTCAAAAAGTTCGAGCTGAGCATTTCTTGAACCTTAATTGCATGAATGTCAATTTTCACGCCGCTTGATACCTGCAAAACTTTTTCAAATATCACAACAGCGTCGTCAATTAGCGACGGTTGGACGCCACCGCAGAGCTTCTCTCAACTCTCCACGGAGCATAGAGAGCCGTTCCAGATCTTCGTTGTTTGCCACCTCGGCTACCCGCAGCCTAACGGCTTTCCCCCCTCAAGGTAAGGGATTTAAATTAAATTAAATGTAGCGGAAAACTTGTTTGACAGCACGAAAATTCGCATTCCGCCCGGCGTTGGGTAGATTTTCGGTTGCTTTCACTGTCGTATCGTCCTCACTGTCCTCGTAGCCCAGAGCCAAGCCAAGACAAGCCAAAAGCATGCAGCGCTGGCACGGCACTGGAATGGCCTTGAATGGGAATACTTATACACAGCAGGCCGTGTGATGCTCGTTTTGCTGCTTCAGGAATTATCCCTCAATCCCCATCGTCAGCTTCATCGTCATCCTCATCGTCAGACTCTGTTATGTTTGTTCAAAGGATTGAAAGGCACGTGCGAGCAGCTGAACAGCGTCAACAATAACATGTGCTACAGGAGTTCAGGAATTCTTCATCGTCCGCTGCGGAGTGAATGCGTCATTCGACTGAAACTGTTCTAGGAAGAAATTTACTTGGTGCTAGGAACGGTGGTTTGAGAAGTTGATTTCAGAAAATGATTGAAGTTGTCCTTGGCAAAGTTTCCCGGAGAACTAGTCATCTTCAACCCTCATCCAGCCTTGAACGTTGAAATAACACTCGAATGTACCGTAAAATGGGGTAACTTTGATCGATTTTTTTAAAATTATTTCATGAATATTCCGTGAATCAAGGCCAGCTTTGCTTTTATTTATTTTTTTAAAGGAATACAGCTATGTATTTGTAACATTAGGCCTGGGAGGTGACATTGGCCAAAAATAAAATATGATTATTGTCGCAAATATCTTGAACTTTTCTAAACTTGCAGCCGTCTATACTTACAATTTCGACGCCGTTGCTTACGATCGTGTGAGGTAAAGACTGTATTCGATGGAATTTGGACACACAAAATAGGTCACCAATAATTTTACATGAGCCCGATTTTTTTCAAACTTTCTGTAAATAAAGTACTAGTAAATGGTTAAGTTTATTGAACCTCTTCTCCCAACCCAAATGCCCGCACCTTTGCCTTGACCCTTTCATCAAATTTTGGGCAATGATAGGACCGACTTGCTTACTTACTTTTAACCACACTTTCTTTAGTTCAAGTTCATTTTCTATCAGTTTTGAGTTTTAACGAGCTTTGCTCTTCATGATTGCCCAAAATTTTTCAATTGGGCGAAGTTCCGAGTGTTTGGAGGGTTGACGTCCTTTGGTACAAAAACTACATTATTATCTTTGTACCAGTCTAAGATGGGCCGGCATAGTGGCAAGATGCCAAATCCGGCCAAAACAGTGTCGGGCAATCGTGAGATCTCAAGAAGGGCAGAAGTCGTTTTTGGAGGCATTCGTCTTTGTAGATTTGTCCGTTGACGGTCCCAGAGGTGATGAAGGGCTGACTCATTTTGCCACATCCGCAGATCGCTTGCCAGACAAGGAATTTTTGGCGAATTTCGACAGTTTCTTCTTCCGTACACTCTCCGGAACGGCCAACTTAGAGGTGGTGACGTAGTGTTCCTGTCCTGGCATTTGTTTGGTGTCGGCTTTAATGTAGGTCTCATCGTCCATCACAATGCAGAACGGTTTTGTGAGTTTTGGCCACCGAGTTCTGTTTATCGCTCCGGTTCGGTGCCTTCTGGACCTTGTACATATGTAATCCAGAACGTTTCATTGTTTTCTGCACACAAAAAAACTGAAACTTTCACCTTTTTCGCAACATCCCTGATCGAAATGTTGGGATAATGCTTAAATTGGTTCAATACCATCCTGGCCTTCTCCGGATTTGATGTGCCACGTTTTTTGCCACTACCATTTTTCCGCTTGGTTGTCTTACGGTCCTTGAACGTTTTGATCACATGAGATACGGTTGAATGTGCGATTCCGAGCTGTTTTCCGATCCATCGATGAGAAGCGTTTGGGTTTTCGAAGTGAGTGCCCAAAATTTGTTGTCGCACTATTTCTTCATTCGAAGCCATCACTGAAATCACTCGACCGATTTTCACGAAACTCATTACACAATTGACACAACACAATGAAATACATTCAGTTAAAATTTCAATAATTTTTACCCACACGCTAAAAAGTTACGAACAACTGCGTGTGTCCAAATTTCATCGAATACAGTCTTTATATCTGTCATCTGTCATGGATTCTCGGTTCTTTGTTCTTAATTCACCGACGTGCATATGCTTAAAGCTCTGGTTTGTGCGCTAGGGCCTGTTCATAAACCACGTAGACTTATTGTTGAAAATCTCAGACCCCGCTTCCCTCCTGCCTTGAAGACTTTTCTCCATATACATTTTTTTTAAATTCTTTAGGGACTGTTCTTAAGCCACGTAGATTCTTCTGGGGGCAAGAGGTGGGGGTAGCTGACCAAAGTCTACGTTCCATACAAAATTTCAAAAAATTGTGGGGATCTGAGATTTTTAAAAATGAGTTCACGTGGCTTATGAAGATTCCCTTATGGAGCGTAAACTTTGATTAAAAAGAAAAGTGTATGTGGTTTTTGAATAGCTCCATAGCACAAAGAACAGACATCTAAGCTAGAATATATTTTACAACAAAACTTGTGTAAGGATTCAAATTAAAATACGTTGAAACACTACTGCCATCTCTCGGATTGTTGCCACTTGCTATTTGATCACGGCAACCATGTTTGTTTTTTTTCTCGCACCTTACTGCTTTACGCACGACCAACGAACCTTACTCATATTTGAAAAATGCTGACTAAAAATTGAATACAAATTGTTCCTCATTGGTTTAATACAAAAAACAACTTTTTTTCCTGGCTAGATAGAAACAGTTTAAATGAAAAAATGAGATATAATTTACTGATTGATTGAACAGTACCCAACCATGAACAAAATTCGTTGAGCGCACGCTGAAGCACAGAGGAATTGAAGTGTCAAAACTTTTCAGTCGTTGTTTCGATCGTTGCTCCAATGACCACTGCCACGGGAATGCAACCGGACAACAGCTTATTTAGACACTTATTTAATTTTTATCAATCCCAGCATAGTTGTCAGTACTTACCCCACATCCGTTCTACCAGGAACTCAAAAATCTTCAGGAGAGAAGTGGTCGGAGCATATTTTTTCTTACCGTGAAAGCTTGAACTCCCTGCAAGGACAAAATTTTCTGCAGCTCCGGCGACTCGCAGCAAGACAAACCCAGCGGCTGCATCTAAAATGATTTTTCAGGAGCATTAGGAGTGAATTCACAAAATTGAATGTGGTACTTACAAATCTGCATCATTGGGAAAACTGTAAAAAGATTTTCCCCCGGTAATACCTACCTCGCCTATTTGCACACCAATAAAATTCACACTTACGGCCCATGTCGTTTCCGATAAACAATGTTTTGCTAATTAATTTTTTTGACATTTGGGCTACTAAGATGCGCGACGGTCGGTGATGTGAATAGGTGGCGATGGCAGCGCCACCACAGTATTGCCAGTTACAATGATTATGAAACGGCAGTTAAATTTCTTACACACTTTTTGAATTTGACTTGGATGTCTGTTCTCTGTGCCCATAGTGCGAAGAATCCTACACTCAAAAAAATTGCCACGTTATTTCCACGTTAAATTTCACGTAACTTTCACCTGAACAAGTAACCAATTCTTTTTCAGTAAAATCAGGTTAAAATTACGTGCCAGTGAATTGTACGTTAAGAATCACGTAACATTTATGTGATTTTCACGTATATTGTGGATTTACGTGGAAATCACGTAGCTCTTACGTGAATTCCACGTGTGTTTTACTAGTTTTGGCAGTGGACGAAAATTACGTGCGTTTCATGTGGAAACAACGTGTTGATTTTTTTGAGTGTAGAATATGCTGCTCCTTTCTAGGCTCATACCATACTACCCAGATAATTCACATTGAGCGTGTATAAAAATCTTTCGTTCGGTATGCTGTTCGGAATCTAGTATGGAATAATCATGCTCATCTCCCTGACTATTCGGGATGATATCGATTTATAGATTTGGAACTTCTCCCGTCTAGACGGGTAAAGTTGTAACGAACGGCGGTATCGTATGCGTGATAATGTTCGCACCATCGCATGTTCGAACACGTCTCTATGTAGTTGCAGATAACAGTGCATACCACGGCAAATAACTTGACAGCTAAATTTAGAGAAAAGGCTTTGTTTACATCCTGTGCCACTCGCATAAAGTTTGTGTCTTTGTCGTCCGGTTTTTTGCGCTTATTTTTCTTGTACGTGCAGATTCGAAAAAAGTTAACTAATTAATTAATTACATAAATTGACGTTATGTATAACAATGCACATTAAGTGACATGTATGTTTTATATATCCTTGGAATGATAAGTAATGCGTCTTTGAGACATGTTTTGAAAACACTATTTTCCGTTTTGCGTACACACTTAGAAAATTTTACAGTATTCGGTAATTTTTTTACCGAACTTTCAACAACTGAACGTTCGGTAATCCGATTTACCGGATTTCGGTAAAATTTTACAGTTAAATTAATTTTACAGTTTTAAAGTTAAACTAGATTGTTTGCAATTAAACCCAAAATGCAACCGTTTAAAAATGTATACGTTGTAGTTCAGTAGCTTATTGACTATTTTAGCTGCTTTTGGTAGCCGATTGTATGAAAATGTTCATATTAGTTTAAAATATCATACAAACATGTTTATTGTTATAAAAGAGGCAGTTTTCATGATCTAGTCAGTTGCTTGAATTATATTATTAACTTGAATTATATTACTAATATTAATCGAGGTTGTTTGGTAAAACTCTCGACTCTTTCGTCCACGTAGACTCATTTTTAAATCTCAGGCCCCACTCCCTCATCGTAGACTTTTCTCCATACATTTTTGTTTAAATTTTGTATGGAGCGTAGATTTTGGTCAATACCACCACCCCCCTCCCTCAGAAAAGTCTACGTGGTTTAAGAATATGAGCTTCTACTGTCATATTCGGTATTTCATTTCTCGTTTTTCCTCCACTTCCTTTACTTTCTCTTTGGTTCTTCTGAGTTCCCGCTTCATCATGGGCCAATAAGTTTGATTGGACAAAATTCAAAGCAGTTTGTGAGCAGCAGTGATGATTAACGTTAATGGGTGTGAAGTTGGCCGGTAGCAAGACGATTAGCACCGGCTATTCCTTTCCATTTCAATCAGCCTTTTACGGGAGGATCTGTTTTATTCTGTTGAATAGCCCGCAACTTAAACATCGGTCCTCTTTATTCAAACCCACCCTGGAGTTGGGTTTCTACCTGACAACCCGAGCAGCAGACAACAACATATGAATACCTAGTTGTGATCGTGATAACTGGCGTTGGTATTAAAGAGCTCAGATTAAGAAGTAAAATACCTAAGAATTGCAAGCAAAATACCTCTCGAATAACAAAAATAGTTATTTTGGATACCTGGGAATACTTGAGAGGTACTCTTTTGGTATTGTGATACCTCAATTTGGTATTCGTATAACATTGTGGGAACAATTTGATGGTATTATCCTCAGGTATTTTACCTCTTAATCTGAGCTATGAAGTTATTCGCTCCAGCTCGGGAACGTGATGACCCGTACGTAATTGCGCCTAACAACCGACGCCATTTCGAAAAGCAAGAGAAATCCAGTAGAGTACATGGAATTGATAGGCCTTGAATCACGAAACAGGGTCGTACTTCTTTTTCCGTTTGAACCAACTCTTCAGCTTGCTTCGATAAATGCTTCGTCCAGGTCACGGATTTTCCCCCCCTTTTGTTGGCGGCATCCGCAAAATTGAGTTTACTGGTAACCCATTGCCATTCAGCGACGTCCGTTGTTGTTAATAGCTCTCCAATCCTTCATGCAACATACTGTTTATATCGGCGGTGAATGGCTCGCAGCCAAGCCAATACAGTCGCGGAATTACTCCACAGAAATCGTCGTTTCACTTCGACATTGTGACCCTACTGTACAAATGACAGCCAACGACTATCCAGGAATGCTGCTTGGAGCTCCAGTCGTGGAATTGAAAGTGATTTGAGTGATGCGACCTTCGTCTTGGCAGCAACTAATATGCATTCAGCTTTACCTTCAACATTTACTACCCTTAAGTAAGATACAGTGGAGAATGCAGCTTCGCTTGTATCCACAATGACGTGAAGCTAAGGTTGATCGTACGTTGGCGTGGTCGCTTTCGTGAAATAATATCGAGGGATTCGTAAGTTGCCAATCTTGCGAAGTAATCTAGACCACTTGATCCATCCATCGAATACACGTTTCAGCACATTTTCGTCCCACTGTAGCCCTGCAGACCGCGCATTCTGAAGAAGTATCTTACCATGAACGAAGAACACGCTCAAAAGTCCCAGAGGATCGAATATCCCCGTTAGGCATTTCAGCATTTGCCGCTAAGTTGGCCGATCTCCCCTATCAATTACCTCCATCTTGTTCCTTCGGTTCATTCAGCACCACAGCGCTGTTTGACAGCCAGTTTCTGAGATGGAAACCTCCATTTTGATGTATTGCTCGAACTTGTGGGGACACACGCACCGCTTCCTCTTCGCTTTCGAAACTATCGAGAATGTCTTCCACATAGTGATTTTCTAAAATACCTGCTACCGCTCGTGGGAAACGATTGGTGAATCTAGCTGCGTTGATATTCTTGATATATTCTGCTGATGCCGATGAGCACGTGGCTCCGAAGATCCCCACTTCCTTAATGTAGATGTCTAATCGTTCCGCTGGTTCGTTTCGGTATACGAATCGTAGGGCATGTTTATCTTGCCCTCGCATTAACAGTTGATGAAACATTTCTCTAATGTCTGCCGAGACTCCCACCCAATATTGCCGGTAGCGAAATAGTACCGCTGGGAGTGACGTAAGCTGATCTGGACCTTTAAGCAGCATGGTGTTCAGCGATATTCCATCAACTGTGGCCGCCGCATCCCAAACTAGACGAACTTTACGGGGTTTCCGTGGACTTGTCACTGTACCCAATGGCCAATGTTTTCAATTTGACTCACTGAAAATGTTTTGACACATGTATAATATATTGTAAGCAACATTCGTTCTGCTTGTCATCAGCAAAATGATCGCATTACACCTTATTCCTCCAAAGCACGAAATGAATTTCGTGCGGGCCAGCCAATAGCTGATCCTCTTCTATCGTACCCGTACATGTTGGTGTTGCTGCTGTGGCAGTAGAGACCATTTGTTTACCTTGGAATTAAATTAAAAGCGTGCCATGGTTCGAGTCAATAAATTTCACTTCGTTTTCATCCACCTTTCTTCTTTTCACCTCTCTGTGCCTAGACAGATGAACGACGGATTTAGTAGCAAATCAGAAACATTAAAGAAAGCACTCTTCTTTCCCAAGGTTGTGATTTTCCGTGGTTTATTTCGAGTCGATAAAGTAGAAGTATCGAACATGCATGCAACGGTGAGCATCGGCGAGACGTTTTTTTTTTCTACTTTTTTCGACAAAGTTGGCGTAGTTCATAGTACTAATTTTTGTACAGTGGACGAATTTCTTTTTGAACAATGCTTTGTTGTTTTGATTGCATTCCTTTGGCTACGAAGTCAGGTATACCTTGATATAAAGCAACTTTATTTTCTGAATATTTTCATCAATTTTTCGCAAACTACACCTTATTGAAGAAAAGCAATAAAACCGTTAGATAGATGAGACAATTTACGATCTTGTGGTTGCTATGATTTGTATAAATGAACTCTCATTCGTGAGAAGTGTTCATTAGAAGTCGATAAATACAATTATTTTATGTCGAAGTTTGCCTGTGGTAAAAATCAATTTTGTTGCAGAGAACAACGAATACATTGGTGAGTTAAACGAACAATTTTGTAGTATAAATTGTGCCAGATTCATGTTTGGAGGGAGAGGGGGAGGAGGAGACTCAAGATCATGTACATGCAATTTATATTGTATGTTTTCCATTCTTATTTAATTAATAATTTCAGCACGCTTTGGGATCTTTTTTGCATTCCAAAACCATTTACACGGAAAAAGCAGCGTTTTAATTATTAAATTTCTATCACAGAAAATAAAAATGAATTATTACAAACGCGGTAATTTTCCCCACGTTTAATTCCAAGCCAAAGAAAGCGTAAACAATACAATTGTATGCAATCTTTCATACGTCATACAACAATGTTTGCGATCTTCCATTCAACAGAATAGATTCAGACGTTATCTGCCTTAAAATAACATGAAATATCCCATTAATTTCTGCCAAATCTGGCATTCCCTTTATGTGCATTATAAAACGCAGAAAATAACATGTTTTTTTTAAACTGTGTTGAAGACTGACGGATTCGCCCTTTTATTTGTTTTAGGTTCATCATTCGTAAGCCCCAAAACACTGGAAATTAAATACACCCACAATGGCTCAACTCAGACTCAAAATCACTCCATCTTCGAGCAATAAATTTGTTTGATTTATGTCAGCTCTCCGGCAATCAAAGTGCATCTTCGTACATCCATAATTGCAAAGCCGCTCGAGTCGCGTGCGCCAAATGAATATCCTCTCCCGTTAAATATGATGGCCGGCGAGACAGTACCTACATATCGCTGTCATGATTACAACACAAAACGTGCCTTACAATCCGCTCAGCCGGCCGGGGCGTCACGTAAATGTCATCTGCGTCAAAGACCCTAATGAGCCGGACGATCGTGTCTCGTGAGCCAGCCAGCGCAATTGTCCACGCGTCCAAAATGGAGCCATCCGAATGAGTTAAACGAGCCGTCTGTCATCTTCATCATTGCCACGGGACTCCGGCTTTCGTGCAAAGTTCGAAACCTCTTGAAAGTGAAAAATGGCATAATAATCGAAGATACTCTTCCCACCCAGAATAATAGTTGGCCATTGTTGACAAGATGGACAGGCCTGACATTAAAAGTGCATTCCGGAGATCCTCCCTTGGATGGACCCGCCGCAAGGTTGACAATATTTTCCACGCAAAAACGGAAAGTAAACGTAGTAATTTAGTGATTGCGTTGAATGGCATGTAATTGCAGTGAAGACACGATTTAATTATCAATAAACTGAGACTGGCAAATAATGAAACACGACAAATTGGCTCGTTAAAATGTGATTTACAACGGCGAGCGGCACTGGCGGCCGCAGAGGAGGCTGGACTTCAGGAGGATCGCATTTGGGGTGAAGTTGTCAGGGTTCGAACGGACGAAAAACGTGCTCCGGGGTCGACTTTATCCGGCTTTGCCCCGTTTAAAAATGGGACCGTACCAGGAGATAAAACAATGTACTGCTTTCCATAAGTTGGTTAGCAGTTCATTCGCATATTTAGAAAAAAAAATTGATCTTGTCTTCCGTCAGCACTCAAATACATAATTTAATAAAAACACTTTATCTAATCAGATTTTTATCGTTCTCCGTTTGTCTTTTTTGCTGCCCGTTTTTTTTTTGTTGTATCGTTTTAAACTTGAAGACAGATTGCTTTGTTGTCGACCGATGTTTGCAGTGCAATGCACAGTGGTCCAGAATGCGAATTTAGTTGGAAAGAGTTACATTTTCAGTCTATGTTTGAAGTTTTGGAGCAAAATTATCTTTTTCAAAGTTGTTTCTAATAACAAGGCGCTTCTTTTGTTGTGAATGAAAACTAGGGTGGTCCTTATTTTCAGAGAAATCGATAATCTAACTTTTTTATTTGCAGAAGTTCAGGCATACATTATTCGGAAAACTTGTAGAATAAATAATTTCAAGCAACTTTAATGATAGAATTTTTTCTGTACCTTTTGATGTGACCGAATTAGAGCATTTTTTTCCTACGTAGCTTAGGGTGTCCCTATGAGCATCAGTTATTTTGCTGTAACTTTTTTATTTTAGTGGAATTAACTTGGTCAAATTTTGCGGCAAATGATTTCACAGATATAATCTGAAACAATTCGGAAAAGTGTAATGATATACATTATATGCATTGAAGTTATTGTTCAGTGTATTTTTATGCTGAATACTGATTCAATATTCATATTCCAGTTGAAAACCGAAATAAGTTATACCCAGAAATGGGTGTTTCTGCCGTTCTTGCACATACTGTTGTGTACAAATGCGCTATGGAACCCACTATGTATGCCAGACGATAAGTTTGATGTTTAAAATGGGAACAAATGTGTGTGTGACTTCTTTCGAGTTCCAATCATAGTGATGACAGTGACACACTTTTGAAGTATGTTATCAACCTACTGGTGAAAACATGCATTTGGAAAGGACTCGTATTCAGGAAAAGCGAATATCAGCAGTTCAAGCAATGCAGAATTATGATAAGTATCACAACCGTGGTGACACAATATTGAAGTAAGAGAAGAAGAACTCGACTGGTAACTTATAAGCGTGTATTCACTTCAGATGCATAGTGAGGAATGATACATTTTTCACATGTTGATTGGGTTAAATAAGGAGTGTATCGATGAACCAGGAAAAACTCATTGTACACAACTTTGAAATCAAAGATTTCCTAATAAATATATACGTCTAAAATGGATCATCAAGAAAAAGCCAAGAATTTTTTAGTTCTTTTTTTTTTATTGCTTAATTCTGGATCAACAATAGAAAAGGGCCTATCAACATTTGTCAAACACTTCTGGCCATTTCCTCGAAAGCGAAGGCCACCGCAAACCAATACCACCATCATGTAGGGAAAGTTTCCCTACGAAGTTCTGCAGGTTTGCGTGTATAGCTAGCTTGCAGAAATAGGGCTCAGAAGTGTTTGTTTACAAATGTTGAAGACCCTATTGTTGATCAAGTATCAATACAGCCATTGGCTGGCTCATCTCCAGTCGTAGTACTCAAAAACCTTTTGTGTTTGTCCGGGGGTGAGAACTTGTCCGGGGGTGAGATTTGATCCAGTGACTTTGGCGTGAGAGGTATGGATGCTTACCACAAAACCGGGGTCGCCTCCAAGAGGAGAATTAGTTGTTCCCATATAATTCCAGTACCGCTAGATAGGCAAGCTAGTTCTATTAAATGAGCAGTATACAATAAAAAATTGTATAATTGTAGCTCCACTGTATTTTTATATATCAGTTATTCAATAAAACTGACGGAAACTATCCTGTTTTCTAATTTGTGTAATTGATCATGGATTGGGTACATGACATGTATCTAGCCAAACTTATTTAATGATGTAATAATACCATCTTGGTGTTTGTAATCAACAAGCTCCTGAATGAAGGACCAAAAACGTTCAGGCGGGCCCGTGGGCAGAAGCACTTTCGTGAATTTCGCGAATGTAGGGAAGAGAATCACCTTTCAAAAGCAGGGTTTTTTGTACAATAAATGGTATATTAGTACTATTTTCTCTTCGTTTTCTATATAATATATTTCGGTTTCTGTCTGTCTGTCTGATACCGAACAGAAATTATCGCGTTGTTTCGGGAGTTTTTTTTCTAAATAAGTGAAATGTATAGTAGGTAGTGGTGGTATGTGTTCGAATGGTACGTTTTTGTTTCTTACCTCAAAGGGCCTGATTTTTAAAATCTCATGCCCCCCTTCCCTATGTAGAGTTTTCACCCTAGATTTGTTTGAAATTTTGAATGGAGCATAGACTTTGGTCAATAAACCCCCTCCCTCCTCCCAGAAAAATCTACGTGGTTTATGAATAGCCCCAAAGGTTGTTTGTTTTTCTCTGTTTGGGTCATAAACCACTGCGACCAGTAATTTAATCTATTGTAGTATATTCCGTATCCTTTGTTTAGTGCATGTCGTGTTAGGGTGGGGTTTATTTTAAAAAAATAATCGGGCACATGTTTTCCCAGGTGGAAAATGATCTTTAGGGTCTATCAGATGACATACTAAAATTTGAGTTTTTTTCGTTAAGGTTTAGAGGTGCCGAAATGGGCCTAAGTGCAAAATGTCGAACGGTAGCTAATATCGACCCAAACAGATGCATCTATAAGTAAACACGTAATTTTGTGATCCTAAAGAACGAAAAATTTGTCCGTTTTGCGGTATCTCTCAACACTTTTGAGATATAAGCCTCAACAATGAATGTGTGTTTGCACTTACGACTTACGCCAACATATTTGAACTATCGCAAGCAACATCTTTGCTGTACATCTATAATGACAAAATTATATACTGAAAAAAAAGCAGAGAGAAAGAGATCGAGATTTAGAGAATCGAAATGGATATTAATTCACCCAACTGCCCTCAATTCCGCCCAATTGAGAAATCTTGGGCAGTCGTCAAACAGAAATTGATGAAGAGTGGAAAAGTGACTCGGTATGCAACAGAGATGAAGAGATGGTGGGAAAATGGCCGCTCAGGTTAACCAACTGTGTGTCCAAAATATGATAAGTGGCAGCTCTTAAATGGTTCCAAATAAAAGGAATAGCTTTTCACTAGGTTTTCTTTAAAGTGAAATTAATGACCTTCATTCTGAGTATTCTACATATTTACTTCATGGTTCCAAGTTAGATCTTAGCGAAAACCTTCCTCCAGATGAGTCATTGTGACATAATTGAGTTACATAGCAGTCATCTTTATTGGCTTGCAACATATGTGCTACTAGGGTTCAAGTAGATGTATCAAAAAAAGGTCATATTTAGGTCTGTATCCGTAATAATCCGCAACATCTCAAAACATGAATAAAACATAAATTTCGCATTATATTTCCGTCGTAGTTGTTTATTTCAGATTCATGGGATGTGTTTTAACAGCTCGTGAAGACAAAACATAGTTGTTTGGTATTTGCATAAAATTTTCGAACTTTGCGCTTAACTCCGTCCATTAGGGTTTGTACAGACTCTTCCGAAATCGTAGAAGCCGTCTTTGTCTAAATTTGCTGGAAGTGTCTGATGTCTTTGAATCCTTGCTTTGTTCCAGAAAGCTTCCGCTTCATCAGAGCCCAATATCTCTCGATTGGTCGTAGCTCTGGGCAATTGGGCGGGTTTGAGGTTTTCGGTAGAATGTTCACTTGATTTGCTTGGTACCACTTCATCACAGTTTTAACATAGTGGCATAGTACCAAATCGGGCCAAAACAAAGGTTTTTCTTTGTGACTTTTGATGAAGGGTAGCAATCGCTTCTGCAGACACTCTTTCTGATAGATCTCCTTGACGATTGTGCCTGTAGTGACGAAAGATTTACTCTTTTTGCCACGCAAGGTATTTTTCGGGAAATTTCGATGCCTTCTTCGTTCTGAAATGCTCAGCTGTAGCATTTCTGGCCATAGCAGAGTAAAAAACCAGCCCTGGATGCTGCTTGATATCCTCCAGGACATAAGTTTCATCGTCCATAACAACGCATGAAAACTTCGTCAAATATTCTTCAAACAACGAGCTCGTGATTTTGCTGCCAAGTTCTGTTTGTCGTTGCGATTTGGAACTGTGTTTACTTCATATGACTTAAGTCACAAACGTTGTTTTGATTTTTGGACAAAACTAGGCATCCCTATTTTACGAGCCACCGTTCGAATTTAGAGATTTGGGTTTTTCGTTAATATCGTTTTCGGTCCATGACGGGATCAGCGCGTCCAATGTTTTTGTCACTTCTTGGTTTCTTCTTCACCGTCAAACGTTTCGAAAATGATTTGAGCACATCGTGAACAGTTGGTTTAGGCAAATCCAATGTTTTTGCAAGGTCCCGTATTGACAAGTCAGGATTTTTGTACGCACTTGTTTTTCTTTCGTCACCATTATGTGAAATTGAAATGTTGGAAAAAGTATTCGAAACAAGCTATTTCAAGACTTGTCGAAAGAAGTGTGGATTTTCAAACAAATACCGGTTCTCTAGATCAGAAATCAGCTGTTTTAACGAACGTCTTAAAAACATGTACCAATAAACTAGTCGAAAATAAATCTGTTTTTGTAAAGAACTCGAACAGCTGGTACAATTTGGATCTTTTGCGTCTCAAACGTAAAAGAGACAAGCTGTAAAAAAAATGGCGTAGAACTAATAGAAATATCTTTTTGAATAGGTACAAAGTCGCGCGTAACAAATATTCGCAATGCGTTAAACAAACTCGTTGTGAATATATTCAGAAGAAAAATTGATTTGCATCAAAACAACAGCAAAGAGTTATGGAAAATTTTGGAAATCTTTGTTAAAACCAAGTAATTGCAAACCGCGATCCATAACCTTCAATGGCAATTAGAACAGTCAGGCGACACCATTGCATGTAGATTTAATGAATATTTCGTCGATAGTATTTTGTCAATCAATCAATCCATTGAGATAGTAGATGAGCCAGACGAAATAAAACAGCCGATTAATATTAACTGTAGTTTTGAAAGTTTTCACCCAATAACGTTAGAGGATCTTAAATCTATTTGCTTTATCTTTGAACAAAACGGCTGGAGTGGATAACGTAACTGCAAGAATAGTACAAGATTGCTTTAATGTCATCGGAAACAACCTGCTGGACCTTATTAATGAATCGCTGCAAACTGGGCACGTGCCACAAGTTTGGAAAGAATCTTTAGTTATTCCCATTCAAAAAGTCGCTAGAACGATTAAAGCCGAAGAGTTTCGTCCTATTAACATGTTGCACACTTTAGAGAAAATTTTGGAACTTGTTGTAAAAGGCCAGCTGTTAACGTATTTAAATAGTAATAATTTGATTGCACCGGAACAATCGGGATATCGCGAAGGTCATTCATGTGAAACAGCGTTAAATTTAGTTTTAGCTAAATGGAAAGAAAATGTAGAGCGTAAAGATACGATTGTTGCTGTTTTTGGATCTGAAACGCGCTTTTGAAACGATTTCTCGGCCCTTGTTGTTAAAATCAATCAAGCGCTTTGGATTTTCGGGTTCTGCATACAGATGGTTCGAAAGCTATTTGTCTGACAGAACTCAACGGACGGCTCTTAATGATTCTGTTTTGAGCCCTGTGGAGAACAGCCTTGGCGTACCACAAGGGAGTGTATTAGGGCCCATTTTATTCATTCTATATATTAATGACATGCGACGAGTCTTGCGGTTTGTGATATTAATCTTTTTGCTGATGATACCGTGTTGTTCATTGCAGCTAAAAGCCTCGAGGAGAGCCGTTTCACATTTGAATGCAGATTTACGTTCTCTAAGTAGATGGTTAAAGTACAAACAGTTGAAATTAAACATAAGTAAAACTAAATTCATGGTAATTTCGCGGAATCGAGTTAACGAAGACGTCTCTGTTAAAATTGATGATGTGACAATTGATCGCGTTCGTGAGATTAAATATCTTGGCGTGATTATTGATGATAGATTAAAATTTGACTCTCACATTGACGATGTCATCAAGAAAATAGCCAAGAAGTACGGTATTCTCTGCCGATTGAAAAACGATTTAACTATTGCTAGTAAGAATACAATTGTACAAATCTATCATCTCTCCTCACATTGAATTTTGCCCTTCCATTTTGTTTTAGCTAATCGAACACAAATATCGAGATTACAGCGTTTGCAAAATAAGATAATGCGGTTGATCTTGAGATGTAACAGGTTCACTTCCTCCTCTTTTTTGTTAGATGCCCTACGGTGGCTATCCGTGAAGCAGAGAGTTGATGTATTTGACAATGGTGTTCATTTTTAAAGTAATAAACGGTTTACTGCCTCGATATTTGTGTAATCGAATTGAAAGAGGAAGTGACATTCATAGATATAACACTAGAAACGCGGATGATGTTAGAACACCATATTTTTGTACGGAGACTTCGCAAAATTCGTTGTTTTAAAGGTATAAATGTTTTCAATTCGATGCCTATACACATCAAACGTGCAGCAACATTAACAGATTTTAAGAGACAATGTATTTCACACATCAAAGCTGCCTTTTGAACAGCTACTCTGTTAACTTTTACTTTGACTAATTTTGTATCTTGACGATGTTATTACAACGGATGTTTTGTATGGTTTATTGTTAAATGTTTTATATTTGTCATGGGGCACAAACAAACTATATTTTTCGCCTCGATGATGATGATGAGTTAAAGTTTTTATTTTGTGATTGAATTTAAAGTAGTCTTCATTTTTTGTGTGTCTTCGAAAGTTTGAGCCTCGCGCGTGAGTATACGAGGTATAAAGGACTTCTTTGAATTTGCAAAAAAATATTGGCCTTTGATGCTTGAGAAGATGCCATGAAATAGTGGTGGGTTGTCTGGCTGATTGTCGGGAATTCTTTGTCAGTTCGGTTGTGGTTGAAAGTAAAAGTTTGACTAGGGCCGGTCCAGGATTTTTTCGGTTTGGAAATTTTCTTGATTTCCCTGTTTGGGGATATCCTTGGTCAGCCCAAACTAAGGTGGCGGTTCCATTCGTGTTGAAACCTCACTCTGTAGCGGGCAAGATCGGATATTAGCTTGTATTTTGATAATGTCCTTATACAGAATTCTGTGATTTGAATTGTAATAGAATTTTCTGATCGCTGGGTTTATTTGCGAACATTTGTGGTTGACATCAATAGCTTTTCACAATTATATCGCTGTAAAGCAAATGAACAGTTTTGGAAGAAGTTTATATCTGTAGATACAATCAGTTCGTTTTTGGTTTTGCATAACTGGTTGAATTGTTTTTAAATAAATTATCTAATAGATAAATCGTCTAGCTCAAACCTTTGTAGGGGTAAGTGGCGGGACCATCATCATCATTAATACTAAACATGAAATGTAAACATCGATCATATTCTTTTTCATCATAGACTCTCAGCTATACCACAGTGAAATTTTTCATTCCTACGTGCAATATTTCAAAAGTTACAATGATTTGAAGGTGTCCGGATCAATGTGGATACAGATTTTATAACATTGAGTAGGCTGTGCTTTTTAGCGCTTTGAGAAATTATTGTGTTTTCGAAAACCAAAGGGGAGTCACTGTTCTTATAACGGATCTCACGTAAAAAATGGGAACCGTAATGAACCCCAGAGTATTTTTTCGCTTCGTCCCGAGTGAACTGATGATTTTTATTGCCGTTCAACTTGAAACAAGAAATGGTTTTGATTTTCGATTAAGAAGGCAGAAAGGGTAGTGAAATAATTAGTAGACTAATGCAGTGAAGAAACGTCATTTGCTGGACTTAAGCAATGAATGAAGCCAACACACAAATTCATACGTTTGAGGCTTACACATAATTTCAGGTGAATTCACAATGAATTGCATTGATTTTGTCACGAGTGCAAGAAAATTATTACGAATCAACATTTCTATGACTGACGAACCTAGTTTTATTTTTGGGCCGGCCTTCGGTGAGATCTGTCTGATAACAAATATTTAACAAAACTCTATTTTCAAATAATATTAAATACGTGCTTGATTCTTGAATTTTAAATTTCTAAATCTGGAAGTGTATTTCAATACCCTTAAAATATCCAAATAATTGTTGCAAACAGATTTCTTCCATAATACCAATGCTAACCAGTGGCTATATTGAATCCAAAAATGCATCACGAATCCCAAAATTTCAACAGTTCTGAGAAATGATTCACCAACCCGCTAGCCATGATCTCATCCCAATCTGCTCAATCCATTAAAATTTGCAACTTTGCAGCTGGTAATTAGCTCGAACTAATTAGATTACCGAATGAACATGAACAGATTGCTGCCGCTAAAAACCGACCGATCATTACTACTTAATCGCTATCTTTTACAACTATCTGCCAAGCGGAGTTAATCTGCAACTCGATCCGATCCGAATTTAGGTCAAAGTTCTGTTCAACCATTCACGCCCTAGAGCATTACTGGCGTTTGAGATCGGAGCAGCTGCTCTATCCCTTTCATGACCGGCCCTTTCTGATTCTGCGGATTAGAGTACATCATGCATGGAAACCTTCGGGCACGAAAGGGTTAAACTCGCCCGCATGCACTCTTGGCCTGTTGTGTGCGCGTGTGTAATTCTTTCCAAAACTGATCCATACTGGAATTGCCGAGTTGCATCAACCGAACGTCCCATTTCCGTTCCGCCAAAGTTCGCGCGAAAATGCGCAATTTCGTCCGAGAGATGCAATCTTGCCAAACCCTGGATGGCAGTGCACTTGCACTTGCAACCGGTTGCGAAAGTTTTTCGCTCCTCAGCTTCTCGATTCAATCACCGATGACGACGGTGAGTGTAGTTCGCTGTTGAACCTATGTCACCCCGGTCGGTCGGTCGGTGGTTGGGTTCGGAGAAGTGCAGTTATACCTAATACTACAGTGGGGAGTGAGTGTAATCTGAAACCGGTTTGCGGCCTCCACCGCTGCCACCGACCGGCCCAAGTTCCAAGTCCAAGTCTAGCAGCAAGTCGGCGGTCGTCGAATTGTGGCGGCGTCAGGCAGGTTTATATTTTACCCAGACAGTACTGTTCTGCGGTGTCGTTGGTGGGTGGGCGGGTGCAATTGCAGTTTTTATTCATTTCCACTGCACAAGCGTAGGTGTAGAGTAGATGAATCCTAATTTAGTACTTCTTGCAGCGGCATTCAATGACCGGATCCTGTTTGAAATGTTGATGGGTTTTCGGTTTATATGATTTTGGTTGAATTTATTGAGTTTTGAAAAACATCCTACTTTTGCCACACCGCTCAGACTGGAGTACGCACAATTGTAGAGTCATCACTATTTTTGCTTTACTACGACGTCTCGTTCGAAGTGAGGTAAAATTTGCATACGAATCATGCCTCGCACATCAGTCGCATCGATTAGGTGGAAAATATTCCGTAAAGACCACCGCAGTCAGTTGGTACGCAATAAGGGATCGACTCACTTGGAGTTCTCATTGTCCATTCTCTTCGCACTCTCGCACTTATTGTATCTTGTGCTCAATTCCGATATTGGAATGATTTAGCATGACTTGGCACGGGGGGGAGCGCTGATCCAATCCAATCCGATCGAAGGGGGCAAAAGGGTCATTGAGACGTATTTAGGTCGCACCCAAGAAGAGGTTAATGAGGTATGAAATCGGCGACTGAAATAAATGGCTTGTATTTTCCTACAAGATTACTTGGCTGCAGAGCTAAATAAGAAGCTGATACCGAACTGGCAATAATCGATTAACGAGTCTTTTTTTTTCTCTCCCATCTTCCACAGTGCATGACGGCATACATCGAGTTCGAAATCTCGGAGGGTGCCTACGAGGTATCGTGTCCGGATGCGAAGTGTCCCGCCCAGGGTATCATCACGATCGGCGAGATAACGACGCTGGCATCGCCCTCTCTGGTGGAAAAACACCACCGTTATCGACTGAATAGAGGTAAGTAATTGGACGGTGATAAGTGCGATTGGAAATATTTCGCAACTCCTAATTAGCTTTGATTCGATGTCTAGAATAAAAGAGCTATCGTCTAGTAGTTCATCTGGTCTGCCCTGTACTTGACCGGAATGGCTTTTGTATGTGTATCAACCAGTGTCTATTTTTATCGTGGACTGTCATACGCAATGAAAAGCATTTCGAGTCAGTTTAGATGAATGTTGTTTGTTTTGGAAATCTCCGATGTCAAAATCCAGAGCGATGAACAAATCAAGTCATTATGCTTTTATTACTACTCATTTCTTGATACTAATTAGAGGTTGAGTTTCCAGGAGTACTTAAACATTGATATTGACAACGGCACAGGCGATAATGAACTTCCATCGACGAATGAACAAAACCAAATAATGACTTCGAAACTCAGCGGTTGCTCTGATCAAAAGATTACTGTCATTTCAAAATTCAAATTCACAAAGGTAGTTGGTCTGTCCGTTAAGGTTGTCTTCATTTTCAGCTCATTTAGGAGCACTTTAATTGATTTTTACCGGCACTGGTATCCAGGGTTGCCACATGCAGAGATTTATCTAGATTGACACAGGTTTTTCTCATATTTTTCATACAGATATCCGTATGTAGCGATTACATATTTTTGAGATAAACCAAGATTTTTAAGATTTTTAACAATTGCTTGTCCGTTAGTGGCAATATGTCCGCAGCTTGAGCTTGCGATTGAAGGTTCACTTCTCGAGGAATTCATGTCAAGGGTCTAACAGCCATTTGTAAACAATGACTTTAAATGTCGATTTCTCTTGAATCTTAAATCATTCTCGTGAAATGAAAGCAGTATCTGGTAGAAGAATGTTAGTTTTACCATATGAAGTAGCTGAATATAGTAGGATTCTCTTGTTTCGTGAGAGATCTACGTTTGAAGTCATTGTTTACAACTGGCTTTTAGACCCTAATCATGAATTACTCGAGAGTTGTTTTTCCCCTTTAACTATTATGTGTTTAACAGGGTACCCGGGTACCTTTTCGGGTTTTACACTACGAAATTTCATTTTTTTTCATGAAGGAAACAGGAAGCTTAAATTCACTGACATCTTAGTAAAAAACGGAAGGCACATTTTTGAATAAAAACATTTTGTAAAGTAGCAAGGGGTGAACTTCGATTTTTTCCTCCCTTTAGCTGAGTATCCACCAAATTCAAATAATAAGAACACTGGCAATTATTGACCGATTTCAATACTTTTGGCACCGTAAGATTCAAAAACTCATTTGCTGTATGGATATTATCGGCAATGACCATTTGGATTCATTTGGCGCCTGGAAATCCAGATTTCCGGGACTGTGGTGCGGTACGGAGACACTATTTGAGAATATCAATTGAATTTCCGGGAATGGATGTCAAATTTTTTGGAAACATTCTTAGAAACTATGTCTATTCCATTGTACATGGTATTTCTCATCAATTAGTGGCCATCTAATGATTTGTTGTCGGACCTGTCAGGTTCCCATGGGACCTTGAGTGGCAATTAACATTTTCAAAAGGAAACCCTGGCAATATTTCAAAATTCAGGAAATTTCTCCAGAAGGCTATTTCGCAACGTTTTGTGGCTATCTGAAGATTTGTCCTCAGACCTGCCATTCCGGAACAGGTTCCCGTGGGACCTTGAGTGGTCATGTATATTTTCAGAAGGAAAACCTGGCCATATGCGTTTCAAAATTCATGAATTTTTTTCATTAGGATATTTCTCGGCGTTTTGTGGCTAGTTTTAATCATGGCCACTTTAAACCGGACGGCAACCTGTTTCGGATTGACCGTTCCGAGGACAAATTATCAGATGGCAACAAAAGGTTGAGAAAAAACCTTTTGGAGAGCTTTTATGATTGTTGAAGCCCATATTGCCGGGGTCAAGGGGCAAGACACTGAGCAATCCTGAGTATTTTTGAGGAATTCTGAGCATCTCTTATTCACTGGATTCATATTGTGCTATTCAACGTTCATACCTTTTGTAAAGCTTGGTTTTGACAGTGAAATTGCATAATCAAAACAAGAAAGCTCTGTCGTGAATGGTTACCGCATCAACGTTGTGGTTATCCTCACCCGCTAGTCATCATATTAATATGTAGTTGATAATAATTTGTGTAGATTGTGTTGTTTTCAGCTTAGTTCGAACTTGTGTCGATCCCCCAGCCCGAGCTCAGCTTATTGCTAACCCCCATCTACTATTCACCTGAAGCCGTCCCCGTATGAAAATAATTTAGTCGCGCCATCATCAGACGGAATTAGACAGATTTTGAAGGAAAAAGTTACTCACGAGAAAGCTGTCTTGCCCCTTGGCCGGGGTACCTTCTAAATATGTTAATGGCCACTTGAGACCCCACAGAAACCTGTTCTGGACTGACCGGTCTAAGGACAAATCATCAGATAGCCACAAAACGTTGAGAAATAGCCTACTAGGGGTTTTTTTTTTGAATTCTTTGATGCTTATATTGCCAGGGTTGCACGGGAACCTGTTCCGGAATAACCGGCTCGGGGACAAATCATTAGATGGCCACAAAACGTTAAGAAATATCTTCCTGGAGAAATTTCTCAAAATTTTAAAGCCCAGATTGCCAAGGATTCCTTCAAAATATGTTAATGGCCACTCGATACCCCACGGGAACCTGTTGCAGAATGGCCGTTCCGGAAACAAGTCGGCACATAATGTAGCATTCCACATATCGGAATCAATTGAAATAGCTTGTACGGGATTATAACCGCAAATCCGATTCCAGGAAATGCAATGCAAATGAATCTAACGGTGCCAAAAGGATTAAAATTGGACAATAATTGCCAGAGGTTAACAGCTATTATGCTAAAAATAATGTGTCTTGCATATCGTTCTCAGATTAGTGAGTGATTGATTTTTCTACTCTCTTCATATCACAGCTGTCTGACTCTCTTCATTCTCCAGCTGTCACGAAGGCTTTTGTCACAAACGGTCCAATGAGATAAACCTGTTTGTGAGTGACACAGTAATTGACCATCATTCGTGAGTTCTAATGATCATGAGAAGATGATGGTCATAGTCTTATAAGCGTCATGAAAAGGCACAGCACTGGGGTACGGGACGGGTTTTAAGCAGTTTATTCAGTGCCTGGGGCATTTGATGAAGCTGTATGTAATCTGTAATTAGCACTGCCAACATATACTCGTTAATCCCTTTGCTTACTTCTGATGTATCGGAACAAACATTCAGAAGCGAGCATTAGATTCAGAAAATTTCATAGCCATGGAATAAACTTCCCAATTGCAGTGACTTATTAAAAGCATGCGGATTGCTTTCCGATTAAAAAATTTTTTTCTTCATCTCTGCAATATGTAAATAAACTAACAATATTGTATGAGCGCGATTTTGTGCATGTGTGCGAAGGCGAAATGGAATAGGCCAGTTGCTTTGCGATTTGCTGCAAACGTCAATTTCCTCAACCCGCTCCTTCGTTTTACCCATCCGCTCTCGAAAACAATCAACCAAAACATGTGGATTGCTACGATCACAAACTCGTCTACTAGCAGGTTATGAGACAGACGTTCACGACCAAATTTTTAGTTTGTCATTGATCTTTAGACTGGCAATTTGTATATTCTATTTCATTTACTCTCACGGAAATGTTAGACAAAGCGACTGTGATGACAAACGGGATGCTTCGTTTAAAAACGAGCATTTGTAAGAGATAGCAGACTTCATGTTACAATACCGGTGCACTATAGCCATGGGTCACAAAGAAGAGAGGGAACATGGGCTCTCTCAAAAGCAACAGTGATGCCAGAGCTGCCGCTCAACAGCGAACCATTATTTATCGTTGAGTACTATTAGACAGCACCCAAAACATATTTTTTCATTGCATATGATAGTGACAGATGATGGAAGATATAATCATAAGCATAGATCAACCTCAAATGACTGACAAAAACATAACATAAACAGTGATTTCAGATCTTCTAAATATGAAATAAATTTAACTCAATGTTCAACATCACATTCTGGCAAAAAGCATAGATGTGAGAAGGAGCCGATGAAGACATTCTCTCCGGTACACGCGAACAAATGCAAAATTCACAAAGGCAAAATTTGAGCGAACTTCTTCAGCAGGTAGGAATCTAATAATTTTCTAGATGATGTATTTTATATCTTCAAAATGACAGTAAAAAATTTGTAATCAATCATAATTTAAACCTCGAATCACTAGCCCGAGAGATGGAGCTTATGTTCGTATCATTAAAAGTGAAATAATTTGATAAACGTTAGAGCTTTTGACCTATTTCCTAACAACTGATTAAAACAGTCACCTCTGATTAAGCCGTTTCCTACCCTATGTGTTCAATTTAGGATCCAACGTTTTACAAATTCTACTATTATTGTGCTGTTTTAGGCCCATGACGCAAACAATTGCCACTGACACCAAAAATTAACAGGAAATAGCCATTTAAAATTCCATAAAATATTCCTTCTTGTGTTTCTATAGATATTCTTCAGGAGTTTGTATGCATTCTTCGAAGGATTCTTTCAGGTGCTTCTTCTGGCATCTTATCGGTAGCTTTTCAAAACATTCTAGTGATAATTTTTCTGGAGGAATCCCTGAACTTGTGAAGTTTTATGATTCTGAAAGAATCTCTTGAGAACACCTGGAAGAACTTTTCAAAAACTATAAGATAAATCCTGAAGTAATTCTTGAGAAAAATCCTGATATGTTGGAGAAATCTAAGATGATTTTTTTGAACGAATTCCGTAATCTCACATATTTAATTCCTTATTTTAAAATTACGCAATGAGTTTTGTAGAATTTATTTCAAAATTTTGTGTAAAATGTCTGTAACAATTCTTACAAATAGTTCTCCAGAAAATACTTCAATAATCTTTTCAAGTATTTCGCTGGAGAAGTGTTTGTATTCCTTAAGAGAGAAAAATTACTACAGGGATTTCTACAAAATTACTGTTCTTCCAATTCAAAAGTATTTTCATGCATTCACGCAGAGGAATTATTGGAAATGATAATAAGGCTCTGGTTAGTTTTGCTATACGAAGCTTACCCAAGTAACAATTTTAGTTTTACTCCAGCACTCTTGTGGCCAAATGGCCACAGCTGTCAAACTTCACGGTGATATCGTGATGGGTTTTTGTTGTTCTGCTTTGTTTGATTCTCTGCTCTTCTGATTTGTTCAAGCAACAAATAAAGGGTGTCCACAGTTAAATTGCATCACTTTAAACTCGTCCTCAAAAACAAGTCTCTCAACCGATTGTCATGAAATATGCAGGGAATAAAATACAATGTATAATCTTCGTTTAAGTACTTTTATTTCACTGTATTTCTTTACCAAATCCAAAAGCCCGAACTTTCTTCTTAATACCACTCATAAGATTTTGTACAACGCTTGAACCGACATTTTTTTCCACTTTCAACCATGCCTTCAACATTTTCTGTTCTGTAGTGACAACTTTAGGATGCTTACAAAGTTTGTGCTTCATTATAGCCCAATATTTCTCAATTGGCCGCAACAGTTTGGGGATTAAGATCCAACGGCACGAAATTGACACCATTCGTCTTGCACCGGTTCAGAACATCCTTGGAGTAGTGACAAGAGGCTAGGTCCGACCAAAAAATTGTAAGAACGTTGTGTGTTTTGAGAAACGGAAGCATTGGTTTTTTCAGGCATTCATTCGTGTATACTTGAATGTCTTGAGGAACTTTGACACTTGCTGTTTCCTGATAGACTCCGGAACATCGAATTTGTCTTTCGCAGTCACACGCAGGTTGCCGTTTTATGACACGAGATACTGTAGACTGGTGAATTTTCAACATATTTCCGATGGCTCGGTGCGAAAGAAGTTGGTTGTCGAGGTGCACGTGTTCTCGCGCATTTGCTGCTCCTTCGACTCCATTTTCGAAACTATGACACATTTCACAATGAAACTCACGCATTTCACCAAAAAATTCGTTGAAATCAACCCAAAGGGCAATATGTTACAGCTTATTGAAAGTGATGCTATTTAACTGTGGACAACCTTTATTTTTACGGTTGCCTCAGCCTTGCCGTTGGCTTGTTGGTGATTTGGAGCTGACGTAGAGTGCTGAAAATTCCACAACTTGGCCATTTTCTTCATTTCGTGGTTGACGAAGTTGGTTCCGTTGTCAGATATGACCAATTGGGGAACTACGTGGCGAGCAGAATTAATCTGACAGGTATTCACAAGGCAGTTGGCTAACAAATCCGCCAATATGTCAACCTCGATGAAGTCAGAACAATGGTCAAGCGTCACGAGAAAGTTTCGCCGTTTGCCTGCATAAGCAAGAATACGTCCATCGACACAATCTGGAACGGATAAAGAGGAACTGCAATACTCTGCATTGGTGGTTTTGCCTGGCTGCAGGCAAATTTTGCGCATACACTCCTTCAGCACATCCACTATCTGTGGGCTCATACTCGGCCAAAATAGGTTTTCTCTCGCCAGTCTCAATGTTGATTCGATCCCATTATGACTGGTATGCACCTTGTCCACCATGATGCGTTGGAGTGAACTGCGTTCGGAAAGCGTATCCAATTATGCCACCCTGCTGAAAGACTGCTACACCCAAGCCGAAGAAACTTGCGTCGCATTTGAGCACCAACGGCTGGCGTACATCGTAGTAACGAAGCGTTTTAACGTCCGAGACCAAGGACTTCAACCTTTGAAACTCAGTTTCTTGAACGGTACTCCACACCCATGGCTCCTTCTCAGAGATCGGCTTTCTCAGATTGGTGCAACTTGCGCTCAGGTTTGTAATAAACCGACTGAAGCGGTGAAGCTCCGCTCGATTGGCGGGGATTGGGTAGTACTTGTTCGACGCAATCTTCGACTCATCCGCCTGTAAGCCTTGGTTTGAAAGAACATTACCAAAGAATTTGACGGAGGTTTCGCAAAGGGTTAACTTCGACCGGTTTAACTTCACGTTGTTCTCCCTCAAACGAACGAACAAGTTCTGGAGATTTCGGTTGTGGTTCTGTAGTGCTTCCTGGAACGTCCTACCTCGGCCGTAGACATGCAAGTCATCAGCCCAGCATTCCATGCCGTCTAAGCCTTGGATGTTTTTTTGAAGCTTGGTTTGGAAGATTTCTGGAGCGGACGAAATGCCAAAGGGTAATATGAGCCACCGATACTGCCCGCAGGGTGTCCAAAAAGACGTCAATCTACTACTCGGCTCCTCCAGTTCCACGTGCCAAAATCCCTTTCGAACGTCGACAGTGAAATATACTTGTGCCTGACCCATCTCTGGCAAAATCTCCTCTAGCGTCACAAACTGGAGGTTCGAACGCTTCAAAGTCTTATTCAGTGGAATTGGGTCCAAGCAGATACGAAGAGATTCGGAACCTTTAGATCCGCGTTTTACAAGTAGTATATTACTCATCCATTCGGTGTGGCTGTACTCCCTTGTGATGATGTCATCCTTCTCGAGTTTATCCAGCTCTGCTTTCAAGGGAGCCCGAAGTGCTATGGGCTCACGCCGAGGTTACTGGATCACGGGTGGAACACTGTTGTCGATTTCCAAGTGGACCTTGCCGGGCATCTTTCCGTAACCTTCGAAAAAATATGTATTTCTCCGCAATCTGCTCAGCTCTGATACGATGCACTTTCAACATGTCTTGTTCGGCCTCCGGTTGCGACGGTGGAGCGGGAACCACACCTACTGAATTGCAGAACTTCACTAGTCCCAGCGTAGTGCCTACCTTCAACGACAAAAGCGGTATGTGATCGGCTCCAACTACCTGCAGGACCAGGGGATACTTTTTGTTCTTTGTGCTTCCAGATTAGTTTCACCTGTCCCAGTACCGAAATATAACTAAGGCCGAAAACTTGGAGTTGAAACAACGACCGGAGCAGCTTAGGGTAGGGATCAGTTTGCACAACCAGTCGTGGCCTACGAGACTACTATTGGCCCCAGTGTCCAGCTCGCACTTCACTTTGGTCCACTTCTCATTGATCTTCAGCTGAACCGCTGCCAAAACATTTCCACCTTTCTTGGAGTTGTTAACGATTTTCCCGAATTCTCCTTAGATTTTCGGTCGCTGCGATCATCTACTGAACTGTCTTCATCCGTACTCCAGTCTTCGTTCTTCACTTCCTTGATTCTTCGTGATTTTGTCCTTCTCGACGACTTTTCCGAAGATTTCTCCTTCATGGCAAGGCACACTCGTTCGAAATGGTTCTTTCCGTTGCACTTCTTGCATCTCTTACCGTACGCTGGACAGGATCCCTTCTCGAAGACGTTTACATTTGCGTGACTTAGATGACTTGACCTTGTTCACATCCATACGCGGCTCCAGCGATACTGAGTGCTTTGCTGTGATTTCCTCCATTCTGCATAAATCGACTGCCTTCGGTGTCGTGATGTCGGTCATCGTGAGCATTTTTGCCTTAAGATGTGGCCACTTGTTCGATGTAAAAATATTGAGCGTTAGCATTTCGTCTTCCAGCGCAGCTTTCTAAGGCGGCCGCTGCTGCTTTTTTTTTTGTTGGGGACGTATTGCCACTGCGACCATTGATTTGATTTATTGTGGCGTGTCCTCTTTTTTATTTATGCCATATTATCGCAATGGTAAGCAACTATTTGGAGTAACTACCACTAAGGCAGTAGGCAATTTTCCCAAGCAGGTACTACATTTCTATGAAGTGTACTACTTGATTGGGAGCAGCGTTCCAGACCTCACAGGGTTCAATGAGTCCCTTGTCAAAAAATCGCTGCTGCTTCATCTGCTTCACAAGCTCACCGAATAGCTTGTTCTGGTTTTCCAACAGCGCTGCCATTTCCTCCATTTTGGTCTGATAACCTTCGCTTTAGGGTGAACAAAGAAACACAAAATGGCGCCGTGGGGCTTCTGCGTACACTCGTTGCGCGCCGCAAGATCGAAAGTTATTTTCGCTTTCGGTTTGTTCTCCGGTCAGCCTCCACGGAATTCGATTTGTCCACCACTTTATCCAAACGATCTCGCGAACCGAAACTACTTTTCGAGTTTTATTCCGCGAGAACTTCAGACCATGTTTTGCTTTCGGGTCAGAGAATAAGAAACGCACGACTTCTCAGTTACAAGTGCTTTATACGACTGCCAATGCTTTTACTCTTGAAGTACAGGGTGGGCCAAACTTACGGAAATCAAGATTAATAGAAAGGTTTATATAAAGTAAGTGATAACATAGTACAGAGACTTGCTGCCCTCTATTGTCATAATTACAACTTGTAGTACTTGTAACCTATCAAGCTGGGTCTGAAAAAATTACACATCATGTTCTACATCAAAAGAAACAAATATAGTTTCTTCATTTGATACTCAAAATCATCCCCACCTAGATTAAATTTAATATTGATTTTGACAACAGCACAAGCGACAAGGAACTTCCATCGATGAATGAACAAAACCAAATAATGACTTCGAAACTCAGCGGTTGCTCTGTTCAAGAGAATAATGTCATTTCAAAATTCAAATTCACGAAAATAGGTTGTCTTCATTTTCAGCTCATTTAAGAGCACATGGTTTGATTTTAACCGGCACTGGTATCAACATCAGGTACGCTAAATTCCACTTCAGAAGAATTGAAAACATCTTAATTTATTAAACAAGTCATCCCACGTCCACCAAATCCGCCACATCAAACCAGTTCGAACTGCACTATAGTGTACTGCATGATTTTGCAAAAGGCTCATCAGTCCATTCAATGTTATGAAATTCAATTATAACCGCTTTTGACACCTCTAAGAATGACACTCCGCCGTCAATGGTGTTTAACTTTTTAAAAGGGAACCGTTGCATAAAAATTCAATTAAAGCGATGCTTCCTCCGTCGATCCAGCCCTATTGTCTGCCTGACAGGCCCACACGACGATGATGGGGATGATGCGAACGACGATGATAATGGTTGGCTGGCTGGTGATTATTACTGTCACATCCTTTCGAAGCAACCTGATGGCTCCGAACCGGCCCATTCTGCCGAGATCGAGGACCTCCATAACCCGTTTATGATGACGTCGATAATGACGATAATGACGGGGGGCTGTAGTGATGTGCTGTGGCGTTATTGGTGTGTGGTAATATACAAGATCAAAGACAAAGAACAAACAGTTCGTATATAAATATATGTGCAAAAGCAATCTTAATTGGTGATTGACAGGGAGAGAAGAATGGATGCGTTCACGTTGAAACGATGATAATTTGTGCGTGCGTAGGGCAGGATGTATGGCCCTTTCGAACTACATGTATCTTCTGTTCCTTGGATTCGCATAGACCTGAAAATGGAAAATAAATATTTTATGTTGCTGGAGAAAAGTTATCACACACAAAACTACAAGGAACAGCCCAATGGCGATATACGCAAAGGTGATGAAAGACACAGCAATGTATACTGATCGGTTTTTATACTCTCTGAATTATCCGTACTACACTGGCTGAGTTCCTATACATCATTGCACGATGGCGCCATCAATGCAGGTTTGACAGTTGTGGGAGTTTGTTTACGTGGACTTATTTGTGGACTAATACTTTTGCAAGATCGGTTTGAGATTTTGTGTTCTAAATTTATTACGATTGAAGTAAAATTGCAGAAAAACAGTGCTTGTTTTCCTAATCCTAATCGTACGGAATCCGCAAAAAGCCAATTCAAATTTTCGATTGAGCGGTTCAAACGCCTTGTAAACAAGCTCCCTGAACTGTCAAAAAAGTGAGAGTAATACATTCGGTGCAATGATTAATATCAAGCACTGACAGTAACATCTTCACTAGACAAGTTTCTGTCATCTCGCGGCATTGTGACTCTGTGGCAGTTACGTGACCGGATGGCGTGATTGCGTGACTTTGATTTTGCTTGAGTATACGTTGTGAGTTTACCAATCCGCATTGCAGATATACGTAGGTTTGATAGATAATGTTCAACGAAATTCAACGTAACTTGTCCGGGGGGTGAGATTCGAACTCGTGACTTTGGCGTGAAAAGTATGAACGTTAACTACTACACCGGGGTCACGCTGAGGGTGTCTGACTATAGTTGCCACTTAGGGAGGCCCTGTGAAATCCGAGTTCCTCCGGGAAAGTGTCCAAATTTGTCCCGACCAGAATAAATTTCAATCATTGACAAAGTTATGCTCGGTCTGTGCAAAGATTGTTTACAAATTGATTGGAGGAAACTTGGTGGAATGAAAATATCAGCTGACGAGAATTGTTGCCAGCACAGGGAAGAATATTATTTTTATCAAAAGTGTTGCTCGTGGTACATTATATCACAGAGAACAGACATCCAAGCTGGAGTGCCCACCGTGTGTACATTTCTGTAACTGCCATTTTAAAATTACAGCTCGTTTTCGTTAGTTTTGGTGAATCCTATGTTGATGGCGCCACTTGCCCAGACTGAGATTTGAAAGACTGTCAATTTTAGTTTGGTGAAACCTAGACTAGGCGGCGTTGTTTTTCCAACAGTTTGCTTTGAAAAATTTACACAGTAAATTGGGGAAACCCTGTTTGAGCCTGGATATGAACGTTAACTACTACGCCGGGGTCACGCTGAGGGTGTCTGACTATAGTTGCCACTTAGGGAAGCCCTGTGAGATCCAAGTTCCTCCGAGAAAGTTTCCAAATTCAAATCGTTTTCAAACACAAATAGGTCTAAAAAATAGCAAAAATAGGTCTAGGACAGTTTTCAAGCGGAACTCGGATCACGTAGGGCCACTCCAAGTGGCTAGTATGTTCAGATATCTTCAGAATGTCCTCTATAGACAAGGTTTTGCAAAAATCATGACGTTTACTAAGTTGCAAGCCAGGTTTTGTTAACAATTAGAACAAGGCCAGTTTTCCAGAGAAATTTGGATCCCGCAATAGCCAGTATGGCCAGGATAAATTTCAATCATTGACAAAGTTATGCTCGGTCTGTGCGAAGATTGTTTACTAATTGATTGGAGGAAACTTGGTGGAATGAAGATATCAGCTGACGAGCATTGTTGCTTTTCTATCAAAAGTGTTGCTCGTGGTACATTATATAAAATAGAAAATTTTATGCTTCCAGCCAAGGGGCAAGACAGCTCTTCATCTCGAGCAATTTCAGAGTTGCTTTTGAGGCACCTTGAGTAACTCACGTTACTAGTAGGCGAGATCGCTTACTCTTTTCCACATCATTTCTTCCACAATAATATTGGGATCGAGCTACTGCCGAAGTTTGTATTCTGCTATCTGTGCAAGTTCTTAACTACCAAATTTGATGCTGCGGTTGAAGATTAGCTTGAAGTCTTTTTACCGTCAAAATGGATGTAATTGTAAGTTTTATTTCACTATCTTATCAACATACTCTCAAACAAAACTATTTCCTAGAAGATAATTTCTGGGATAGGATCCAAAAAGAAATTGGTGTTGTGCTTCCACAAATAAAGAATATTTTACGTTTGAAAGGACTTGCTGCAAACGACGCACTTGGTACGCTCTCCCGAGATGACTTAAACATGATTCAGGATCAAATGCGAGCCCGTGTTCATCCTGTGTGTTGTTGCGTGTTGGATTGCTGAATGCCGATTTGATGCATGCTATTTCTTACAACTTGGATCCACCAATGGAAGTAGAATTTGTGAATTGCCATTTTGATCCATATTTGGACGAGGATTTCCTACAGTCAGAAACAGAACTACCGAAAGAACCTGAAATTATCACAGTTGAAACTATTGAAACTGAAAGCAACGGATCAGAAGAACCTATATATGAATCTGCTAAACTATTTCCAAACTGCAGTAGCAGCCAGAATCTTAAAAGTAGCACAGTTGAAAGCAAATACTCAATTAAAATTCTAAAACGTTAAAACGATTAAAAAGACTACTCTACTATGGATGATGACAGAAGGTAGTTATCGATTCAGGTGGTTTACGCAAAGAGAATTTATATGATATATTAAAATTTTAAACATCTCACCCCTACACCCTGGGTGCTATTTTTATAGACACTGCCTTTTGTTTTCAACAAATCATGTTCAATTGTTTGTTATTCCCGAATAGAAAAAAAAACACTCTTTTTTATCGCTTTTTTCTGCTGTTTCCTTCCTAAATTCCAGGTTTACGATTGGTTCTCGATGTTCGCGGGTATTAAACTAAGGGTTATTCCGAGAGTCGAAGTGACGTTTGTTACGTTTGTTTTACTTGGGTCCCAAGTGATTTTACGAGTTTCACTGTTCTGCTAAATTGACAATACAGTAGCCTGCTTTAGTAGCACACATGTTGCAAATCGGTTAAAATAACTTCAGTGTGACTGAATAAGGTCATAAACAAGTTACTACAACTAGTAATGATAGTTTGGTGTTGCTTGCGTGACTTGTTCCTTGCTTTGGAAGTAGTTTTCTCTTATAAAGGTACTTGAAGTAGTTTTCTCTTATAAAGGTACTTGAAGGAACAAAAATTGAATTTTCTTAAGAAGCAAAACTCAGCCCGAGTACTGTAAATCTTTTTAAAAGCAGTGAGAATCCGCAAAATTAACTATATTATTTATGGAAACATCAAGTGATGGGTGCGTGTGAGTGTGTTAGTTTGAAAAGCAAACGGCTTGAAACGGTTTGAAAAGTTTGTATTGTGTTAGCGAACTAGGTTTTTAAAAACTACCAGATTAAAGTGAATTCATAATAAAATGTTCTTTAAAAAGTGAGAGTGAACGTGCACAGAAATAGGAAAGTCATGAGTTTTTACCGAAATGGCCAAAACACATTTTTGTCCGGAATAATAATAAGAAGAAAACGCAGGCAATCATCATCATTGCCCAAATTCATTAAGACTTCTTCAACCTCAATTGACAAAAATTAATAATTCAAGCCTGGAACAATAAGTGAATCAATCATGTTCTGTTGTATGTTAAATAAACACAAGAGTTGAAAGTTAATTAAATACAAGAGTTTTTGATTCCGAATATTTATCATCATCGACATAATATAGAATGATCATCAGAAGCAGCAGAAACAAACATATACGACACTGAGTAGCTTTTACTCAGTTGCTGATTTTACAAAAACTATAACTGAGTCGAAGCTACTCTAAGTTTAACAGATTCCATTACTCAAAAGTGAGTAACTACTTGTTAACTAACTGAACTGAACTAACTGAACGAACTGAACTAACTGAAAAATATTTGTTTCGTGTGATGTTACGGTAGGGGAAGGAATGTCAAGTGGATTACACTCTTCTCCAATTGGTTGATATTTATGATTTTTAATCCGCTACGCTGATAATAGCATTGACGTTTGCAAACCTCGTGGATTGAGCTACGTATCTTCGGTCAATAGATTTAAAAGGAAAAGGGAAATAAGTAGCCGGAGAGAATAAATAAACAGAATTTTCTGTTTGGTGTTCACAAAAAAAACTATTTAAATATGGTCGTTGGAGCATCTAGTCTAAGAAGGTTAAAAAATTCTCTTCATGGTTATACCGCCATTACTCATTCTCTGAAAAGAGAAAATTTATGCGAATACGTTTTTTCCTCTCACAGTAGGACATGGTAACAAATTTTTGTCCTACACACGACGAAATAAACTTTCGATATTCATAGGATTGCATTGTGATTATTTGCCATAAGAAATCAGTATGAATTTTATAAATTTGCGTTATGAAATATAATCATGTTGAAAAAATTTAAATATATTGAAAACTGTAAATATTCTGCATATCATCATGCAACCCTAGGAATAGACTGCAATTTCTGCTAGAACCATAGATGTGAAGAGAAAGTATTGATAGGACAGATAACGTTCGACAGGCTGTGAAATTGAATAGAAGTAGTTTGAAATTGACCGTAGGGAATTTTTAGAGCTAATTTCGAAGGAAACACACAATCTTTTGCCACACATCCCCATGCGGGGTAGGTTAAGGTAGGAATTTGCGCTGAATCATGCTCACATACCGCCAATGGCACAGAACAATTGAACAGTTCTAGCGATGTGAAATGTTTCGTTTGCACTTCCTAGAGTCTACACACTATACAGGTATACCTCGATAGTACGTACATCAGCTTTGTAACTTCAAATCGCAATTGCATAAAATCTACAGATTAATGTGAAATCAAATACAACCAAAAAAAGAGCAAAAAATTGACCTTTCTTTTGGATGTATAAGATTTCAGATACAATCAGTAGTTTTTATGCAATTGTGATTTAAAGTGAAAAAGTTCATGTACGTACTATCGAGGTATACCTATACCAAAATGTCATGCAAATTTCTGTTCCTCATGACTGACACATGCAAGCGCCCTTTAACACATAAGAATGAGTTGAAATAGATAGTGAAATAAATTCAATCAAACACATCTTTCCTCGAATTGCGTATTTGTCAGTTTCAAGAGACATCATTTTACCAGAAATCTTTATTTTTTTCTAAAAACACTATTTAAAAAACTTTTTTGAGCGTATTAGTAAAACGATTGTGATAGGGAAACCAGGAGAATTTAAAATTAACAATTCATTTGATCACTTTTAAAAAAGTTAAAAAAAAAACGCGTTTACTAGCGATAATTTGAAAAAAGTGAATCCTAGAGAGTTTGAGTTGTTTAGTGGAATACATGTAACTAGAAATGAGAAGAAAAATGCGTATTTTCCGTTCAATTCCAACTACCTTTGCTTATCTTGACAGATACAATGTGCAGACTACTTCAGTATCTCGTATTAATAATCGACTAGTACGAGACACTGAAGAAGTCTGCACATTGTATCTGTCAAGATAAGCAAAGGTAGTTGGAATTAAATGGAAAATACTAATTTTTCTTCTCATTTCTAGTTGAAAAAGTGTTTCAATATTTTCATTTTTCTTTTTAAAAAGTTATGAAATGAAGTGTTAATTTTAAATTCTCCTAGTTTCCCAATTCCAACCACAAATCTTATTTTATATTCTCCGACCTTTTACAAACATGAATCACGTCTCGTGTAAAACTTATAATTTCTACATTGACAGAAATCAATTTCCAATTAGAGGTTTTTGAAAACACAACGTCTAAATACTGCTTTACAAATGCCCTGAGCCCAATTTCAAACTGCTTCTATTCAATTTCACAGCCTGCCGTACTAGGGCAGGGCTTATTTGAAAAAAATAATCGGGCACATGTTTTTCCATGTGAAAAATGATCTGTAGGGTCCATCAGATTAAATACTTAAATTTCAGATTTTTTCGTTAAGGTTTTGAGGTGCCGAAATGGGCCTGAGTGCAAAATGTCGAACGCTAGCAAATATCGACCAAAACAGATGCATCTATTAGTAAACAATAAGATCATTCTCTCTCTCTCTCTCTCTCTCTCTCTCTCTAAATCTCTCTCTCTCTCACTCTGTTTTTTTCTGCTTTTTTTCAGTTTATAATTTTGTCATTATAAATGTACACCAAATATGTTGCTTGCGATAGTTCAAATATGTTGGCGTAAGTGTAAACACACATTCATTTTTGAGGCTTATATCTCAAAAGCGTTTAGAGATACCGCAAAACCGACAAATTTTTCGCTCTATAGGGTCACAATAGGGGTTAGTTCTATCATATGTAGTACCTGGATATACCAGGATTCTAGTGATTCGTGCGACATCAACTTTCAAAGTCGTTGTTTATAAATGACTCTTAGGCCCTAATCATGAGTTTTATAAAATGTCAAAAATCGCCTTTCGACAGCTTTAGGTTCAATATGGACGCCACCATATTCATTCTTCTCAGGTGGAATACCTTCATCGCAATTGGAAATACTTCTTCCACCAACTAATAGCACTAAAATGTTTCACCTCGTTTGCCAAATCTTCCCATATCGAACAAAAATTCTTCATTTCTACTTAAAATTTCATAAACGGAGAGAAGCTTAAATAAACCTGATAGCTAAAGAAAACTGAACAGTTCGCGAGCAGCGCTTGCTGCGATCTTCGATTATTGATGGATTACGCTGATATAATTCATATAATAAAAAAAAAATTGTAAGGTGTATACACCTAGTTAAAAAAATCAACTTTTTTATTTTTGATTTAAATCGATGGTAATGTATTAGAACATTGTAGATCAAATCATTTAATGTAGATCAAATCATTTAATAATTGTAGAAGACAAAAACTTTCTATCTCTTAACTGGACGAAGTTGTAGGGTGAAAAAGGAATGCAAAATGTAATATCCCTTTAAAATCGTTTTTTTACCATAACTTTTTTATTTGAATTTTTTCATTGTTTAAATGTTCTACAATGTTTTAGATATTTTAAAAATACACTTCTTTGTAGAAGACAGCTAATCATTATCTCTTCATTTGAAGAATTTACGTCAGTTTTAATGAATTTTTTAAGCTATCTTCGAGGGTGTGTAGATTACAGGTTAGCAGGTATTAGCAGCTAAACTGTATGTTAATTTATTCAGTAACTAATACCCTTTAAAATGATGTACAAATTATAGAGGGGGGGGGGGGGTCCAAGAGGGCAGTTAACAAATTTTCAAAATGGAAACTAAGCTTTTTATTATATTATAGTGCGTTTAAGTGATGTTTTCATCTCTTTTAATAAACATTTGGACTTGCTATATTTTTTTTCAATAAAAAGGCCAATTTATTAGATAACGAAAAACACTCCATCGTTCTACTGCAAACCTTCCTCTTCATATTCCGAATCTTCATCGTTGGAGGAATTTGACACCTCCTTGTTCAAAGCTTCAAGTTCTTTCAAAAATTGCAATGCATCTTTTCTGAAAGGCTTACATTTCTTTTTCGAAATCTATCGCATTGAAGAAATCAGTGGGTCTGAAGATACCAACAAACGGTTGAAGATGTGCTGATTTGTGGCTACACTGTTAAATGTTAACAAATAAAGCTAAGTGTTTGTTAGTTATAAAATAGAAGCTATATGTACCGTGAACATTTCCTTGCTCGATGCTCTCGAAAGTTTTTAATGTCCTTATTCCAACATTCTTGAGGCTCCTCCGATAGATGACCGACGGGAAAAAGATATATCCTAAACTTTTCTGCATTTATCTCAAATCCCGAAGAAATAACTGACAAAATGTTGGAAAATTTCTCAATGATGTCTACGTTCAATCCCGTAATAGATGCTGTGACAGACGGATCATCAAAAAACCTTCTGCCTGTGTTTCCATCATTTGATGTACCTGATGTATGTTGATTTTCGAAAGTGCGGAATTTTGACTGATGGTCGTAGTTAAATGAGCTATTTGATCACATACATTTTTCTTCTCTTTTATGATGAGTTCCTTAGATTCATTGGCAAATTGGATCCTTATTGGGCGGCAGAACCGTGTAGATGATGAGCGGATGTTTTGCCAAATTATTTTTGACGGGCAAGTCTTGACATGCATTTGTACAGGAACCAAAGATGAGACAACAATAGAACTATCATCAAGCTGATTGTCCGCAAAGCCTTGTTTGTAGTTCGATTGGCCAGAGGTACCATCTAAGCCTCATTTTGAAACAAGTCCAAGATCCATCAGTTCAGCGTCAGAGATAGTAATTAACACTTCATCTTTAAGAACAACTAGCTGCTTAGCCGTATGGTCAAGAAGAGCTTGAAGCTTTACTTCAGATCTTTATTCCGAAACAGTAATTTATTCTTTCGATGGAATACATTTTTCACGAGCTTTTATGAGGACTTGATACGATGGATATATTTGAAGAACGTTGCACATTTTGTTGTTTTGTCTCAAGCTTATCCACAATGATTTCGAAAAATTTCCGTCAATATAGAAGCATAATGCTTCCTCTTCTGTAAGTGACACATTTTGTGCTTTCCAAGCTTTTCGTATGCGTGTCGATCGTGTTGGGGTCGATTGCATTGCTTCGGTGATTAGTTTAGCTGCATCTTCATTACCTTCACGACGAGCAGACCCTTTCTTGCCGAGATCAGCAACTCGTCTCCTCTTGCTCCGAACAGTCAGCTTATCGAAAGCTTTTTTTTTGCTGAATATCTATAGAAGAATGTGATCCAGGAAAGAGTTGTCCAGAAAGCCACGTTTTATAACAGCTTTGAAAATGAACTTTGTTTCTTTTGCTTTGTTGCCATTTTTGTTGCAGTTTGGAGCAAAACCGGATAACAGCTTTTTTATGCTTTGGGGTGAATTTTTCTCCACCCATTTTCTCCTTAATACACTTCAACACATTTTCATTTCTTTTTCCTGGATCTGATTCAAACCAAACAGCACACAATTCAGTTTTGAGAAGACTAAACATTTTTCACTTTTGAAAACTTGTCAACTACAACCGAGCTACATTCGGATCAGCTGACTGCATCACAGCATGCTCGGAAAAATAAAGAATCAGCCACAATGTAAGTGGCAACGCGGCATTGCGGCAACGTTGCAAGACCAACTTCATACACCGAACAACCAATCTAGTTGCCAGTCAAATCGGGCATGCTGCGTTGCCTTTGTCATAAAAGATGAAGAAGGGGAGTGTGCTTTAATGTGGGTCTATGGATTTAGGATTCGGACTGTACTTAAAACTCGAGGTAAATATGTTTTCACCTTTTTTAACCTTAAAATAATAAATATACAGTAATATTGCCTCGTTGACATATCAAAATGAGAATAAATTTAATGAATGTTAATTTTTATCTATAGTTCGAATTCTAGATCCATAGACCAACATTAGAGTAATTTCCTCTATAAAGGAAAAAGTAGTAAATCGTATTAAAATATAATTTGGGAAGATAAAGAAAGAGGAAGATTCGCAGTAGAACGATGGAATTTGTTTCGTTATTTTGTTCAAATTAGCTTAATTATCTAATAAATTGGCCTTTTTAAAAAAAATGAATAGCAATTCTAAATGTTTATTAAAAGAGATGAAAAAATCACTTAAACGCACTATAATATAATAAAAATCTTAGTTTCCATTTTGAAAATTTGTTAACTGCCCTCTTGGAACCCCCCCCCCCGCCCTAAATTTGTACATCATTTTTAAGGGTATTAGTTACTGAATAAATTAACGTACAGTTTAGCTACTAATACCTGCTAACCTGTAATCTACACACCCTCGAAGATAGCTTAAAAAATTCATTAAAACTGACTTAAATTCTTCATATAAAGAGATAATGATAAGCTGTCTTCTACAAAGAAGTGTATTTTTAAAATATCTAAAACATTGTACAACATGAAAACAATGAGAAAATTCAAATAAAAAAGTTATGGACAAAAAACGATTTTTAAGAGGGTATTACATTGTGCATTCCTTTTTCACCCTACAACTTCGTCCAGTTAAGAAATAGAAAGTTTTTGTCTTCTACAAAGTTTCATGAAATGATATGATCTACAATGTTATAATACATTATCATCGATTTAAATAAAAAATAATAAATTTGATTTTTTCATCTAGGTGTATACACCCCTTAATTTGTTAGCACATAAGGAGGCCTATCTGTCAAAAGATAAGCTCATAGTGGAATCAAATGGAATTTGCTCGCGATTACTAGCGAAAATTTAAAAAAGTGTTTCAAGGTTTAATTTTTTATTTTGTTAAAAAAGTGATCAAATGAAGTGTTAAATTCTCCTAGTTTCCCAATCACAATCGTTCTACTAATACGCTCAAAAAAGTTTTTAAAAAAAAAAGTGTTTAAAAAAAGTGAAAGACAATAATAAAGTATTTGTAAAAAGTAAAAAAAATGTAGAAGAAATTAATGGGCCACACCTTATAGTTTCGCCGCAAATACCAATGTCCCACTTTTTTTTATTTCGTCCCACTGTGCAGCGTTGAGGATCAACACACATACACATGATGGTTGCTTTAAGAGTGCGATGAAACCACCTTTCAACTAACCTGCTTGGGGCGTGTTGTGATAAACTCTAGATTACTTTTTTTCAGATACAGACGTATCTGAGTTTGTGAACAAAGAGGGGAAGTAAGATTCAAACGTAAATTTCTCATAATTTTCAGCACCCTTACGGAACGTAGCATCACCATCATTTTAGGGAAATGATATTCTTTGTGTTGGTGGCCTTAGTTTGCAAGAAAGCGCTAAGGGTTTCAAGAATTCAATGTTTGAATCTTACTTCCTCTCTTTGTTTTCAAAATTAGACATGTCTGTTTGAAAAGGTACTCGAGAACTGTCGTTCGTAAGCGATGAGTGCGGAAAGTCGAGTAATTTCCCTAAACAGTTCCGACTCGAACTGGTAGCCTTGGCCGGTGCTAATGTTCGCCGGTACTCCAAAACGGAAAACCTAGACATTACAGAATGCCTTCACAACAGTTTCGATTAGCATATCTGGCAATGGAGCCGCTTTTGGCCAGCGACTGTACCTATCCACCATCGTCAACAGGAACCTGTTTCCACCAGAAAGGGGGTAACGGCTAGACCAGGTCAATATGTACGTGGTTGAAGCGACTGTTGGGAAGACTGTAGTTCTTCATTGGAGTCACCGTATGCCGTTGGATCTCCGAACGTTGACAATCAGTACAGGACGAGCTTATCTATGTCTCGATTTCTAGATCGTCAAACGAATATTTCCGACATTATCAGACACGAAAGACCGTGAATTGTTTTCAAAACATGCTCTCAATGCGGCTTGGGTTCGAACGGACTTACTCGATTGTTCATCACATCGTAGTAGACGGGTAGATCCGAGTGAACCAGCTGCTTTAAATTCGAGTTTCAGTGACATTTCCTTTCCGTTTAGAAGCAGCGTCAGTTCTTCGTCATGGTTTTGAGAAACTACGATTTCTGCAAAGATTATTCCCGATGGAATAACTACTGCGTGTACTCTGGAATGTTTATGTGTTACAAAAAAAAAATTCCACTTGTGTGCCGGATGTCCTTGGTTAAAGTCGAAATGTACTCCAGGTTACGATCCTCAAGCGGCAGATGGTTAGACTTGGAGTTCAAAACGTACTTCTGGAGACGGTGATCCGTGAAGGTTACGTAGTTCCTACCCTCAAAGTGATATCGATAATATTTTAGTTTCATCGCAGTCAACTCACGATCAAATACCGAATGCTTCTTTTTAGAATCGCTGAACAACAACGCTGAAATTACTAACCTATTGATGCTCCAGTCGAACAAACGATTCTTGAAAATTTCATGCCTGAATTCCTAATAGTATTTAAGGTTTGTGCTCAGAAAACTTCGAAGTAGTACGGATTCGATCCCATGGGTCCTTAACATCAACAGGCGTTTTGAACGCGTTCAGGTTGAGGCTTGATTCCGTCAGCACACACAAGATACCCAAGGGGATCCTTTCTTTGTGGCCGATTGCGCTATATCTAAATCCTCGTCCAGTACGTGCCCATATCCAAAGCCGTTAATACTTGTTGATACTTAGAACCACCCGAATATCAGCTGGTAGCCTTTGGAGGAATAGCATTTTCAGAAATTCGTCGTTGACCCGGAGTTTTGACTGCGACGTCAGCTTCACGAGATCGGCAACCAGCCTTTTTATTTTATTTTTGGAGTCGTAAATGGCAATCTCGCAGAATAGACCTAAATTATTATGACAGTTTTAAAGATATTCACTCCCTGCCAGTTATGCGTTCGCAAAAATATACATTTTTATTGACCAGCTGACACACAATTCTAAACATTCTCCTGCACGCATTCTCTAACAATGTCACTAAATTAGTTTTCTTTCTCTTTTCCCCCTTCACAGAAGTAGAACTGGACAAGTTCCGCACCTGGTGCCCGAGGGCGGGCTGCGAAACGATCTGCCTGGTCGGCCAGAACCAACCGAACCAGTCCCAACTGAACAGTAATTCGTCTTCCGATAGGATAGTCCAGCTGCCGGCATCGTCATCGAATCTGCCGTCGGCCTGCGCGGTGCACTGTCCGACCTGTCTGGAGGATTTCTGCTCCGGCTGCAAGAAGGCCGTAGGATCCATCACGCAGCTTGAATACATGGAGGAAGTTTTCATAACGTTTTGCCTTTTTTTGTTTGCTTTTAGTGGCACCCAACGATGTCCTGCGAGGAAAACACCCGCCGGCTGGCAGCGGACGGCCAAACGGACGCCCTCGGAATTCCCTTCGACAATGATCTCATCAAATGCTGTCCGATGTGCGCCGTGCCCATCGAGAAGGACGAAGGCTGTGCGCAGATGATGTGTAAGCGATGCAAGCACGTCTTCTGCTGGTACTGTTTGGCTAGTTTAGATGTAAGTGAAAAGCGTCGCTACAAAAGCACATGATGGCTAAACATTATTTTTTTCAGGACGACTTTCTACTGCGACACTACGACAAGGGCCCCTGCAAGAACAAACTGGGCCACTCGCGGGCCTCCGTCGTGTGGCACCGGGCGCAGGTTATCGGCATCTTTGCCGGGTTCGGGATTTTGCTGCTGGTGGCTTCGCCGCTGTTGCTCCTGGCAGCACCCTGCATCGTGTGCTGCAAGTGCCGAATCTGCAGCGGCGCGGCCAAGCTGGAGGAAACCGAAGTGGACTACGACGATGCGGCGGTGGCACTGCAGAGTCAGCGATAAAGCCGTAAACCAGGGGGGAAGAAAACGTTGGTTGGTAGTTGCAGTAGCTTCCGGGTTGGGATGTATTAGGTTTTCTTGTGTGTTGTGACTTTGAAGGAGACTTTGATTGGAGTGAAAATGTAGGATTAGGGAGAATTTTACCATATTTTTGGACGGAATTGATGTGTTGCCTCCTCGTCGATGTGACAATTTACGCACTGGTCACAGCTATTGTGATATCCTTTTTATTGACATTTGAGACGGAGTTTTTCAATTCTATACTATTGCAGGCGATAAAGTGTTGACTATTGATCTATAAAAGAACTTTAATTTTATTATCACTAATTCTAATAACTATCACTTTTCACTACTCTGCTGATTTGAGATTCTTGGTCAATTTCAAAATTTTCTATGGTTGCTTCGATCAATGTTTCGATAGTGTTTGAAATGTCAGACCAATGAAACCAATTGGCTCACTAGCATTCACTCACCCTCACTGTTTCAGGATTTGCGGATTAAGAATTCACTTTTTAAATTGATGTAATCTATGTGATTCGGTTAATCCAGGTATAGAGTTCGTAAGTATTCTATAGGGATTTTGTTGATTTTCTCTGTCGAACTTATCTTTAACCCGGTTGTTGATGTAAATGAAGCCAGACGAATTTTCATGTCGAAGTACACCTCGTTGTTGATGAAAAGTACAGTTGGAAAACAGAACCAAAAACGATTTTTTAAGGTGTCTTGTCGATGTGCAATTTGACGTGAGTGTTATTTCTTCATCGTTTGAATCGTTGACTCTTTTGATGATATTATTGTTGAATGCATATTGTCAATGGTTCGAGTTGGGAGTTTGAACAGAGGTAAGGGTTTCTACTCATAGCGCCATATTTGAGGGCGAATGGTTTTTGCCGTTGCAAGTAAAAGTTTGTTGGAATGTGAATACGGGAGTTGTTGAATATTGCCGGTTCAATCTAGTTGAGGCTGTATTCCGTGCCTTTGATCCTGAGTTTTTTCGGGATACAAGCAATTTGTTGCTCTAAATTTTTGTGGGAATTCCTCCAGCAATACTTTTACTTCTTTTACGTACGTGCTTATTGTTTTACTACGTTCTACTGTTTTCAATTCCATTCAATCCCTCCCGTCATCCTTCTTGACGGTTGAGGTTCGTGGATCAACCGTTGGGATCAGAGAGTCGCGTTTGTTACCGTATGTTAATAACGCTACGAGGGAATATTGCGGTGAACATTCTCCCCTCGTGTCGCCACTGCTACCGGGTTGGCGTCACTAGAGCTTCCAAAGTTCAGCACTATCAACTTCGTAGCAGGTCTCTTCAGTATGCCACCAGATGTCAGCACTTCCGCTCGACGAGTCACACACCGGTGTTACGTCCCGGAACCACTTCGTCCGGCGAGTTATCGTTGGCAGATACTCCCTCACCCTACGACGCCAGAAGTTGTCCAGAGTGTGTTTTACCAGATTCCAACTACTCCGCAGGGCCATACCAGCATCCGTAGGGTACTTCTCCGGTTCGCGAACTCCGCTTGAACTTAGCAGCAGGAAGTGATTGGGCGTCAATGATTCATGATTGGCTAGTGGAACGAAGGTGAGTGGTCGCGAGTTCACCATACTTTCGGCCTCTGCTAGCACTGTAGCGAACGACTCATCATCGAGCTTCCGCACTACAGGGACAAATGGTAGTGCTGCTGTAACTGCGCAAACCATTCTTTCCCAACAGCCCCCCATGTGTGGGGCTGCAGGGGCGTTTAATCTCTACTGAGTGTAAGCGTTGGTGAAGGTACTACCCAAATTTTCGTTGACAACTCCCGATTCGCTCCAACAAAGTTTGTCCCATTATCTGAATAGATCACTTGAGGGGAACCACGTCGGGCGATGAACCTTCTTATCGCCTTCTTACACGCATCCGTAGAGAGAATAGCCGCTAACTCCAGATGAATGGCCCTGATTGTCAGGCACGTAAACAGACAGACGCTTTGCAACGCTATTTCCAACTTTTACCAAGTACGGGCCGAAGAGATCAACGCCCACATACGTGAAGGGACGTACGACGGGTTCCAACCGTACCGATGGAAGTGGGCCCATTTTTGGAGCTTCCGGCATCGATTTGTGAACACGGCACCACATACAGCGTTTCCTGGATAGACGTATTTCAACTCGCAGCTGTGAAATGGTAAACTTCCGCTGCAGCTCGTTCACGAGGGTTTCGTCGTTTGCTGGGTCGTTTGGTGGTATTTCCTGTGATAATAGTCCAACAGCAGCTCCGTAATAATATGTTTTTTTTTGGTAAGATAATGGGAAACTTCTCGTAAAACTCTGCTTCCCACCAACTCGTCCGTCTTCACGAATCTGCTTTAAGATTACCATTTCATCCGGGTACGCCTCAGCTTGCGCAGTCATCTACAGCGTTCGTTCGGTGTTCTGAATTACTTCACTGGTTATCACGACAGTATCGGTGGATCCTTTTGATGTACGTAGTCTATCGGCGAAACGGTGAACATATGCTGTAGCACGCAGAAACCGCTCGAATTTTGAAAACCTGTGAGCGTAATTCACCGGTTGTCTAACCAGATGACTATAGACATATCCTTTCCGCAACTCTGTGTCGCTTCCATCGGTGTTTTCTTCCGGAATCCTAGTCGATATTGCTTCTCTTCCGTACAAAATATCCGGACCTCTAAACCAGCGACTGTCCACATTGAATGAACGCACTTTCCCCCAATTGGTGGCCTCGTCAGCTACGTTGTCCTTGGTCGATATCCACTGCCATTCGTCGACACTTGACAGGCTCAGAATTTCGTTAACTCTGAAGGCTACGAACTGACGATATCGTCGAACCTCTGATTTTATCCAGGAACAGACGGTCGATGAGTCGCTCCAGTAATAAGTTTTCATAACCTTCAACGAGTGATTCTTTTCTATCGTCTTACGTAGTCGACGACTCTGACCTGTCCGTTGTCCACAATACGAAAGTATCCGACCGCTACATAGGCTTGTTCGCTAGCATCATCAAACACGTGAAGTTCAAGTGATTCATAACTGTTCGGATTGTAGTTTGGGAAATAACATCGACGAATACTTAGACCTTTTAGCTGCTTAAGTACCGACGTCCAAGTCTGCCATCCCACTCCGTATCCGTACGCAAAACCTCTTAGATGAGGATTTTACCGTGTATAACAAGCGATCCCACTAATCCTAAAGGATCGAATCGTAGTACCGTTCAGAAGTATCCGCATATTGTCAGAGAAGTACAGCGAATACGTGAAGGAATCTTCGTTTTGCAGCCAAGCCATCCCCAGTACCCGTTCGAATGCGGCTTCCTTGTCCGGTAGCATGGCTTTTGATGGTTTCAGATTCGCCTCGCCCAAGCTATTCAACACGGTTCAATCACTGGACATCCAGTTGCGAATATGAAATCCTGCTCGCTTGTGTATCTCGATAACTTCCCTGGCTACATCAATCGCTTCTTCCGCGGTATCAAAATTGTCCACGTAGTGGTTCTTCTTCACTGCCATCGCTTCTCGTGGAAACTCCAGCTCGTGCTCCGATGCGTTTAAATTTTTGCTGTATTGAGACTGCGTTGGCGAGCACGCCGCTCCAAAACTCGTGACATCTGAGACCATGGTGCTCATTGGCACTTCGGGAGAATCCCTGTAGGGCAACAGTAGGGCGCTGCGGTCCTGTGCTCTCATCATCATTTGCAGGAAAACATCTCCTTAACACAATTGATTCTCTTGAAGACGCAACGTAAGCACTGGTGAAGTCTAATGTCCCATAGAAAGACCGCTGCCTTCCAAAAGATGTTGGTCATCTCATCGGCGGTGATGATTCTGTTGCTGAAGATGCCGTGTTGGGCCAGAACTAGAGCTTCCTCTCATTTTTCTAGTTGCTGTGCAAACTTTTCTAAGCTTAAAAGCAAATCTATTGATTCAAATTCTCTTTTATTTACCGAAGAAAGATTATTCAAACTGGTTGTAATCAATGTTAAATTGTTCAATCTATCTTCGATGGTTGATCATGATTTGAATTGATAATTCTCAAGTCCTCGGCATCGTCTCTTCTGGATCAAGAGTTGCTTCTATAAGTCTGTACGATACATCCTCGACCAAACCTTGTTGGTCGCGTCGTTATCGGCAAGTGACAAAATATTTGTTTTAGTAGAAGAACTTCGAAATTACTACTTCCTTTTCCGGCTTTTTCACTATTCGGTAGCAACTATTCAAAAGCGTGAGCTCGGATAACTGAATTGTGAGACAGGTTGTGACTATTTATTGATTCGTTTTAAAAGTATATACTTATGTTTGATTTCACATTATTCACTTTTTAAAAAAAGAGTCTAAGTCCTGGAGCACAGGTTTTATTCATGATCTTAACTCTGAAACTATTCACTAAGTCCTGGAGCACAGGTTTAATTTACGATCTTAACTCTAGCACACACAAATCAATACTGAGATCTAACTTCCTCACGACTCTAACTCGAACTCTCTCAATCCTCGCCAAAGACCAAATCAAGTAACCTAAATGCCTAATCTAATTACTGAGGTCAGCTGGGAACATGCTGGCGCGATGTCTTCCATCCAGATGTCACGTTCGAGGTGTCTGGTTCCTACATCTTGATCGTTGATGCCTGGGAGTCTGCTGAGTCGCCTGTTCAGATGTTTACGCTGCACTTGTAGTCTACTGGAGCGATGATCTGCAGCCTCGTGGGAACGATGATGATTATGATGATTAACGGCACATAACTATATATCAGAATTCTTAAATCTAAAAGTTGTTTGAAATATGAAAATTCAATCATAGTTCTGTTCAGGTTCAGGGGACAAAGCAAAAGAAAACCTACGGTACTATAATGTCATTCCTTCGGCACCTTTTTGGAATACCCAGAAATAGCACCGCTTGTGAACACACTAAAATAAAACAGCACATGAGAAAAGTGTGCTGAGCGATCCACCCCTTGGCAGCATGCCAAATAGATTTTTCGAAAATGGCGACCGTCACGAAATATTTGAACAAATCTAGGGTTTTTTTTTCATTAGGGCGAATCTAACATTGAAAGACTCTCTTTGATTACTTTCTCTTTCTTTCATATTCCAATCACCTTTACGTTTTTTTCATTCTACTATTTGTAGTGTATGCTAGCCAGCACTGTTGTGTTTCGATCTGTATTAAAGGATCCGTCGAAAGTTTTATAACGGCGCTGTAATAAATGAAAGAGAGCGAGATCGGAGAGAATCTCTCGCCCTAATCATTCGCCCTAATGAAAAATAAACCCCGAGATTTCCTTGAATTCCACAGTGAGCTCTGTTATGTGTTTCTCGAACAATCTCCTCTTGTCCATCGGTTTCTCTACTAATATTGTCTGCGTAAAACGAATTTTAATTCTGCGATAACCAGGCAATCGATATGTTACTTTGGTTTCTGGATTAGTTGTGGTTGTTTCAATTATTATTTGAGAACGAAAGCTGTTCAATGGCGCCTCCTGATTTTTTATTTTATTTTACTAAAAAGCCTCTAAATTTTATTCGAGTCTCGTTTGATTCACTTACAGAGTTGAGAAAACTTAACATCTAGTATTTTTTTTCCATCTTCTGATCACGCTTGGTAATGTTATACTTGCAACGGAGTGGGTGGTTTCGAACGCCAGCCGCTTGCAGAACTTCCATCCTGTCTTGATAAGTTTTAGCGCTAGGAGCACTAATACCGCTACCATGATGGCCATCAGTTTAAGTTCATGTTCGGGTGTGGTATTCTGTGTGAACCTCCTGGTTCTCGATGACGCTGACCTGCTTAACGTTGCCAGCCTTAAAGTGAGGCTTGACCAACTGTACTGTTCTGTGGACTTGAGTTGCTTTGTATTGGGTTTTTTGTTGAGTGGAGGCAAATCATATTTCATGTATCAGCGATTTGTTGAATAATGTAGTTGAAGTCATCATCTTCAGCAGAGTGCTGAGTAGGTGTTAAGAAAATTATCTGAATGCGGCTTAAGGCGTCTGCTACCACGATAGACTTTCAGGATTTGTGCATGATTTCATAATCATGTTCTTCGATGAAATTTCTCCAATTCATAAGTCTGTATAAATCTTGATCTTCTGAACATAGAGATATCTTCTGAACACCTTTAAAGCCCAAACAATTGCAAGAAGCTCTTTTTCTGTAGCACAATACCATTCTTCAGTTTCATTTACAGTTCTAGGCGCAAAATGCATTGGTCTGCCATTTCCAGAATTTCGTATTGCGTTACCAAGATACCGTAACCGGTCAGAATCTGTTTCATGTTTACGAAACTGGTTTTTTTCATCGGAATTGAGTTTTATACTTCTAACACTCTTTGAGTCTCCCTCTCCTCTTAAGAGTTTAGTTGAGGGCTTAGCTGTCTAAGCTAAATGCTTAACAAACCTACGGTAGTATCCAATCATTCCTAAGAATCATCTCAGTTGTTTCAAATGTTTAGGTTCGAGCTACTTTCTGATTGCATCAATTTTTCTCTCGTTTAATTGTATACTCTTGTCAGTTATTATTTAATCCAGCAAAAAATACCGAATTGTGTAGAAACTCTGATTTGTCTTACTGGATTTTGAAGTTAGCTATATTCAGTGTTTTCAAAACAATTTTCAAATTTTCGAGATGTTCTTTGAGGGTTTCTGCTACCGTTTTAGAAAAATTTTCACTTGCAATTTCTTCTGAAAATCACTTGAATAATCTCATTAATCTGCACTTCACTTTTTCGATTATTACTTTATCCGTTTCTCTCTCGGATGAAGTACAAATCGTCAGTTAAGTTCCCGGGTACGTGAAGTTCTTCTGTAAAAAGAGGTCTAACTACAACTGTGGTTCACTAACGATTGCTTTTCCCATTTACATTAACTCTACTCCAAATCGATGAGGTGACAACCTTAGCGATGTTGATCGCCATTCCTATCGTCGTGCGGCTTGTTGCCAAAGTATGCTGATAAAGATTTGCACTCGTTCTGGACTTCGTGCAAATTGGTGATACTGCTGTTGGTGAAACGGGACGTACCGCGATGGCCCTGCCGATGGCAACACCGCTGCCACCAAATATAGCGAGGCCTACCGCGTTGGCTGTCACCGCTTGAACAAAAAGTTCCTTTTCACGACTCACTACTCCACTTTGTTAGGTTTGAAATAGCTTTTTATGGAACCTGCAATGGTTCCTGAATGGTATTTTGCTATCGACAGGATTTTGGTACATATTGTAGTTCAATGGAATAATCATTGTCGGTAGAAAGTCTCTTTCTAACTTGAAAACTCAAATTCATCCACCGATTGAGAAACCTAACCTTTCTTACCCTATTCAATTTCCAGTCACTTCCTAGAATCCCGCATAATCACAAACCATTTCTAGACCATTTCCCTTATTGTTGAAGACTGTTTCCGTGATTGTTACAACATTTACCATTACAGTTGACAACTATAAACTAACAATCTCCTATATAGTTTTAACAATATGTCAGATGGTAAAAGGCCAAATAACAATATGCTGAATAGGCGGTTAAGTTAGGTTACCATAACAAATGATAGTACACTCTCGCTTCACTTTACTCAATTTTTGAGTACAATTGTATGCTATCTCTTTTTGTCTCACGGAAATGTTACTCAATTTTCGTAAAAAGTGGATCTACTCAAAAATTGAGTTGATCCAATTTTTAACGAAAATTGAGTAACATTTCCGTGAGAGAAAAAGAGATAGCATACAATTGTACTCAAAAATTGAGTAAAGTGGCGCGAGAGTGTATGCTTTTCGATGGCCAAGGAACAAATCGTCACCTTAGAGAAAAGCTACTGTAGATCTCAGGGTGTATGCAAGCTAATCATTTATTTAATCTACTATATTACAATTTCCAAATTTATCGGTTGTATTTTAGAAAATCTATAATTTTGAACCTAATTCTATCTCCTAGTCCTAGTTTTCCCTAATCTCCTATGTACAATTTGTTTTACTTACGTAATTTTGTGTGTAATGTGTCAGTGTAGGGCCCAGATGTATGGTGCGGCCGATCTGCTACTCTCTCATCTTACGTTTCAACACGACTCTGGGGTGAGGTAGGATAATCCACATAATTTTCAGGCGGTGTGGAGCTCTAGGAAAAGGCGTTATCCTATTCCTAATAAATCCGCAGTGACACGGCTGTCTCACTGCGATCGGAGTTCTATTAAAAGATAAATGCAACCACGTGGAACATATTAGGGGACGGCTACTGGCACAGATTCGGGCAAGTTTGGGCGAGAGTGGTAATAATTACCTGGAGTAGACTCCGTTCACAACACGCTTTATTGCACTGCGGATTCACTTTAGGAATACAAATTACACGGTTAGCTTCCTCTCGACAACGTGAACTTCATAGCTAAGGGAACACTTTAGGTGGGAACTGTTCAGGCCTCTGGTTTGCGCAAAAGTGAACGAGGCGCCCAATTAAAGATTGCCAGTAGCCTCCTTGCCGAGCAACTTCTTTATCTCCTCAACGTTGGTAGCACCATACATACGTGTCAGTTGTGCATTGTGTAGGTCTACTGTGGTACAAACCTATGCGTTTTTTTAACATTTTGAATTCAAATTGGGATATAATTTTATTTAAATTTCAATGTGTATATTTCGTTTGATTTAATGAAAATATTACAAATTATGAACAAATTTAATACAGTAGATTATTTTATTTATTTTTTTATGAAAATTGACTTATTTTCAGTGTGTCAAATTTTCTCTTTGTGTACCTTAAAACATAAGATAACCTTGACGAGTGATACACCCATTAATCTCTCACTATGCAACAATGATATGTTGTAGCTTGAATTTATAGCAACAAAACACGAAGAAAACAACAAAATGTTGCATCGATGATGGGAAAGAGACAAGTTGCTGTAAGAAAATGTTGTGATTCGCACACATGTGGCAACGATCTTGTTTTCCTGTAACAGCGACAAAAAAACGTTTTGTCATTATTGCAACACACTACCGATAGCAACAATGCTTTATCAGCAACATGAAATATAGCGACAATCAGTTGTTGCTGTCGAACAAATTACTGATCTGAATAATTATAAAATTGGTTGTGAATAGACTTCCACCTGAAGAAAAATGCCTGTATGAAATCACACACAGAACAAAAGCGAACACTATCTTCTGCAAACTTGTTGCAAATTTACTATTTTATCAGGGAAAAATAAAAAATATGTGAGTTTAACGCCTGGTTTTCAACTCCACAACATCCTGAACATAAAGAAGTTCAGTACAGAGGATCTACAGTTGTAACTACAGTTTTTCCGATTACACAAAGTTACGATATCTATTCTACCATGTGAGATAATGATCCATAATGAGATAATCTGGGATGTTCTAGGTTGTCCAAACTGTCCTGGAGTAAAAAAATAGAATCTACAGTTGTAACTATAGTTTTTTCGGCTATACAAATTTACGATATGCATTCAACCTTGTTAACTGAATCTTTTGGATGGTCAACAGACATAAACTGGGATGTTCTAGGTTATCCAAATTGTTCTTGAGTTCTTAACTTAGGACGTACAGTTGCAACTGTAGCTTTTTAACTATTTAAATTAGCGATGTGTAATCAATAAAGTTGATTGCATCTTTTGAAAGGTCAAACGATACTATGAAATAATTTGGGATGTTCTAGGTCAACCAAGCTGTCCTGGAGTTCAGAACTTAGGATCTACAACTGTAACGGTTGCTTTTTCAGCTATACTAATGTACGATATGTATTCAACCATTTTAATTGAGTCTTCTGGAAGGTCAACAGACATAATGAGATAATCTGGGATGTTCTATGTGATCCAAACAGTCCTTGAGCTCAGATCTTGGGATCAAAAGTTGTAACTGTAGTTTCACGGCAATTCAAATTAACGATATGTATTCAACCATATTCAATGGATCTTCTGGGAGGTCCACCAACATTATGATGAAATTTGAGATGTTCTGGGGCATACCAGGCTGTTCATTAGTTCATAGATTAGGAACTACCATTGAAACTGTAGCTTTTTCAGATGTGCAAATGTACGTTATGTGTTCAACTATGTTTATTGGATCTTATGAACGAGCAACCAACATTATGAGATAATCTGGAATATTCTAAGTCATCCAACCTGTCCTGGAGTACTGAACATAGGATCTATAATTGTAACTGTACCTTTTTCGGCTACACATAGTTATGATACGTTTTCAAACATGTTTATTGAGTCTTCTGGATGGTCAGCAGACATTATGAGATGATCTGGGATGTTCTTTATCAGCCATGCAGTTCTGGAGCTCATAAATTAGGAGCTAAAATATTAACTGTAGCTTTTTAGGCTATACAAATATACGAAATGTATTCAACCATGTTCAGTGGATCTTCTTTTAGGTCAACCGATATTATTGGATAGTCAATTCTCACAGAATATTTTTTTGGGATATTATGGATATAAATCACTCAAATTGGTTGTTGGTTATAAACTTCAAGAATGCATCTTGAAGTTGAAAAGTTATGATTGAATATGTCGAACAAAACTGATGATTCTCGATAGGCTCTTGGTTCCGATTTGGCTGAACCAATTGTAACTGTATCTCTTTTAGCTGTAAGGCAAACTTAGAATGATCAATATTATCCCAGATTATCACATAATATCTTTATATTTTCCAAAAGATTCAATAAACGGGGTTGAATGCATTTCGCAACTTTGTATTGTTGAATTATCTACAGATACAATTGTAGATTCTAGGTTTTGAGCTGAAGAGAAACACCAGTACATTTACCATCACTGACCCAGATCGTGTCCAGATGTGGCCAGTGTAGTTCTTAACACTTGATTCTACCACTATTGCTCTTATTTTGGATTTCGTATGTGATGTGAGGTGTAGCATGATATGTTCTGGTCTAAGTAAAAAAAGAAGGCTTTTCCCCGGATGTACCTAGAACATGCCAATAAGGTGTTGGGCAATTATCGAATTCAAATGTAATTAGAGATGTCGCATGGAATGTTTTGGTTCAGATAAAAAATTGGCCACATCTCCATAGGTACCCGCAGCATGCCCGGATGTGGCCAGCGTTCTCCTGAGCACTCTGTATGGCTACCATTCATCTTGTAATCGAATCATTATGCGATTTGATGCGTCTCACGATAGCTTGGAAATATTTTATATCATATCTTCAGAAGTAACCCAAACACATTGTAACTCTCCGGATGAGATTCTTTCTATTAACGTCCGGGTGAGAGTTCTTGATGTGGCGCAAACAATTTGTCACCAGAAACGTTTTTGGACTGAACTTGCAATTAAGACCCAGGCAGGCTACAACTAAGATCCCCGTTCTCGGAATGTAATATGTTTCGAACTTTTTGGGACACATTTTCTTTGTTCTCTTTAACAAATGTAGAATCCTTTTTTATTTTTTTTAAACAACACAAGGCAACAAAATGCACTGAGGAAATGCCACAAGGAACTTAAGTTACTGATCGCTCGAATATTGGAAGAACAACACTAGTCGGGATTGCAAAAGCTTTGATGAAACGTATGCAATAAATAGGGGAATGTCGCTAGAAATGGACAATGGTTGAAAAGATGAACACTAGCTGTTGCAAATCAAATTATTTTTAGAAATAAATTAATTATCTTATGATATTAAAACAACATGCATGATAAACTTTAGTTCATGATAACAGAACAAAATGAAGTTTATTGCTAATCGTATGTTTTTCATTAAAGCAGTCTTCCATCTTTACCAACTATCCCCTATCACTCGACAAAATTTTTGAGAGAGAAAGAAGGATAAAACTAAACATGGTCTCTTTTCGGTAGATGCAACATGTGACATTATTGAATTTATTTATGTTGCATACAAAGCAATATACAAACAACGCCTTGTCTTTTTCCAAAATAACAATCGGATGTTGTGAAACATTAATATCTTGATACAACTGCCATGCAATTTGTCATTATTGTGTTGAGTATGCAACAATGATAAAGATACATTATTTTTTGTCCCAACATTGAAAAGTCAGGACAATGTCTTTATCATTCATGCATTCACGAATTTTGATTCACTGCTTATTTTTGAATTTATTCCATGCTTTTGTATTTTAATATTTACATATATTTATATTTGTAATTGAAACCCAAATCGTTGGTTACACAAAATGGCAATTTTCACGAACAAAATTTTTGCTGTACTCTATGCCATAAAGTTGGGATATAATCCAGACCGAGTGCTAACAATGAATAACCTCTCAATGCCAATATGGCAAACGTTAACAATATGTGTTAATGTAGAGGTTTTATGGTGAAAATGAGATTGAACTATTCAATAACAATAATATATAATGTGATAATATATCTTACATTCGAAATAAAGTTTCGACTATATAGCAAATTGTTTTTCGTTATGCGGGATTATATCACTGTTGACTAGAATATGCCAGTTTTAAGTGGAATATTCCAATGATCTAATGATTGAATCTTGATATGATTTTATATGATTTTGGGTTTTGAATTAAGTCCAAAATTGGTCACGTCTCTTGGGCTACTCGGATTATGTTCGGGTGTGTCCAATGTGGTATCTGACACACTTAATAGAATCACTGTTGTACTTATCTCTGAATCCTATGTAATTTGAGCTTTCGCATGCATTTCGATTGCATATCCAGATATGACTGTCGTTAGCTGATAGAGGTTTCCAGCTTGGGTCATTCGGCTCAACAATATTGTGTCGCTGACACTAAATTGAATTACGGAAGTCCTGACTTCCGACTTCCGAACTTTCTTCCGACATATTTGTCAGTCTGACATTTGACAGTTAAGTCATTTCAATTTTTGTTTGGAGTATCAAGAAGAAGAAGAAGGTAACCCAACGATTTGATGCTGTTTTCCCATTAAATATAAAAAAAAACATTTTGCACAGATTTAATTTCAGTAATCATCTTTGATAATGTCGAACCCAATAATTCACACAGTGAGACATCAGCACGCCTCGCCAAACACAGTGTACCATGCTCATGACGGCTCATTCTGTCTGCTCATTCTCATTCAGTACCCATGCAGCGGACTGAGCTTCCTGGTCCATTCCTTTGGTCGCAACTGGGTTCGGTAGTACCTTTGGAAGAAAATTCCCGTGAGAGTATACAGTCGTTCACCGAGTCTTCTTCTCTTTTCCCCGCAGTAGCTTCCGTGCGGTCACCTTCTTTGCCGGATCCATTTGCTGCTTCCGACCTGTTAATGAGATATCAAACGAAAACGCATTATTATTGGTTTTGTAAAATGGATAAAGCTTCAATAGTTTTACCTATAGTTTCCAAGTAGTCGAGTTCCTCAAAATTTTCATATTCCATCTCTACGAAGTGAATAAATCACGTATTACTTAGTTGCATATATTGCTTAGGAAATAGATAAATTCACTTACTGCATTGTTCCGTCGGCGAAGCCAATTGCTACAAACGATAAAAGATTTTAAACAGCGTGCGTGCCAGATTGTTGTTGTTTTGATTTGCTAGTAACAGTGTTGCGAGAATCTTGCATTTGAAAAAATATTCTCATCGGAAGTAGCCAAAGTTGCCAATATGTCAGCGACGTATCGACAATTTTTGTTAAATGCACAATATTCACACGCGAAAGCACAATTCGACATGGAGTTTTCATAGGCCAATGTCGCAAACTTAAACAATGGCTTCATCCGCAAATTTCTTGAAAATACAAACTCGCTCAAGTAAACTACCACTTCTATTGTAAAGAGGAACTCCTCTTCTTTACAATCATCGTGGTAATTCACAATGATTAAGTTAGCATTCTCAAGAAATTTACGAAAGAAGCCATTGTTTACATTGCCATACATTCTTCTTCTTCTTCTTTTTGATTGAGCGACGTTTGTTCAGTAAGGGCCAGTAACTGCGGCTATATGCCCTGCCATACATTGCTATTGCGACATTGCGCTATACAAAATCCGTAAAAAAAACTGAAGCGATCATGCACATGCACCTACTACAATTTAGCTTGACCACGCTTCTATGTGAATAACCTGTTTACGAGTTATTAACACTTTTATGATGAATTACTCGAAACAACATTTTTATACTTACATTATTTCTGCACGTTCTAACACTATTATTATATTCACTACATTCCATATAATAGGGTAACGGGATGTAATGTTAGTCTAGCTCCTTGATTCGGCCTATGTACCAAATATGTCATTATTTCGGCGATAATCAACAAAATCATGTTGTTATCAAGATGACCGATCTATTTCAAAGCAGTTGAGACGTTATTAATGAATTAATAATTGTTCACTTTCGGGTAATTTTCGATTTCCTTAACTTTTCAGACACCATAATTTCACTGGTTAAGCTGAACAGATTATCTACACGCTCTTCGAGTGATCTAAATTTGCCGAAATTGAGCCTATAAACCGAATAATGCAGCCAATTTGTGCAGAAAATAGTCACACGTTATAAGCTAACAGGTCACATAAGTAACATAACAATTATTTAACATGAAAACCATAGACCCAATGTTAGGGACATATTTTTTTCTAGGTTCCCAATTATGGCCTGTCTTATGGAAAACGTAGTGAAAATGTTGTTATTGGTAATATTTACAATACAAATTGTTGAGTTTTGGTTGAATGTTTTTCATATGGCTCATCTAAACACAAACTAAAGGAACAAAATCTGTGTAGAGCGAATTATAATGTTTTGATTGCCGAATGACCGCTAAATCATATGGTAAAATCACTTAAGTGTTTCTTAGCAGTTTAAGTATAGTTTGATTGTTAGTTAAATTGTTTGTTGGGTAGAGCGAATACAGCTGGGAACGCCTTGAATAAAAAAATCGGCAAAAAGCATACATAGCCAAAATTCAATAACAAATCTATCAAATGGGACGAACTTGCATCCATTAATAGACCCAATTTGATGCCTACAGACCGACATTACATCCATATCCTTCGAAAGTTTCTGACTTAATAAAATGAATTGTGTAACTTTTCGTGATACATACTACCAGATGACTTATTAAACATATCTTAACAAGTGTGTAGCTAATTAAATTTTGCTTCCAGCTGAAAAACTTCATGATAAAAAATGTAATCGATTGTTTCATACTAGGCTGAGTCAAGGGACACATACCCTATATTTCATTGAAAAATCTACCACAAGCCGACAATTTCCTGCCCGAAATGAAATTTGATTGAAGAATTGCCTCCAGCTTTGCATTTAATTCTCTCACGTCGTAGTAAAAACAGATGTAAGATTTGTTTCCTTTTCTCACGTGGGATGAGGTGGAGTCCTTAGCTCTTTTTTGCTACCCGAAAATTCGGATAGGAATCCAAAGGGATCGGGAGGACGGAAATGGTCTCCCGTGTTTTGTTGCGCTGCAAGTTGCGAGCGAATCTCGTCCTTTTCGGCTCTGAACTACTCAACCTCGTCACAGTTGATCGATCGTAGTGTGCTGTGCTCAAAGTAAAACGCGAGAGGTTTTCTGCTGTCATTTTTGCAGCGTTTTATTATGCATGAGATAAAGAATAAAGTTTTACCAAGTGAAAATTGTATTTGTACCTTCAACTCAGTTTTGTGTTAAACCTACGTGCAGTTGCAGAAAGCTGATGGCGATAGGTTTTGCTCGTTGCTAGCTGCTTTCTCGAACCGATTCAATACATGATCAAGTACAATGCAGCTAAGTATCCTTTATATGTTCGTAACCCAATTAGTTTTAGTTCCGACGAGTGAAATTTAGAGGTTAATATATAGGACCTAAGCTTTGGGCTGCGAGATCATGGACTTCATCTCCTTATAGCATGATGAAGAGATTACTGCTATGTGTTTATTGCACGTGCCAACCGCTGAATGTCAGTTTCAGTAGTTGTATGTTGTGTGGAGGTAACCAGAGGCAGGAGAAACGGTGGCAGTAGGACACTCCATTTTGGAGGTTTGGAAATGTGCTCTGTGAAACTCCTCGAAAAAATAACTGGTGTCTGAGGGCAACTAAATGTGATAAGGTGTAGCTTCTATCACTTCAATTCAATGACCGCGGAGGTACCAATCGGCCACCATCACACTTTGTAAGTTGCTTCAACGACATTTTAGATCTTGATTGAATTTGTGAATTTGTTTATATTCCATTATCATAAGGATGTAACGGCATATCGGCCCCATATTGAATACCATCAATTCGGCAAAATGATCATTGAGGCTGAAAGTAGCTATGCAATTTATTTTTAATTATTTGCGTGTGCATGTGTATAATTTACTGTACCATTTTTAACAATTAACTGTATATGCTAAGCTGGAATATAGCTGCAGGTCAGTCCCATTCTGTCTGGATAACTAGGAATGTTCAAACTAACACTTCACTTGTTCCTTCGTGCGAAATACCGCTGGAAACCGCGAGTGGATTCCTTGGTTCTGCTAGAAGAGACTTATCGTCTTTTGAATATTTGAGTCTGTGACTTACAGATTTGTTCAGTGTCAAGCACCATTCTGCAAACGATGTGTAATACATCAGTAATACCAATATTTAAATATTAAACATGTTCAAAACCTCACAGTAATTCTTTTTGGACGTGTTACCACTGCGTCCACTGAGTTGAACTTTTGTGGAAAGGAAATTAGTGTTTACCATGGTAACACATTTGTTGGAAAGCAGTAAAAGTGACTTGAATGTAATTCAATATGGTCACAATCAAGTTGTTGCAACTAATTACGGTGGTTGTGTGTTGCTTAGGTTCAACCTTCAGGTGGGACCATTATTATGTTTTTTATTTTATTTTCAGATCAAATAAATTTCAGATTAAATATGATAGTAGGCAATTTATAACTCAGATATGTCAAAAACTCTGATGTTACTTATGCGTGATTACAAGCAGTGTAAACTATCTATTTAGCTTTAAATTGTTCTGATTGAACGGTTGAAGGTCGTATTCGTCTGTTGTGCCAAAAGTGGGTTTGTTGGTCAAGTGGTAAAGTTTTTGCTCAATAGGCACAAATCAGCTTAGATGATAACTTTGGAAAAAAATCATGACATTCATTGTCTTCAATGAACTATTCCCCAATGAATCTCCATCCACGTGGACGCTAATGTTAATGCTAATGTTCAACAGTGCATTATTCTAACTAGTATATAGAAAGTGCTATAATCACTGTTATACTCAAATGATAACCAATGATGAATGTCACTTACATATGACGTTCCCACGGCTGGGGTTTAATTTTTATAGCAATACATTACGAGAAAAATATATGAAAATAATCTAGCACAACAATTCTTTCACAAGTGATATCTTAAAATTGTGCTTTTGGATCTATTTATTGGCTAATGAAATGCATTGGGTTTCAATGACTATTTACTGGTTGAGACAGAAAATATCATTTGCATGATCCTCAGATCTTTTAAAATGTAATCGTTTCACTTTGTTACCTTACCAGTTCGATCAAGAAATGGGCAGCCATTTTTGTACACAGAGGATGATCCCAAACAATCCGGTGCATAATTAAATCCAAACAGACGTGAGAGTGAGTTATGTGTGAGTGTGTGTGTGTGTGTGTGATGGGGGGGGGGAGGGGGGGAACATATGATTTTGGGTTGGCGCTTTCTTCTTTCTTTTCAGAGAGCGAGTAATGGCGCTATAACCATAAGCCATAGGGAGCTAGGACTATAGTTAATGCTAAAGTCCCAACCGTTTGAAGATAAATGGAGCATTACTTAAACCTCTTAGACTAGATGCTCCCAACGACCATTTTTGAATACATTTTTGTTCTGTGCACCAAACAGGGCATTCTGTTCAACTATTCTCTCCGACTATTCATTTCCTTTTTCCTTTGATATCTACTGAAGGCTACGTGGGTTCCCCGTGTCTTCTTAAGGTAGATACCAAATCCTCCCTATCACCAACGGTTGCATGGACGTGGCCAGGTGAGCGATCGAGGAGTGTTTTCGTGGTGATTGTAGCGTGAAGAAACGTATCAGAAGCTGGTTTCGTTTCATGGTGGCATGCAATGTCTCCAACGAATTATTCCTCATCGTAGCTCCATCCACGAGGTGTGCAAACGTCAATGCTAATGCTAATGCTAATGCTAATGAACTGCTCAACCTCGTCACAGTTTTGTTGCGGTTGGCTAGATTTCAGCATTTTATAATAAAGTTTAATATACTGAAATCAGTGAAAATTTTAAACTTTCAAAAAGCTGAGTGTTAAGCGAAGCAGTTCAGTAAAATTAACAGAAAAAAAATTGTGAAAATAAAGGCATCGTTAGCAACCAAAACGTATTGAAGCTGGATTCGTCCATAACATAATCCGTATTTTGACATAAGGGCATCTTCTTTCTTTAGACCAAACACAAACACATTGCTGCACCGGTGTTGTAAATTTTATGTTTATACAGGATCTATTTTGCAACATTTTAAATCTGGTATATGTTTTGAGCAATTTGGAACAAGAAAAAAACCGTTCCAAAACACTACACGCTGCTTGATAATACCAACTAATGAGTAAAATGTCAGCTTTTAAGCTGAAAACTGGCCGTGTTTGGTGCGGGTGTTGCTAGCGCCGGACAGAAAGTGGTGTTGCTCGCCTCGGATGCTGATAATTACCTCAAGTTGCCCCCCGTGCCTGCACATTACCAAAATGACATGTAAATTTCTGTCCCCTGAGACCGACACATGCAAGCGTCCTTTAGCACATAAGAATGAGTTCAAAGAGATAAGAATATAAATTCAATCAAACGCATATTTCGTCGAATTGCGTATGTGTCAGTTACAAGAGACATAATTTTACACGAAATCTTCCTTTACGTTCCCCGACTTTTTACAAACATGAATTACGTCTCGTTTAAAATTCATAATTTCTTAGTGTGTGCGAATTGCTTTTCATTTAATTCCTGAAAAACGAATAGAGAACCATTAGTTTTTTACAGCTAACTGCATTTTCCGGAAAACGCTGACTAGTTCGAAATGAGGAAGCTCCCGGAATTGTGACTGTTGTGGATTTTACGACAATTTGGTGGCACATTCCGATTTCGAATACTATTTCGATTGCTCGGAAATGAAAACTAATGAGGTCTTCAAAGTGAACGATTGGTTTATTGGTGGATTGGTCATGATTTGCACACGGAAAAAGTTCAAACAGATACATGAAGCCTGTTATATTGAAACATTCGGCAGGTTTACTGGGGATCTTGATATTCAGGCTAATCATCTGGGGGTGAAGATACATTTTACTATGGCAGTTTTGATAAGCTTTCTAGAGGAAACCGATGATACCTTGAAGATCTTCGATTTCTCCAGAAATTGTATTTGAATATTATATTATTCCATTGCATATTCTACAGCTTTCAGGCAATCCTAGCCCTCCTCGGCAGCTACGTGAATTGATCAGAGCTTACATAAGCTTCTAGAAACTGAACGAACTCTTTAAACATTATTTTCTGAATTACTATGAACTTCGGAACTGAATTTCTATGAACTTGACAGAAGTTGATCAAGTTTTTCGGAAGTTACTTACAATTTTTGAAAGTTTCAAGATAATCATGAAGTTTGCTCGCTCTCTTTTGAGAAGAGAAGCGGCGGAACATCAGAAAAAACCATGAATTGCCAAACAAATTTCGACGTTTTTTAGAGCTTGTTTGAACCTCCAAAAAGTTTGCTGATGGAATAGAAACAAATTTCTAGAAATAACCAGAACTTTGAGAAACAGATTTTGCTTCCCAGAAGTAATTTGAACTACTAGTTGGTAGATCTTTCATGATAAAATGCAGAACATCACAAATATTTTAATAATATTTTAATAATAATATGAAAAATTAAAAAAAAGAATCGATTTCCAATTTTTTAATAAGTTGATGTTGATGTAGTTGGTGTAGTTGATGTTTTGACTCTCGTTTTGGTTCGGTACGAAAAATTATCGAGTAGTAAGAACTTCAAGTTCTTGTTGAAACTTAAGTTTCCTGAGCTTCTGGGATGTTCCTTGAACTATTAGGCAGTTTCTTGAGCTTCTGGGAAGATCCCTGAACGTGCAGGAAGCTCCCTTAACTTATGGAAAAAATCCCTTGAATGTTACCTAAACTTTTGAGAATGCTCCAAAAATATTTAGAAGTTTCCTGAATTTCTGAGACATTTTCTGAATTGTAAATTTCTGGTGTCTGTGTGATCTGTGTGATCTTCTCCGTTTCGATTCTAGTTTATCCGCTGCCAAATTACAATTCGGCATTTTGTAATATCGTTTAGATCAAATGCATGCATTCACACACTCCCCTTCAGCCATACGATAGAGCAAGTATTCTTCGTCGTCTGCTTACGACGCACTACTGACAGTAAAAATTATTTGGTCAAACCAATCCATGGCAAAAATTTTGTGAAAAATCAGCAATCACTGAGAAAAACAACTTCTGATCTCTGATGTTGATTAATTGACAGGATGACAGGTGTTGGTGGTTTTACACGCTCAAATCAGCCTCTCTTTTATTTGTATTATTGTTCCTTTTTTAGTCAATTTTCGTAAAAATTGGAACAACTTAATTTATGAGTTGTTCCAATTTTTATGGAAACTGGGTAAATTTTACGTGGGAAAAAGAGACTCTAATACAAATTAAAAAGAGGTTGTTTGAGCGTGTAACAACAAGACATACAACACCGGGGCGGAGAAGGCAAAGTTGGTCTGCCAGCTTAAAGATTCTATTCAAGTTTTGCTGATGCAAATTAGGTATACAGTTGTTTCAAAAATAGACCACCGCTGAAGATGCCCTAAGGATATATTATTTAGACTCATGAGTAACTTTCGATACAACAGTTTTAGGAAAACAGTAACTTGGAAATCGATCGTTCAAGAAAAAAAAGTGTCTGAGAAGAAATGGTAGGATATCAAAACTTCCATGAAAAAAATATACACTGAAAAAAAAATTATACATGAAAAAATTATAATTGAAACTTAAAATTCAAACTACTCGCTTTCTTAAAAAAAAAAACAATTTCAAGGGTAAAATTTGGACAAAAAAGCCATTGTTTCAAAAGTAAGAACAACATGGACAAAAAAATGTTAAAAAAGTTTTCCTAATAGCAGTTTTGGAAGATTTTCATAAAATTCTGTTTAATGCCAAAATATGTTCCTACATCAAATGTCTAATCGAAATGTTCTTATTCATGATCTCCCTTAAGGTAACCTTTCCAAGATATTTTGAATTTAATTTCATGAGTGGCTAAATACTTAAGAAACACGCCCTTTTCATAAGTCATTAGAGATGTTGCATCAACCTTACTATATTAGTTTCAACAAACATGGCCATTCCAACAACTTTTTCGTTTACTTTTACACTTTGGACTATCAATATGAAAATTATAGGAGATTTCTTCTTGATTATTGTCAGTTTTTGGTAAACCTGAATAGTGGTTTTGATGTGACTTTTAGTTATATGTACACAATAATTTGGAAAAGGATCAAAATATTGCCCTCTTCGTAAATGTGAAAACTGTCCAAAAATCGAATAATTCGAACAATGGATGCTGAAAGCGCTATAAAAACACAACTTGATTGAAATATGTTATGAGCAATGAATTTCTACTTATAGGTGCAATATAGAAACCATAGTTAAACCAGTGCATAAATTTGTGTCATACTTTAGTGGCAAATTAGAAAAATTGGTAGCTCGTGATTTAGCTCGTGAAACAGCAGTCTTCATTTCTTAAAGACAAAAAAAAAAGCAGCATTTCAAGATAACAAAATTGTCAAATTGTGTGATTTTTTTTTGAAAATTATTCTTTTGTTCTTCAGGATGAAGTTCAAAACCAACACTGGAACAATGATCACAAACGGAAACGGAAAATTAATCTTCCAAACGCTGTTATTAGGAAAACTTTGTTAACAATGGCTTATTTGTCCAAATTTCATCAACGATATTTAAAAAAATATACAGCGTATTTTGGAAATTTTAACTTTATGTCTTAATTATGATTTTTTCATGTAAACATTTTTTTTTCAGTGTTTAATTTTTTCATGGACATTTTGATTCCCTGCAATTTCTTCGCAAACACCTTTTCTGTAAAGCGAACGATCTCTGGGTTACTGCTTTTCTAAACATGTTGTATCAAAAACACATAAGCCCTTCTCAAAAGTTACTATCGTATCAAAACGACCGTTCCTCATGCTGTTCTTAGAATGCAAAAATGAAAAATGAAATGAAAATTCAATTTCAATTTCGTATTTTGAACATTTAAATTTTAAGTCTTAATTATGATATTCTCTAAATTTTTGTTTCAGTGTATATTGTTTCATGGAAATAAAATGATCCTGCCATTTCTTCTTAGACACCTTTTCTGTAAAACGAACGATTTCCGAGTTACTGCTTGTCTAAAACTGTTGTATCAAAAACAGATAAGCCCTTCTCAAAAGTTACTTTCGTATTAAAACGACCGTTCCTCATGCCAGGGTCCGCTGTTGTTCTAAGAATGAAAAAGTGTTCGTTTTTCATTCCTGACTCAGTCCTCATACTGATGTGAGTATCAAATGCGACTAGATCTTAAGACTTGTCCTCAAAAGAAACAACAGGAAGCCTGCCGGAAAACTGTCAAATTAATGTCAACGGAACGCAAACGTAACTATTTTGGGCATGCCTTTACTATAGTTTGAAACTAAATGAAAAATTGTATCCCCTAAAACCACCTGTTTGGCCCAAGTCCTACATTTTCGCAACACTTCAAGTCTCCGGGAAACAAACACAAATGAAACATTATCTTCATGTAAAAAAAAAATCCTCAAAAATCCTAATCAATGCAAGTTGCAGTAAGAAACATCTATAACGGAAAGAAGTACATAGTTATCAATAAATAGGTAGAACATATTATTCAACAACGTTTTGCATTGCGTCAGTTACAAACTTTTGATAATAATAGATAAACTGAAAATCTTACACACATACACACACACTTATTAAGAAGAGAATTTAAAAAAAAACACACACACAAACAAGATATAGATGTTAACTGAATTGTGATATTTAAAGGTGATTCGAATTACGAGTAGTAGTTTGCTAGTAACGAGAAACAGTTAAATCGAAAGAAGCAGCAGAAACAGCAAAGCAAAGTGCAAAACATTGTAAGAAAAAAAAAAGAAGTAAAACACAACTTAATCAAAATCAACCGAGTTAGAGTAGTGTTTAAAAAATGAATACGGAAACCTTCCTTCCTTTAACATTTCACATTGATGTGGCTCGACCGGATGATGCAAGATCAGGAAAATCGAATCCCGATGTTGAATGCGTGAGAGTTATGATTTGCTGGCGCATTTCACCGAGCAAAAACGAAATGAATATAACAAAGAAAAATTAAAAAAAAAAGCCTACTCCCATTCATTTATGTGTCGTGCTGCACGGTATCTAAACAAATAAATGTATATTCCAATGTTGACACTGTTTTGCTTTTCCCATTCGGAGAACCGGAGAGACCGGCATTGCGAAATTTAAACCCTGTTTAAGCTATATCTATTTAATCCCTGTCTGTTTTTATGTGCGAAATGAGGATAGTCACATACAAAAAAGTCGATACATATACCTATATAAATAATATAAATATGATTAAATGCTGTTTAGCGTGCGACGAACCGGATGGAGTGAATGAAGCGCATGCGAGAGAACGAACTGGTAATTGAAAAAAGGATTGTTTGATTTTAGATTAGGACAAAAATAACTGAGACGACTCGTGATCAGATTTGTATCTATAAATTATAATACTTAATTTCTTTATTAGTTTGTAATCGACGACGGTTATACTGAGCATTATTTAACGTAGCTAAATTAGATAAAAGCAAACAGAAATGCAAACGATCGAATATAATTATGATACAGCAAATAAAAGTGTTGTTTAACCTAATGATGAGATATCACCTTTCTTAGTTGCCGAGAGAAAATCCTCAGAAGAACTCTACGGAGCCATGCAAGAGAATATCTTTATTATATAAAACAAGTTTTAGAAGACGACTAAAGATTTCTCGAGTACTTTTTCAAAAAGATGTATCTGATTTTGTAAACAAAGAGGAGAAGTAAGATTCGAATGTTAAATTCTTGAAACCCAGCACTTCCATGCAAACGAGGGCCACCAACACAAGAAATAACATTTCACTAACATGATGGTGATGATACTTTCCGTGAGGCTGCTGAGAGTTTTGAGAAACTTACGTTTGAATCTTACTTGCCTTCTTTGTTTGCAAGATCAGATACGTCTTCTTGAAAAAGTACTACGTAGAGCTGAGTCCGTCTCTTCATTAACTGATACATATCGAAGATTCGTTTGAAAATATTGTTCTTAGATGAAGAAGGAGATGTTCGGTCATCACCATGAGGCACTAAGAGAGGAGAGTAATGTTTTTGCTAGAATGAAAGATATGAAGAGAAAGTGTTGAAAGTTCCGTCAGTGTACGGTAGGTTGGAAATAGAATAGAAGTATTGAAAATTGAGCGAAATGGCATGGGTAAAGTAGTACTCGAACCAAGGACGATACCTTTGCCTCACATCCCACTGCGGGGTAGGACGAAGCACGGACGAATCCGTCACCTCAACAGGCCAGTTCATATCTTTCATTCTAGCAAACATGACTGTCCACTCTTAGTGCCTCATGGTGATGAGCGAACATCTCCTTCTACATCATAATCGTTACTCCAGGCATAGATAATACAAAACATAACAATAAGAGGATTGTTCTTAGAGCTGCGGTCGCTGATCTCTATGTATTTCCACTTATTTTGATACAATTTTTCACATTAGTAGTATCAACAGTGGTTGATTGTGTTGACATTCTGTACTATAAAATTCATATTATTTTATTGGAATATGTCAGATTAGATCCCATTTTTTTCTTAGCTCTAGGATTACACTCTGACCAGAAGAACAAAATCAACTTCAGATCCATCAATCTTAGATAAATAATTTACACCAAGCTTAATCAAACATATACAGCTTCCACAGCAGATAAATTCAATTTATGCCGGCTCAACCAGCATTTATCATCTGTCAAAGGGTAGAGAATGGTTTCATCAGTTGTTTGGAAGTAGGTCATAACTTCTACATTTTCCAGATTATTTCACATTTAATGACACAAATATAAACTTTATCTATCTGGCCTGGGTGTATAAATCATGATTGATAACCAATTAATTACTGTCATTTTTAAGATTTAAAATACATCATTTAGAAAAGCTTCAGTTTCCTACCTGCTGAAGAAGTTCACTTAAATTTTGTCTTTTCGTATTTTGCATTTGGACGCGTGTACCGGAGGGAGTGTCTTCATCAAGCCCTTCTCACATCTAGGCTTGTTGCCAGAATGTGATGTTGAACATTAAGTTAAAATGTATTTCATATTTAGATGATCTGAAATCATAATTCATTTCATGTTTCTTCCAATCATTTGAAGTTGATCTATGCTTATCATTATATTGTCCTTCATCTGAAACTATCACATGCAATGAGAACATATTTTTCGGAGCTATTCAACCGCTGTAGAGCGGCAACTATGGCAACTATGCTCGTTTCTGAAGGTAAGTTCCGATAGATATCAAGTAAGCAGAAGGAATATCGTCCGAATATAGACAGTTCTAATTATAGATTACATACAACTTTATCAAATATCTCAGATGATGCATTAACTGCTTAAAACACGTTCAGTACCCTATATTGAATTGGATTATTTATTCAAATTTATTATTGAGAGGCCAGAAAACCAAAATTGCCAACATGCAAAAGGAAATTTGTTATGATTGTACTAACAATGCAATGATCAGTCATTTGTCAGTCAGTTAACATAATTATTGAAACAGACATCTTGATTCTTTTGGATTTTTTGGCGAATGCATTATTTTGAAACTTAATACAATGTTTAAAAAATTGCTACTTTAATATACTGCCTGTTCTATGTCAGTGGAATACATTATCATAATACTCACTGCTAAATCTAAGAAACAAATTAGCTAAAGGGACAATTGAAATTAATAATGCAACGTGGATTTACAACTTTAATTTTGGAAAATAACCTGTGTGGTAAATCTTTGTTGCTGCAATCAAAGAAATTTGATACATTTTCTCTCGCCACCGTTCGTTCTTTATGTTCTCAGACATTTGACTCTTTTCAGTGAGCGAGTAATGGCGCTAAAACCACAAGCCACATTGGGCTAGGACAATAGTTAATGCTAAAATCCCAACCATTTGAAAAGGAATGGAGCATCACTTAACCTTATTAGACTAGATGCTCCCAACAACCACTTTAAATAAATTTTTGTTCTGTACACCAAACAGGGCATTCTGTGTAACTATTCTTAGCTTAGCTTAGCTTGACTGACTGCACGTATCAATGGTTGCTACTCCGTGATTGATCAGAATCAGTGAAATTGCACAATGAATCAACTGAATGGGGCTGGGAGTAACCGACCATTCTCACTGTACACTTTTCAATGTTTCAATTTATTTAATAATCAATAACGGCGCCGGCAACGTCCCTGCAATCAGTTGGGAATAGGGAAGGAAAGCTAGTGTGACCTTTGCTGATTAGGGACCGTATTTACCCCTGCATCCCCACAAAGGTCACAGGAAGGAGGTTTTTGTATGTTAGTAGGGTAGGGCTCGATGGATCAGGATTCACCTTGATAAGTGATGTGATCATATAATATAGTTCATTTAATTCAGGGGACAAAAAGGATAACAATTACCGCGTTTCGCTCCGCGTTTTTTGAGAGCACTTACCAACTTTAAATTGTCTGAAAATCTCTTGCAAGGTCCAACTGGTTAGCGTTCTGCTTTTTCCGAGTATGGCATTGCAGGTGAACGAAAGTAGCATCGCATCTCGAACTTAACTTCTCCAACTGTGGAACTGTATTACAGCAAAGCCATGTCGATAATGGAACTGGTCCGTGGTGAAACTGGTTTACAAAGAAAAGTTTGCCCAACATCGGTGTTTGTAGGATACCGGGTGTCCGGAGAGATTTTTCCGAGTCCTGGAGTTAAGTTCGGTGGACAGGTACAAGCCGGTTGAGACAAGAATAGCTACGGTGACGATACAGTTAAGGATCAAACATGAATTACTCCGATAATAATTCTGGATTAACAACAGAAAAGAAAAGGGCCCATCAACACACACAGTGTCTATAATCAACACCCGTAAACAAACACCTCCGAGCCCATCCCCCCGCAAAGTGCAGGCCACCCACGCAAACCTATCCCATCATGATGTAGGGGAAAGTTTCCCCTACCTAACGGTTCTATAGATTTGCGTGTATAGCCAACGGCCCGCGAGAAAAAGGGCCCAGAAGTGACCGCCCACAAACGCTGACAGGCCCCACTCCATTGTTGTTTCAGAATTGTGTTACAGGTATACCTCGATAGTACGTACATCAACATTCGCACTTCAAATCGCAATTGCATAAAAACTACTGTTTGTATCTGAAAACTTATGCGACCAAAAGAAAGAGCAATCCTTTGCTCTGTCTTTTCGTTGTAATAGATTTTCGATACAACCAGTAGTATTTATGCAATTTCGATTTGAAGTCAGAAAGTCGATGTACGTACCTGTATAATATCGGAAAACACAACGGAAGAAAATGCACGTCAAACTTGCTACCCTAGCCTATTATGGTAATCTGAATAACCGAAAAAGTTCGAATCAATAGATGTATCGGAATAAGGTGACGTCCAAGCGTATAGTTACTTCATGACTGAAATAAACAGCCACAGGCTTGACAATAAGACAGCTTTAGTATTCGATAAGTGTACCCGAAAATTTTTGGTGCTCTGGTTCTGTCAAAACTAGTTTATCTGGAAGTAACATGTGAAAAGGTCGTATTTCAAAAATGAATTCAAACATTTTTTTTTATTACCTAATTTATTTTTTTATTACTTTTCTTGAAGATAATATATATATATATATATATATATATATATATATATATATATATATATATATATATATATATATATATATATATATATATATATATATATATATATATATACTAGCTGATCCCGGTGCGAGCGTTGCTACGCCTGCAACTAAATGAATGAACATTACATAGAACTGACGCTTTTTTTAATGAGTTTTTTTTGAGTCATAAAGAGTTCAAACTTCTATCAGAACATTCTTCTTACCCAGACAATACACAGTTTGTGGCTTAGTTATCTGGATAATTCTCAGGGTTGGTTGAAATTTGTGTTTGAATTCACCATAGAAACATTTCTTGCATTAAAAAAACCCCGCATACCATTTTTGATTCCATTTGCTTGATTAGTTCTCAAGCTATGCAGAAATTTGTGTTTCATTTGTATGCGAGCAGGAAGGGGAAAGCGGCCTCAAACAATCATAAGAACATTCCCCAGCCCCAAAAATACCTGCATACATATTTTCACTCCGATCGGTCAGACAGACAGTCAGACAGAAATCCATTTTAATATAAATAAAAATCCTGTTTCCAATAACCCCCACATGTCAAATGTGGTTTCATTTACTTGAATAGTTCTCGAGTTATGCAGAAAATTGCGTTTCATTTGTTTGAGAGCCCCTCATTAAGAGGACAAAGTGGTCTTAAACAACCATAGGAATACGTCTCTCCTTCAAAAAATTCCACATACCAAATTTGATTCCATTTGCTTTATTAGTTCTCGAGTAATGCAGAAATTTGTGTTTCATTTGTTTGAGAGCCTCCTTCCCCTTCAAAAGGCGGAAGAGTCTCAATGACCATAAAAACATTTCTCTCCTTCAAAAACCTCCATATGCCAAATTTGGTTCCTTTTGCTCGATTAGTTCTCGAGTTATGCAAAAAATTTGTATGGGAGATTCCTCCCTCCACTTTTAGAAGGCGGAGGGGTCTCAAATCATTACAGAAAACTTTCTTGCCTTTAAAACCTCACACATGCTAAATTTGGTTTCTTTTGCTTGGGGTCTCAAACCACCGTAGAAACATTTCTTGCCTACAAAACCTACACATGCCATATTTGGTTCCATTTGTTTGATTAGTTCTTGAGTTATGCAGAAAATAGTTTTTCATTTGCATAGGAGCTCCACTTTCTAAAGGCAGGAGGGGTGTCGAACTATAATAAGATCCTTTCCCGGACCCAAAAACCCCTGCATACAAACTTGCATAGCGGTAGGGATAGTTCTCATGATTGGTTTAAATTTGTGTTTCTTATGTATGGTAGCCCCCCTATTCAGAGTGAGGAAAGGTCTTAAATTACCACAAAAGCATTTCTTGCCTTCAAAAACTCACCCATACCAATTTAGGTTCCATTTGCTTGATTATTTCTCGAGTTATGCAGGAATTTGTTTTTCATTTGCATGGTATCCCACCCATTCTAGAAGCGGGAGGGCTCTCGAACTATCATAAGATGCTTTCCCGGACCCAAAAACCACTTAATACAAATTTGCAAACAGTAGGTATAGCTCTCATGTTTGGTTGAAATTTGTTTCATTTGTATGAGAGCCCCTCTTTTTAGAGGAAGGTCGGGCTTTGAACCACCATAAAAACATGTCATGCCTTAAAAAACTCGTCCATTCCAAATTTGGTTCCATTTGCTTGATTATTTCTCGAGTTATGCAGAAATTTGGGTTCCATTTGTTTGAGAGTACCCCTCCTCCCTTCCTCCTCATATGACGGAAGAGTCTCAAATCACCATAGAAACATTTCCCTCCTTCAAAAACTTCCACATGCGAAATTTGATTCCATTTCTTTTATTAGTTCTCGAGTTATGCAAGGATTTGCGTTTCATTTGATTAGGTCCCCCTCCTTTCAGAAAGGGGAGGGGTCTCAAATCAACATAGAACAATTTTTTGTCTTCAAAAACCACCACATACTAAATTTGGTTCAATTTGCTTGATTAGTTCTCGAGTTATGCTGAATAGTGTATTTCATTTGTATCGGAGCCCTCCCTCCACCTAGACCTGTGCGCCGATCAATTTTGAATCGGCGGCGGCGGCGACGGCGGTGTAGATCGGCGCGGGCATAAATTATCCCCTCAACATTTCCTTATGCTTATCCCTCAACATTTCCTTATGCTTATACCATAGGATCACTCTAACTCTTATATTTTGATAAAAGGCTCAGATATCCATAGTGTTATATGGCTCAGGTCGACGAATTGACGTGTTAATGTATGTATCTGTATGTGTGTGTACATAGATATGACACTTAATATTATAGAAATTGATCATGACAAGCCGAATTCCCCGCTTATGTCTTAATAACTAAAATTAACCAGTTTCAAAAGCGTAAATATAAGTAATAACCAAATACAATAAAATTGTCGCTACTATGCAAATAGGTTTTTGCTTTTTTTCTTTGCTTTGAAAGTATTTATGTTATTATATCTGTTTTTTCAGCGGCAAGAGACGCTTGGCACGGAATCTATTTTTAATGAATTAACGAATGATGATATATTCAAAAAATAATATTTGAATGAAGACTTATTACTTATTACAGAAAAGTTGATTGCAGAGTTCCGATAAGATATTTTATTAATTTTGTACCCAGATTTTAATGAAAATTCTATACATCTAAAAAATTGAAAAGCAACAAATCAAAAACAAAATCTAAAAATCTAAAAATCTAAGAATCTAAAAAATCTAAAAATCTAAAAATTATAAAAATCTAAGAATCTAAAAATCTAACTAAAATCTAAAAATTAAAAATCTAAAAATCTAAAATTCTTAATTAAGATCTATATTAAATTTGAATCAAAATCTAAAAATCTAAAAATCTAAAAATCTAAAAATTTAAAATCTAAAAATCTAGAAATCTAAATATCTAAAAATTTAAAAATTTAAAAATTTAATAATTTAAATATCTAAAAATCTAAAAATCTAAAAATCTTAAGTCTTAAAATCATAAAATCTAGACAACTAAAAATCTTAAAATCATAATATCTAAAAATCTAAAAATCTAAATATCGAAACGCTAAAAATCTAAAAATCTAACAATCTAAAAATCTAAAAATTGAAAAACTGAAAAATCTTAATATTGAAAATTTAAAAATCAAAAAAATTAGAAATTGAAAAATCTTGATCTCTTTAAAGACGCCATCTCCTCTATCTAAAAATCTAAAAATAAAAATAAACAAATATTTGAAAAATTTAAGATTAAAAAATGTAAAAGTCTAAATGAATCAAGCCCTAAAAAAATATCTTAAAAAAATAAAAATTGCTTTTAAATGTATGTATTAAAGAGTTTAAGATCAAAAATTTAGTAAATTATAAAAATTTAAAATTAAGAGCATTGAATTGACCGAACTATCAATATGTCTACAACATTACTATAATCAAGTTTAACACAGAATCCACTGTGCACAGATTTACCGGTTAATTCAGTGGTTAACCACTAGGGGTGAGACAGCTCTACTTTGCTTTGTTGCTTTGATGCACTGGGTAAATCGCGAGCTACTCCATACAGCTTAAAATTGAATCAATATTTATCGGTTTTTATCAGTTGCCAGGGTTTTAAAAGTTTGACTTCCAATTTGTTTGGAAAAAAAATAGTGGACACTCCAAAAATGGCAATAGAAGATGGAACAGCGAGCTATATTCCATGACTTTGAGGATTCTATTTACATATTTAATATGCGATACGTGATACTGATGGCTTAACTGAAGCTTAACTGAATTTCAGTTTAGAATAGTAAATTTACCAAATAATTATTTGGTAAACATCGATTCTAAGAAGCTTGACGGTTTAGTCGAAATAAAACGTGCTGAACTTTTTGTCTCTTTTCCTGCTATGCTGTAATATCAAAAAGCAGGTCAAACTTTAACCGGTGGGTTTGTTCAAAATATGATTTAATATCAGCCATGAAATAACTTCTCGAAAAAATAAATTATACGAACAGATACGAAGTTTTAGCGAATATATGCTGTTTTCTGAACCTGACTTAAATAAAAAAAATTAAACACATTGAAAAATGTGCACACAAGAGAGCTCATGTAGTAGCAAGTGGTTTGTATAACAGCTGCTGTGAAAAAAAGAGAGAAAACGATAAAACAATGCTCGCTTGCTGAGCAACATGAGTAACTCGAGATACTTCAAAAGCAACTCTGAAATTGCTTGTGTTGAGGCGCTGTCTTGCCCCTTGGTTAGCCAAGCTATTTGGTTCGAGATTTGTCACGCACAAATAAAAACAATGTTTTCCCAACGATGGAATTTCTTATAAAAAATCATCAATGTCATTATAAATAAAGTTTAATTGCCGAACGTTAACGACTTATCGATTGCATGATAGTTCTCAATATCTCGACTCCTGTCTTTCTGCAAATTAAGAATAGCCTTTTGTTATGCTAAGATTAGACATAAATTGCAAAACACTTTGCCAGGAAGCAGATGATGAGTAAAACCATTTTTGACATATTTTAGTGCACCAATTTTTTTAAACACATCGTTGGTTCGATTACCAGAATTTGTGGTTTCAATATGTTCACTCGCGATTGAAGTTTTCTCGACATTTAAGGCGACATTTTATTATAATTAAATTCAAACTCACTCGCGAAACTGCTGAGAATCGAAACACGAAAATGTACACTGCAGTTGCTAGAACGAAACGACATCGCATCGAGATGTCAGTATTTCTTATAAAAGCAGATGTCTAAAGGGCTAATGAGCATTACTGAAGGGATGCATACACAGTGAACAAATTCACCGGCACGCCTTAAATTGCACGGCGGCGCGGGCAAAAAAATGCAGCGCTGGTCGAAAATAGTGGCGGCGGCGGCGCCAGAAAATCGTCAGCGGCGGCGGCGTGGCGTGGCGGCGCACAGATCTACCTCCACCCCCCTTTAGGATGGGAAGGGGTCTCAAACCAACACAGAAACATTTTTTGTCTTAAAAAACCACCACATGCTAAATTTTGTTCCGTTTGCTTGATTAGTTCCCGAGTTATGCAGAATATTGTGTTTTATTTGTATGGGAGCCCCCCCTTTATGACGGGGAGGGTTCTCAAGCTACCATAAAAACCTTTTGCCTTTCAAAACTCACACAAGCTAAATTTGCTGCTTTGCTTGATTAGTTCTCGAGTTGTGTAGAAATTTGTGTTTCATTTGTATGGGAGCCCCTTTTTCTAGTGAAGGGAGGGTTCTCAAACCATCATAAGATTCTTCTCCGGCCCCAAAAATCTCTGCATACAAAATTTCACGCCGATCGATCTTTCCGCTCGCGAGTTAAATCGTGACAAAGGAAACCCCAACTCATTTTTATATTTATAGATATGTATATATATATATAAATATATATATATATATATATATATATATATATATATATATATATATATATATATATATATATATATATATATATATATATATATATATATATATATATACATATATATATATATATATATATATATATGTATAAAAAAAATATAAAAATATCTTATTTCAAAAATTTATTTATACTTATTTTTATTCATATTAAAAATAAGCACATCATGTCAACGTATTCATTGCGGAACAAGATGAGTTTAGGAAGCTTTTTTCGAATGGATTGCTTCGAACTGTTATAAATTTTCGCATATTGCTCCATGCGAAACATTAAAAAAAAATCAACACACAACTTCAGCAACAAATTTCGATGATTATTCAAAGCACTCTGATCCAATATGTGTTCTGACAGTCCTGAAAAAACTTCCGGTGCATCATTCGATATTCGAAAAAGTGTTTGATTAATTAAGGAATCGTAGTATTTCCCCACATTGAAGTTATCTTTTCCGTTGGTGACAAGCTTCAGCTCAAATTCTGCTATTTTGCACGCCAGTAAAATATCTGCGTGCACCTCCAAGTTGCCAGATCCATTGGAAAGTTCATTCAGCCAATATTCGCATTTGATATGCTGCGGCAATCTTCTCTGAACAATGCCGCAGAATATGATAAAGCATGCTGTCGGAGGCTATCATCGCTATCATCAACTGTTCTTATCGTACGATTAATTTTCATGTTTAATGATCCTACCGATGTTATCAAAGGTTCAATTCTTGCTTTAGTGAAAGAATCCAAGAGAAATTTGGTTTTTTCATCTGCATGTAGCATTGTTATGCAGTTTGCACGTGCTGATGTAGAAACTTGATTGTTCACGATAAGACGTTTGTAGGCAGCTTTGAATTGAATTGCAGTTGGGTTATTGTTGTTTCCTCCTTTGGAAAGTATTGCTGAGAAGAAAGTTTCCAGATGATCTTGGCTAAACCTATAACAGAATATCTCCTGCAATTCACCAAGCAGCTCCACATGATGTTCGTACATATCAGAAAAACTTTTGATTGCAACCAGAAACCCGACAAAACCGATTTTGTTGATCGTGTTAATTAAATTTGTCCAAATTATTTTACCTTGTCTTTCTTGTTGTATTTCCAGCTCCTTAATGTATTGTTGCGCTTTTTTGAAAAGGATTCGATAGCATGAGATGCTTTGTTGGCCCATTGGTCATTTGAAGCCTTTGGCGTGCCGGTGTTTGCAGTTGAATACATCAAACAAGTCATTGATTAAAGTGACAAATTCAACAGTCTCGTCGCAGTTTTTGAAATCACTGAAATCGCTTTTTTTTTCTGTGTCCAGAGAATCCACATAGAAATAAGCCACTGGGATTTTAAAAGCTTTCTTCACTCCTGTTATCATGAATACCAATGCTTCCTTTGCCATTGGCATCTCATCTGATCGCTCTAGAATGAATCCGGCAAACTGAACAGCTCCTTCAAATTTTTTCGGTAGTTCCATTCCATCTGTTTCCGGATTGAAATTTCATCCTCATTAAGCAAACCAACAAGCGTTCGCCTTGTCCTTTGCACTCAGCAGCCAGCACTTGAAGAGCAGCCATTATTGCTTCAGAAGTGATTCCTGGTTCTCCATCCACAGATTGGTACCATCGACTAATGGTACGTGGATGTGGTAGCTGCAGATCAAAGGATTGCCTGACAAATTTATAGGCTCGCGGAGAATAATAATTAAGAGTAACTGCAAAACATTTTAACTCATCGCTATATTCGTGACCTTTTCCTTGCTTCGAAGCCAACTCTTCCAACAAGGAATTGTTTCCGCAATTAATCTTGTAAACGGAATAAACTTGTTAGTAATGAAAACTTGAATACGAAAAATGAAAACTGAAAATATATAAATACCTTTAAATGATCAGACGCACTTTGAGAAATCATGTTACAGTTTCTCGCTTTAACAATACCTTGTTCTAACGAGTCCACACGCTTTTGAAGACGCTTACATTTTTGTTTCCATCTGTTCTTAGCTTTCATATCCCTTTCTCTTCCTCTTAGAAGTCGTGGTATCGCTTCCAATGCTTCTGTTGGAGTAACATTATGTTTTTTCTCAATGTTTTCACGTTATTACCTGAGTTAACACGAGGGCCATTCAACTTTCCAACACATCATCACCCGTCACCAAAGAACAGCTCATCAACATAATAACCAACGTGCAACCGTAAGCACATTCGACACCGAGCCCATCGAGGTCACCGGATAATAACAAGCCAACGCACCCAGGACAGCCGACATCGACTTGGACTACGAACCCGGCCACCTGAGCTGAGAATTGCAGCGTTAGGACTTTTAGGGACATTGGTAGGTTTCAACCAATTTCGATCATTCAATAAAATCATTATTAGTCTTACCTTCACATAGTGTAGTTCAGTGTTTACTTTTTTTAAAAACCCCGAAACTCCAAATGAGTTCTTAATTCCTGTATTATTCAAAGACGATTAATTAATATACTAGATCAAAATACACATAATGCTATTATACTTCTTCGACTTCGACATTTCTGCTACAGTAAGTTCATCATCATCGGAATACAAAACCTCCATTGCACTGCTACAATTTTTAAAAGAGCAAGGAATCTAATATTGTTCTTATTAATTTTAATCATTAATTTTGACTTACGTCTCATCAGACATAGATTTTTTGAAAATCGTAGGCACAGCATCCTTGTGTAAGGCACGTTTGTTTGCTTCTGACTTGGTATCAGCTTCCGAAAAGTGAGCACTGCAAATTCTCAATTTTTCGGCAAATTTGAAATCAATATGCTGGCGAGTGAATATTAAGATTTCTTCAATCCATCTTCTTTTGGCGTTACTTTTCCTTGGAAATCTAAAGATTTATTCACAGATCAGTGTATGTAAGCAAAATGTTTTTTTTTTCTTACCAATGGCTTCAACACCTCCACAGCTTGTTGAAATAGAAAGGTTCTTTTTACACTGATTTATTATGCACCGCATTTCCGTTTTTGTGCTTTTCAATATTATAGGTAGTTATGAAGAAATTCAATATTTAAAAAATAAACTATCACTATGCTTATACATACACTTAATCTACTATTTACAGGTTTGGCTATGTACACTTTTATTCAACGGTTAGATAAAATTGCTGTGATAACGATATTACTATGTGAAAATAAAACTCAAATCCGTGTCGTCAACTGTTCGCTCAATTGATAAAAAAAACACCAAAACCAATTGAATTTCAATCGTTTCACGACCAACGCTTTGAATGAAATGGCGATGACTGATGCTTGGATTTCGTTGATATCACCAATACAAACACAAAACGATAAGTTTTTTTTTCAATCGGCAAAGATCTATGAGGTTTGTATTGGTGAGGTAGAAGAGGGTGTTTGTTGGCATGTGAACATGTAAACATTCTTTGGAAAAGAAAGAGAAAAACAAATGACCCACGCTAAGTGGCGTTTATATCCATTAACGGGTTCGATTTATTGTTGTTGTTTATCCATTTTACCTGCCTCTACCGATTGAAACGACTCTTCCAGTTCGCATAATTGTCAAATATGACGCTGACACCTTAATCATTAATCAGCAGCCACCCTAGCTACAAACTGCACATGGCTCTCCAATATTTGTGTATGCGGTCAATTATATTCACAATCAAATAATAAACATAATTGTTTCCAGTTCGTAATTGTTCCATTTTGGTATTGAATTTGAACCCTTTGTACACATACGGCCTATTGAAATGTTGCGTTAGAAATTAGTTTGGTGTTTTTTTTGCATCCATGAAAGAAGAAACGAAAACATGGTTTTCAATGGTAAAAAAAAGTTCCCTTTGTAAAGGATGACCCTGAGGATGGGTAAACAAACGCTACTGGTGCGACATCTACAATTTTGGAGAGGGTACGTGAAACTCGGCTTATCTGTCAAGATGTTCAGCCTCTGATTTTTCGACAACTAATTATCGTTCGTAAAATGGAAAGCGCTCACCCGGATAATCAGCAACAATCAGCAAACGTGTACCAATCGGTTCGTTTTCGAAATTCATTTACACCGGATTTTAGTTCTATTCTACACACAAATGATGTTTAGGTATGACTCTGGTCATAAACACAGCATCCAATATCACACGCGTCGGTTATTATTGAGATTCTAATAAGGATAAATTTCATCACGCAAAAAATACGGAAAACCGTGACAGCTCACCAAAGCCCAACCGTTCGTGGTCAGAGCTTGCTGCGATCTCCTAAAGGGTGTATTCGATAAAAATGGCACACAGAAAATCTTCTGTAACTTTTGAATCGTATGAGTAAAAAACCTAGAAATTTAAATAGATCTTATCCATAGTGTATTATTAACATCTGCCAAGGTTCATAGTTATACATTCAGTAGTTCCAGTCATGTCTTCGAAACAAGAAATTGTCCGTGAGAAAATTGTGTGCACTCACAATCAAAATCTAAGGGCGTCCCACCGGTGGATTGCTACAAGGCTTGGAATTGCAAATACAACTGTGTCTCGTGTAATAAGAACCTTCAAGGAGCGTCTGAGTGTCCAAAGGAAGGAAGGGAGTGGTCGTAAAAGTTTCCGCACCAGGAAACTTTACACGAAGCTGCTCACCAAATCCGGTTGCATCGTGATGGATGACGAAACATACGTCAAGGCCGACCTCCGTCAACTTCCTGGGCAAGAATATTTCGTTGCCAAGTCGAAGTTCGATGTTCCGGAGGATGTTCGAAAGAAGAAACTATCGAAATTTGCAAAGAAGTTTCTAATCTGGCAGGCGATTTGCGGATGTGGTGAAATAAGTGCTCCCTTCATCACTTCCGGAACAATAAACGGTGCGATTTACACTGAAGAGTGCCTTGAGAAGCGTCTCTTGCCATTCATTAAGAAGCACAAAGGATCAACTCTGTTTTGGCCTGATCTAGCATCCTACCACTGCGCTCGAAACGTATTGGAGTGGTACCGAGCCAACGGAGTCAATTTTGTGCCAAAGGATATGAACCCACCAAATTCACCGGAACTTCGTCCAATTGAAAAATTCTGGGCAATTATGAAAACGGAACTTCGCAAACATCCCAAAACTATAAAAACAGAGCTAGAATTGAAGAAAATTTGGGTAAAAAAACTGGGAAAATCGGTTGTACAAAATTTGATGGGTGGAGTGAAAAGGAAGGTGCGGGCATTCGGGATGCGAGACGAAATTGAATAAAACAAATGTTGTAAATCAAAACTCATTAGTAGTTCTTCATTCCCTGAAAATTTCAAAAAAATCCGATAATCAGTTTAATTTTGATGAGTATGTGCCATTTTTATCGAATACACCCTTTATTTTGTGTAACTATTCTCCCCGACTATTAAGTTCCCTTTTCTTTTGATATCTACTGAAGGCTACGTGAGTTCCCCGTGTCTTCTTAAGATAGATACCGAATCCACTCTGTGAATATCCTAAATATCACCGGAAAAAGGGACCACTCGGAACTACACTCTATAAGAACATCTTACCTGCTTGGCGGTTGGGATTCGAAAGAGGCAGAAGCAATGGCCGCCAGAATGACGAGCTCTCAGAGTGGGTACTCACGTTGAGTGCTCGTACGCAAGGGTGCCCCGCAAGGGTGCATAAGTTACACTGCTGTATATCTGTACCACACATCACCCATCCTCTCCAAAAAAAAAAAAAAAAAAAAAAAAAAAAGATTAAAGTCGCCGACAGACAAAATTGTCATTCTCGGTCAAACGATCTGCAACCAGTTGACCGCACTTGCATGAGCAGTATATAACTCGGTACTCGAATTAGGTGGGAGATACCTAGATAGCAACTATATAAAGCGAACGAGAATGCAACTTCATGCAAACTGCGATTTGTTCGAGTTCGTTGCAGTTAAGCATCGAAACAGAATTACATTCGAGTGAGTTTTTAACCTCAATCAGCACTCCACCACCCCGCAAATGCTGACTGGTCAATGCATTGCGATCACAGCGGAAGAAAACGTAATAGGACGAAATTTCTCTACTGTCAATACCAAACGTGCCAAACGTAGCTGAGATATTTTTGTGCGCAAGCCCCTCACATTCTGGAAGTACGCAGAAAGAGTACGATCGGGAACACATTTCTCCACGATAGGCGCATCGGATACCTGACGGTTTGTTGGAAAGCTAGGTGAGACGATGTTAGATGTTTTTGCTTCAGTGATCGATGGTTCAACAATTTCGATTGCCTCGTTCTCGGAGTGAAAATCGGTTAGCATGTGGTAGCGACTAGAAGCGATGGACATTACTGAGGGAGAAAAACTCCTAACATGTGCATACTTGCCTGCGTTGACGATTTGGAAGACCCCTTCTCCAAACTCATACACAGGGCCGGGATGGCTGCAGGTAGATGGCAGAAGTGGGGATTTGGGGCTTCCATGTGACTTGCACACGTGCATCCTGTAAACACTGTATGTACCGGACAACAATTGTCTCATGCACACAAACGACCTGTCAAAAATGCAGCCAAACGGACTGTCTACTTTTGTTTCACTTTAAAGGAGCAAGTATTGTTGTGGCTTGCTCTTAGAAAATGGTACATTGAAAACGCTCGAATTTTGCAGAGTCACGGTTAGCTCGAATTCTGCACAGAATGAGGGTCCTTGACTACCTGAGCAGAATTCTGTAGTTACTTTAAAACCGGGTGGCGATCTAAGGATTTGGACGATGAAATTGCCACACTATGAAATTGCTCTAACTTTTTAACCGTTGGGTAGAATTTAATGAAAATTTGGGTGGATTTAGTTCATAGTGCATTATTTACATCCTGCCAGTTTTAAAGTCCTGTGATCAATCGCGGAAATGGAGTCGAAAGAACAGCTCGTGCGTGATAAAATCTTGCGCATTCATCACGAGAACAAGGATCTCTCGCATCGTTCCATCGCTAAAACGTTGGGAATCGCGAATTCCACGGTGTCGCGAGTGATTAAGCGGTTCGAGGAACGGTTGACCACCGATCGGAAGCCCAGAAGTGAAGGAAAAAGTATTCCGTACAACACCAAAAATCACAACCGCGTAGTTGGGGCCTTCAACCGAAATCCGAACGCCTCCGTTCGGGATGTGGCTAAGAAGCTGCACCTAAGCCGAAGTTTTGTCCAGAAGGCCAAAACTTAGGCTGGGCTTCGAACGTTCAAGGTACAAAAGGCCCCTAATCGCGACGAGAAGCAGAACAAGTCCGCCAAAACCCGTGCCAGGAAGTTGTACCTCAACATGCTGACGAAAGTTGAATGCTGCATCATGGACGACGAAACATATGTGAAGGCCGACTTCAAACAGATCCCCGGAAACCTGTTTTTCACGGCCAAGGATAAGTTCAGCGTTCCGGAGCATGTCCGCACTCAGAAGATGTCCAAATTTGCGAAGAAATTCCTGGTTTGGCAAGCCATCCAGGTCCACAATACTTTATTGCCGTCGTTGGGGAGGATGTGAGCGATGATGCGGACAGGTCGGTTCAAGTGGAGAAATTCGGTCGAAAGGTACTGGTATGGCAAGCAATATGTTCCTGTGGTTTGAAGTCAACCATTTTTTACACTACCGGAACTATAAATGCGGAAATCTATCGATCTGAGTGTCTCCAGAAGAGATTGTTGCCTTTATATAAAAAGCATAGTACACCTCCACTGTTTTGGCCGGATTTAGCGTCGGCTCACTATGCCAAAACCACTCTCAATTGGCTTGCGGAAAAGGGTATAGATTTCGTTGAGAAAAATATCAATCCACCAAATTGCCCTCAGCTTCGACCTATCGAACGTTACTGGGCAATCGTGAAGAGAATCTTCAAGAAGACTGGTGAGGCAGCTGGGAACATGCAGGAGTTCATAAAAATTTGGGCTCAAGCGTCCAAAAAATGCGATGCAACACTTGTCCGGAACTTGATGAAGAGCATTCGTGCCAAAATTCGAAAATTCGTTCAGGAATAACTTAAATTTCATCCGGTCTTCATTATGTTCAAGTTTAATCTCGTACAATAAAGGATCAATTTTTTGTATGAATAAAATATCGGTTTTCAACATAATTTGAAAGAAAGTTTGTGGATAGCTTAGATTCGATACACTCCTTACTGGACCTCCGTGGGGCGGAAATCGGTGAATATCACGACGAGAGTCCTGCAAGAGGCCCAACACTTGGGAACGGGATGTACAACGGAGTGCCGGCAGTGACGCTGCCCAAAGGCGTAGTAATCATAGGCTTTGCGAACGACATCGTATAATCAATGACAGATGAAACACTGGAAGAAGTGGAAATGCTGGCGGCCGAAGCAATCGACATTTTTGAAAACTGGGTGCAGGGGGCGAAGCTGCAGATAACACACCCCGAAACTGAGGGGCTGTTGGTCAGCATACTTGTCCCTCTCCTCAGTGGGAGACAAGAGCGAATATACCACTTCCTCTTCTCTTTTTGTTCATGCAGGAGCGCTGCACGCAGCAGCATACTCACCACACTCTTCCTTTATCTGTAGCTTTTGAAATGAGCTGCGTGGTGAAATTAAATCACTTGCCTCTGAAAGCCACTGGCGAGTAAACTCAGCGCTCTGAAACGCACTGCAGTGAATACAGAGAACCGCACCCCAGAGAACTCTGGAGTGCGTTAACTGGTCAGATACACTGATGTTGATTCTCTAAATAAGTAGATTAGCAAGCGCGTTTGTGAATGGTTTGTCGTTCAGGTTCCGGTTTCCATTTTTATTAATTTCGGTTTTGATATGTTCGTTATAACGTATAAATTTGACCTAATGGAGCGTGACGAAACCATAGGCAATATTATTACCTTTGAAAATACATTATCTTGCATAGGGTAAGGCTGCAATTGTTGCGGTACCTTTGAAGCATTAGAATTCTATAGTTGTGAATGGAGACTCCATAAGCAACTATAGGAACCTAACATTCACCCTATACAGGATAAATAGATTAATGTTTAAGGAATAGGAGTGTGGGTGTCTTATGCGTAGTTAAACGCGCCACAACCCTAACCATAATGTATTTCCTGGCGACGACGGATAAAACGCTCTGCGCGTTGCTAAGCAAGTGCACAATAAGACGGCTCCATATAAAGCAGTGGCCTTAACTACATACAATATTTGAATTTAAAATTAATACATTGACTAAAAATTCACATATTCTAGGGGAGAGAGGAGTAGTTTTGGACACTTTTTCTTTCAATTTTTCATATATTTTGTGAACGTCGCCAGAGATCCTGAATTCATTCTAGTTGTCATTTGGACGTCGAAGCATCATAAGAGTGTGTTAAAGGTGTGCGTTTATGCTATTTTGAGTTGTTTATTTGCATTTCGGAAAAATACATATTTGTCCGGATGTGCCCCGTACGTGGGGTAGTTTCGGACAGTAATGGGGCACATTCGTAAAACGAAAATAAGTTACACAGATTCATGAAATTTTTAGTTTTCTACCTATTTCTAACCTACAGACCAAGGCTGAGGTCCAATGACAAAACTTATAACTCTAGACTAACATTTGAAAAGAGGGGAAAGCGAAAATGTGAAGAAATCATATTATGTTGGAGCTACAGGCAAGCTACTCTAAACTCGAAAAATAACATTGTTTCTTTTTATAAAATTGATAAAAAATGGAATTCCTCAGTTCATCTACATGATGCATTGGGTAATTACATCTGGCCAACACAGTGAATTTTAATTTTTTCATAAGCTTAAGCAAGGAGGAAATCACTATGTTTTGTGCCAATATATTCATCAGTTGTGTGATTACCAGTCATCAACTGTACCGACTGTATCAACTTTGAACAAATATAAGCATCTGAATGTGCCAGATTGCGACCCAGGTGGGCTGTAATGTAAAATCTTTGCTTTTTGGCGCTATACGGTATATCGACTGCCTGCTTTACGAGTTAACGAATGTACCCAGATAGAACCAATGGTGTTAGAAATGTTTTTGCATGGTGTGCCCGGAGTGAATTGCCCCTATTAATCAAATTAATAATTTGATATTATTTAGTCAAGCCCGTTTTATTTGACATGTATCCACTGTTCATTTAGCGTGTAAACAACAAACAATAATAAGTCGCTAACTCTCACAAATTTAAAGACAGGAGAGCCAGAGTATTCAGAGACTCAGTCAGCAAGGGTATTTCTACGGCGAACACTAGTGTTAAGCTCCGAACGCAAGGGACCCGAAGAGGAACAATAACCATGCAAAAATACCCGATTCAAATGAATTTGCTTGCCGGTTAGAAAATTATTAATCTTCATATATAAACCGGTTAGTCATTTTGGCGTCATTTGAAACGTCGTAATCAGAGGTTTGGAAAAATTGCATAAAAGAAGAACTATTTAATTGTTGAATCTTCTCTCTTTTAATATCGCAGTGCCACGGATGGCAAGAATTATAAATACCCATTTTAATCTGATCGCGAAGCAAGACAAATTTCTCTGATATGACCGCAGATTGTATAGCAAGACCAAAAAAATGATCTGCAAAATTTTGAAGTAATAGGGTATGTGTCCCTTGACTCAGCCTATTATGCAACAATCGATTACATTTTTGGTTATAACTCTTAAAGTTTTCAAGCTGAGATTCAACTAGCTCTACACTTGCTAAGATAAGTTTGATAAGACATTTGGTAGTATGTATCACGAAAACTCTTTTTATAAAGTCAGAAACTTTCAAGGGATATGGATTTAATGTCGGTCTAAAGGCACCTAATTGGGTCTATTCTTGGATGCAACTTCGAAAATTACACGGAAGTGAACAACTATAAGATGATTAATATTGTCTCAATTGCTTTGGATTACATCGGTCATCCTAAAAGCAACATGATTTTGTTGATTATTGCTAAATTAATGACACATTTTGTACAAATGAAGGAGCTAAGCTAACATTACATCCCGTTACCCTAATATAAGTAGGGATTCCCCCGTTGCGTAATATGTTAAGACGTAGGCCATCTTAAATTACAGTTCTTTCTAGATTTGATTGACGCATTGGTTGGACGTAGTTCCGAAATCTAGTGGAACTTATTAGTTTGCAGTTGCTAGCCAATTGAAAAGTTTTAGTGAGTTTTCTTTTATCAAGAAAACCATTGTTATAAGGAAGCCTAACCCAACCGACTAAATTTGTATTGCAGTATCGTGAAATTGTCTAAAGAAATCCATGGTGGTTGAGCCCAGTGAGATTTTTCTGTAAATTGTATGGAATTAAGCCTAACCACACAAAAAAAATTAGTTCTTAGCTGAATAGGCTTAAATGTTTGCTAACAAAAACCAATAACACAATAAAAACACACAATAACTCTGTTTGAGGTTCTGGTAACTATTCGTCACATGAAAGACCAAAGTGGAAAAACGAGATTGTAATATGGTGCGTTCTTTTTTACTTGAATGACCTAATATCCTTTAAGTGAAGGTGTTACGTCCAGGTAGATGTAGGAGATCGCGTACGCCGCCAAAGACTCGCCAGCTTGTAGCTATGTCTCGTCTGAGGGTAAGTGATATTCCCCAGCGCATCACGGGCCATCGGAAGTCGCCACTCTTCCGAGGTGACCGGTCACCAATAACCGGATCCATCCCGAATTCGGCCACTGACAGCATCATCAGCATCGAGATGTGCTACATCTATTACTACTACTAATACTACGTATTATTTATAAATAGTAAGCCACATAGAACAAAGATAACTGAGCGATAATACGAATAAATGGGGCAATAAGAACGAAACCGAGTCTGGACATCTTTTTCTGGCGTCTTGTTGGGATGCAACTATCAAAGCTGATGCAAAAGCCGTGAATTTGACAGATCTATACTCGACAGAATTTCAAATCAAAACAAAGGAACGCCAGTGCCATTCTTCATTTATATCTTAATAAATCTATTATTATAACAGATTGAGTTTAAACATGTAAACATTTTCTTCCGCTGAATGAGATGTAGTTATTGATACTTTCTTTAGCGGTTTCTAGATATGATGATTTTGCAATAACGCCCATTTAAAATTTAAATCTAGAGTTTATCATTCTATTTCATGCAAGCTGAACCAAATGAATGGAAATTTAATAGAACTGGCGCTATTTTTTATCATTTTTGTTATATTTTCGTTTGCTAATGTGTGTTATTTCCGCAAATTAAAACGAAGGTGTGTTTTAAATTTAATCCTTGAATCGTCAGTGTCTACCATGGCTTTTTTTCTGTGTTGAAGCATGTCATAGACAAAACATTTATCTTCAAACTACACCGTGTCCTGTCAGTTTTCTCGTTCATAATCTGATATTAACTTCTTGTGCATGATGTAGCACTATGAATAACTGAAACAGCCCCCATTCTTGAATAAGAAGGGGTTCTATCTTCTATCAGAACCTGCTGCCTATCAGAATAATACAAATTTGTGTTTCGGTTGCCTGGATAGTTCTCATGTTTGGTTGAAATTTTTGTTTCATTTGTATGAGAGCACCTCCCCCCAGTCAAAGAAGGGGTCTCGATCCACCATAGAAAAAAAATCTTGCCTTCAAAAACCCGCACATGTCAAATTTAGTTCAATTTGTATGAGAGCCTCCTTCCCCCTTCTAGAGAAGAGAGGGGTCTCAAATCACCATAGAAAAAAATTTCGCCTCCAGAAAACCCCACATGCCCAATTTGGTTTCAATAACTTGATTCGTTCTTGAACTATGCAGAAATTTGTGTTTCATTTGTATGGGAGTCTCCCCTTTCAGAGAAGGGAGGGGTCTCTTACCTATCATAAGAACATTCTCCATTCCCAAAAAACCCCAAGACGAAACATGTGGTAAGGCATTGAACAGTTTCGAATGTGCCCCGTCAACACCCAAAACGATTAACTACTAAAGAAATAAGCCTTTTGTTTCTCCATTATTATCTTATTATCACGTTTTTTCCTTGTATATCGGTTAACAACTTAGGTGCAGTAGTTATACATCTAACGGCGACGACATAGTAAGGAGGGAAGGAAAAAGTGCGCGTCAGCGTTAGCGTGGGCGTGCGAGCCGTTGTAGTAGGTGTCAGTACAAAATGCTTGGAAAAACGCTTACACCCGTCATAGTAAGCGCGATGGGAAGCGTTCATTTTAGAGTCAAACCATTCTGTCAAGTGTTTTCACGCGCGTGCACCCGCTTAGACTCCGAGTTCAATCGAAATGGACGTTGAAACTTTAATTTCGCTCGTAACACAAGCATGGTAAGCTAAACAAAATTGCATTAAGCTGAACATCGTCAGGAGTGCCTTAATTTAGCACCTGGATGTGGTACCGTAAGTCCGCCATATTTTGCGCATTGCCTAATTTTGCGCAGTTTTGTATATTTCGTGCTGTAACTATGATTTGCTGCATTTTTTAAATTGACTTTCGACACGAAAAGCTAGTTAATTGTGTTGACTTTCGATTAATGGGATACATTATGAAAAAAAATGCTCATACCTAAAACCGCCGTTCGTAAACAGTTTTGCGCACTTCTAAATCATCAAATTTTCCGCCCTGTTAGCGTATGGGCTAAGACAAGTGTCAATTGTCACAAGAGATTTTATTACCAGATAAACAGTTTAAAAAGCTGAAATCACTAGCAAATGAGGAAAACAGGTATGTACTACCTTCATCACATAACATTTCTGCTGTTTGTGTAACACTTTATCAGAAAATTTGCATAATTTGATGCGCAAAATATGGCATCCATTTTTTCACCATGTTCCTTATTATTTACAGTTCATCATGTTGGCTTCCGAGGGAAAGTATATTCCTCGGATAATTTGGCCAAAGCCATGCAAATGGTCACTCGTGGCATCTTAGTTCGACAGGGTGCCATTCCGTTGAAGATGGATTTGGTGAATCAAACTAATCAAACAAACCATTAATTTATATTACATGATACTAAAAAGATTTTTCATTTGTTACAGTTGATCATCGTGCAGTTTTTCTTGATGTCACCTAACAATTGGTTGAAGAATGATGATGATGATGATGATGATGATGATGATGATGGTCCCGCCCTTACCCCTACAAAGGTTTGAGCTAGACGATTTTATCTCTAAGATAATTAATTTGGTAACAATTCAAACCAGTTATGCAAAAAAACGAACTGATTTCATTTACAGATATAAATTTCTTCAAAAGTATCCATTTGCTTCACAGCGACATAATTATGAAAAGCTTTGATGTTAACCACAAAAGTTCAGCAAGTATTCCCAGCGATCAGGAAATTCTGTTGCAATTCAGATCACAGAATCCAGTAAAAGGACATTATCAAAAGGCAAGCCAATATCCGATCTTGCCCGCTACAGAGTCAGAGGTTCCAACACTAATGGAACCGCCACCTTAGTTTTGGGCTGACCAAGGATATCCTCAATCAGAGAGATCGAGAAAATTTCCAAACCGAAAAATCCTCGACCGGCATTAGTCAAACTTTTACTTTCAACCACAAAAGAATTGACGAAGAATTCCCCGACATTCAGCCAGACAACTCGCTACTATTTCATAGTACCATCTAAAGCATCAAAGAGCCATTTTTTTACGAATTCAAAAGAAGTCCATCATATCTGTATACCGCGCGCGAGGCTCAAACAATTGTAGACTACTTTCTTTATTTTATTTTTTTAAACTAATACAACATTATACAAATTTCCATCATCATCATTGTGACGAACAAAATAGTGAGTATTGTAGTATTGTAAATGTGAAAAAATAAAATTTAAAAATAAAATAGCCAACTCATTATAATCCGTTTGTAAAGAACTTCGTCAGATACATTCTTCATTTTTACAAAAAAGCAACATAAATGTACAAGAAATGGTCCACACAAAATAATCCGTTTTATAATAGTAAAACATCGTCAGGTACAATCTTCATAAATATTTGAAAAAAAAAAATTTACGCTTGCTGCTCAAAATACAGTTTTAACGTGTGAAATACATAGTCTTTTAAATTCTGAAACAATCTGAGCACATCAGAAAATGCTATTGCTGAAAAAGACGCCACTACAAGTTGTTCACATGAAACCGCGGGACAGAACACCAACGCTGTTGAATAGGATGTTTTTGAAAAAGCGTTCCGTTTACCTGATATTCAACCTTATAAGGCAAAGATAAACCGGAAACCAATATCTTGTCAACCTGCACGGCAAATAATCCACACATATTTTTTGGCAAAATCCATGGAAAATTCCACATAATACTGATGTGTTCACAAATGAATAGAAGTCTCTGAGAAACACAAATGAAAAATTTTCTAACTATCACTTTTTAAACATAAATCGATTTCTAAGCTAGGTCGCAAATTAGTAGACTTACCCTACTTTACTATCAAAATTCATTTATACCGCTAAAACTATACCACCCAAATTTTTTCAATGTTTGCATAAGTATTTATTAGTTTATTATGGTGCGCACAATTAGGAACACAAGTGCGCAAAATTTGGAATATCTTAATTCTAGTGCGCATAATTAGGAACACATACATCAATCCAGAAATTATTTTTTTTAATAAATTTCTGATCAGTTACGAGGTGTACTGCATTGCGCTCTTTTAATAGACTTGACACAACGTAATAAGAGCAAGACAAGAATCGTGTAACTCTTTCTAGGCCTCATCCATAATGATATCAAATTTATAATTTCTTAAATGCGCAAAATATAGCGCACTTACGGTATATTCAACCGCTAAATTATTTTGCCTCCATCATCTGCCAAGTAACCACTAAGCCGCAAAAATGCCATTAATGCAGTTATATAGTCACATAAAGAACATAGCTAAGTGCCTAGAGGACCTAGATTGTGTTTAAGTGCCACCCAAAACCCATTCGGCGGTGGATTCGTTCAAACGCGACTCGATTAAATGTTGTGTTTTATCGTAAGCAAGAATACGCCTGAGTATAATCGTGTGAAATATCAAAAACAAAAATAATTAACATTGCATTATGATGGCTAAAGGCTCCTTTTATATGTTTCGTTAGAAGTCACAGCATACAAAACCACTACACTATGTCATAGCACGCCTTTTTTGACGCTTCCAAAAGCTTCACCTCAAGCGATTAACACGCTTTGCTTGACGCCCCTCCGTACTATGTCAGCACCCTAAGTCATTCACAAAGGAATTTAAAAAATCCTCACAACTTTTCTTAATAAGTTTGGAAACATGCATAAAAAAGGGCACTGAAGATTTTCTAAAGATTTGGCTCTGCAGAGCGGTCTCTCAAGAGGACACCAGCGAGAACTAGGTGGGTGCGCTCGAGAGCACAATTCGTTAATTTCACTCGAGAGCGTGCTCTCAAATTTTCACCACAAATGCTCTCAAGAGACTCCCTCTCACACTTGGCTTGTTTTGCACTCATCGTAAGCGTGGTGATTTGCTCACCAGTCTGGCAACTGGTTCATCCCCAGAGGAGGCAAGCAATATGCATGTGAGAGGCGCCCTTGGGTGAAATGCCATGTATGTTGGTCAGCAACTGAAAAATGGTGCAGCGAGCAGGAATCGCCTCGAAGCGCGTGGTGTATTATCTAGGTGTGATGATCGACGACCGGCTAAACTTCAACAGCCACCTAGATTATGCCTGCGAGAAGCCGGTGAAAACCATCAACGCGGTAGCCAGAATCATGCCAAATTGCTACGAACCTAGCAGTAGTAAGCGGCGTCTACTGGCTATTACGTCATCATCAATAATGAGATACGCAACCTGGCGCAGTACGTTCAGGAGTTCGAAAACTTGTCAGGAGGAGTCGATGGCCAAATGGCAGCGATAATAGAACAGGGGGAAACGGTCATGGACGCACCAGCTCGTACCGGATCTGTCGACCTGGATGAAACGGAAGCATGGAGAGGTAAACTTCTACGCAGTTTCTGTCTGGCAATGGTTGCTTTGCTTCAGGCAATATGTGCATCGATTCAGACACGCAGTGTCACTCAAGAGATACTGGAGCACGTGGTCTTTGAATGTCCACGATTTGGATTATTGCTAAGTGAGATGTTTGACTTCAGCGGGGCAGATACCAGTCCAGTTAACGTCTTCTATAGAATGTGTCGTGACGAAAGTGCGTTGAATGCGATCAATGAAGGGTGGATAATCAAGAAGCGTGTGATTGAGCGGAGTAGGGGGCTGTTGGTCTTGGGGGATGTTCGAACATCGGACTCTCCGTCGTTGTATGGTAGATCCGCAGTCGGAGACTACTCGAGTCGATTTCATAGAGGGTGGAAGCTAAATGGCTCAAACAAGAAGTAGAAGCTAATTGGATCATAGCACAATGGCTACATGGGCAAGATCCCAAATGAAGTAATATCATTAACCAGTCCCGGGGTGGTTCTGATGGTTGGACTTCAGGAATCGAAACAGAACTTGCATCCGTTATAGTTGTAGTCAGAAACACTATTGCAGCATTGGAATCTCAGCTTCGATGTTCAATCCATTGATGACTGGGTCTAACTAGTTCGGCTTGGAGTGAATTTCACGTTGAAAACGAGGCCCGTCGATAGCAGCAGACTTTTGGTGTCTTCCGATGAAAGTTCCTTCAAACTAATTGACTTTATCATGTCCAGCGTGTTGTGTAAGAGAGTCAGATCCAATGTAGAATGGACGACCATGAGACGAAGATGACGACTTTCGAAGAAATTCTGAACAAAATAAAGACAGCAATACGCTTGTTTGTTTTCATAACTATGCATTCACGTTCCTATTATTCCTCGTTATAGTAAAATAAAACCTTATCAGCTATCAAGTGTTTTCCGTTATATCATACACAAACTCTTCTGTACAGAACATCTTCTCACTATCCGAATGAATCCCATGTTATTCCATTATTCCAGTGGTATCGAACTCCTTGCTTTTCTCAAGACAACAGGTGTAGTGAATCAAATTCATCATCTCTCATAATCACCTTTAACAACTAGATCACTCTCGCAGTTTACGTTCTATTTTGTTTGCCTCGTTTACCTGTACTCTCCTTCCGTACTGCGTGTCGTCGCACTCCTTTTGATTTGAGATCAAAGGTTATGCGTAAAACTTTGCCTTCCTACCTAAGTCACTTCTCTTTGCACACGCCGGACAAGAGCAGAACTGTATTCACCGTCAACTTTAACTGTAATTATAGTAATGTTAGATTATATAGGAATCAATTGACGAAAAACTCCGACGCACGTTTGTTTGCTGCTACTTATTTATGAACATTTGTTCGAGTCAGGCCAGAACAGCATTAAATGGGAGGGGAGAAACCTAGAACACATTTGAACTATTCATTTACTTTCTTCGCATTTTTTTTTTTTTGGTTTCTTTTGTCAAACATTCAACCACTATCAATCGCGCCCGAACAGTTTAAAGTAAATTTTACGCTACACGATCTCGGTACAATTTGGTTTTGCTTTCCGTTAAATGTATACTCAATTAGAGAAGGAATGTGTGTATAGTTTTTCTGGGTTTCATTAAATCTCAATTTTTTTTACACGAGAACGTTTTCGACGAAAGTAAAATCAAAGCATGTTACGCTACACGATGCAGTATGTTCTGTAATCTCGATTGGAGCAAATTGAAATAAACAGTGGTAGCACTCAAATTCGGTTTTAACGCTAATGGATAGAATAAATTATGAATCGTAAGGTTTTCATAAAAAAAAATAAACAAACACCCAACGGTATCCAGCTTTAATACGTAAAATTAACATGACTGACTTATACAAAGGAGTATTGCTTCCGTTCAACCCGGGGAAACTGAAAGCCTTACATTAGAACTTGTTTTATTTTTGTTATTTTCATAAGTGGTCAGCAGTTCAAAACGGATGCGAAACCGTGCATTTGCTTTCTTCGTTTAACTTGTGGAGCTTCGAGAGCGGTGAGCGAAAACTTAGCAAGTTCATTTCTACGTTGACTTAGGTATTGCCTATATGTTGTGGGACGAATATATGTATTGCTGTTGCAAGTCTTTCTGCGTTTATTAAATTCTACAAAATCTCCGATTTTGCCGGTTTGCAAGTAGCTCAGAACAGCTGTTCTATTTTCATAACTGTACTCTAGGGTTTAATCGATGTCCTTGTTTTTTTAAGAAGTATAACAAATGTTGCGGTTTTTGCCGGTAGTAATTGCATTGCATCGGTTGAATTCACATTCGCTACTGCTATTATTACTACTGTTGCTGCCTTTGCGTTGCCAGAACAGGGAGCAATTTGGATTAGGTTTAACTAACAGGTAATGAACCCTGGGTCCGTCATCACGGTCTCTACACGGAATCATCTGAAAAAATACCGAAAGAACCCATGAGAATTAAAAACACATTCAAATAACCATGGAGACGCATGGTTGCCGATGTTCCATGCCAGCACCCATCGCATTGCTATTCGTTTCCAATGCAAACGCACGCAAAATCACAATGCGCCCGATGGGTATGCAATCCGGAAACACAAACTCACCATGATACCACCACTTCGTCTTCTTGGGGTTCTTATTGCACGTTTTAACATAGATTCCGTTGTCCGGTGGGCGTCGCTTCTCCCGGCAGCTGCTCAGCATCGACGATATACTGAGACACACGGATTGCACTGATAACGCGGGTGACCTGTGGAGGGGGTGGGAGGTTATCGTAATGTTTAGTAAATTAGTAATTAACCGGCTGTGCTCGGTGCAATAGAACTTACCAATCATCTGTCAGGATCGATAGGCAGATGTGACCGTTCGAGTAGACGTGCGGATGCACAGGAATATTGGAACCTATGAACGTGACCTGAATGGAATGAATACAAAGAGAGAGTAAAGACATGGTACAGGAAATGCATAATTAATAATTCAGTCCGCGCGCGCCATGGGTGAGTTTGTGAACAATCTTGCAAATGTAAATTTCATCGCAATTGATGGACTGGTTTGGCGGGAGAATGTTTGCATTAGTTACCTCGGGCGAATCGAAGGGGTACTTATTGTTAAATTTGAATAACAGCTGAAAGTGTTCTCCCTCGTACAGCGTGCCCTCGACGCCGTCGATGTTGATAATCCATCTGGAAGGGTAAAGGCAGAAGAAGAGAGATGGTAGAATCAATTGTTTGAAAATTGTAAGTTTATTAATTTACAATGTCTCTGATCTAGAGAGAGAGGCCGAAGCACAAAATGCAGAAACACGGAACTAAGAAAATATTTTAGCCTACACGCTAAGACAAGAAAACGGAAAATTCGGTAAAAAATACCGAAAATCGCACAAAAGTGCACATACTGAAATTATCGGTAAACATGGATTACCGAAATTTCGGTATTGCTGGAAAAACGGGAAAAACATTAATAATTACTTATTTTTGTACGGTATTTTTTACCGAAAGTGCTAGCAGCTCAATGAGAGCATTTTTAACCTAATTTAGGTAAAATATAACGATAAAATCTGTAAATCCACTTTACTGAAACAATAAGTAAAATCAGACGTTTTGTTTCGGTAAATTGCTACCAAAACCTAATTTTCGGTAATCTTATCTTAGCGTGTACCACATAAGGATGACAATCGTAGAAGCCGAATCAGAGTAGGCCGAAAATGAAATACACGGTGTCAGGGATGCCAGACATTTTTTTTCAAATGTCTGTGATAAAAATTTGAAATGTCTGGGAATGTCTATAAAAGTCTGTAATTTTTTTAAAGAAAACTAGACTTCTTTCAACGAAAAGACGTAATAAGAGAGCGAGTTATGTCATTTTCGCTGTATATGTGATTAAGGTCTGTATCCGCAAAAATCCGGACACCGCAAAACATGAATAAAACATAAATTTCGCATTATATTTCCGTCGTAGTTGTTTATTTCAGATTCATGGGATGTGTTTTAACAATTCGTGAAGACAAAACATAGTTATTCGGTATTTGCATAAAATTTTCGAACTTTGCGCTTAACTCCGTCCATTAGGGTTTGTACAAACTTTTCAGAAATCGTAGAAGCCGTCTTTTTCCAAATTTGCTGGAAGTGTTTGATGTCTTTGATTCCATGCTTCTTTCCAGAAAGCTTCCGCTTCATCAGAGCCCAATATCTCTCGATTGGTCGTAGCTCTGAACAATTTGGTGGGTTTGAGGTTTTTGGTACAATGTTCACTTGATTTGCTTGGTACCACTCCATCACAGTTTTAGCAAAGTGGCATGATGCCAAATTGGGCCAGAACAAAGGTTTTTCTTTGTGACTTTTGATGAAGGGTAGCAATCGATTCTGCAGACACTCTTTCTGATAGATCTCCTTGTTGGTAGTGCCTGTAGTGACAAAAGATTTGCTGAACACGAGTGTCAGCACTCGACACTGAAGAAGTCTGTAAGTAGCAGACGAAATAGGCCTATCTGTCAAAAGATAAGCTCATAGTGGAATTAAAAGGAATTTGCTCGAGATTACTAGCGAAAATTAAAAAAAGTGTTCCAAGGTTTAATTTTTTATTTTTTTTTAAAAGTGATCAAATGAAGTGTTAAATTTTGAATTATTTTATGCTTCTCAGCTAAACTTCAGGGAAATTTTCTTACTGGTCAAATCTTCCAAACGAGGTGAGATGGAAAGTAAGGAATTGTATGAGTGTGTGTCCTCATAGTATGACACATAATCTTAGTATAGATTGGACACGGAAAAAATGCGACACTTTGTTTTGGGTGTAACTTTTTATCGCGTGGGTTAAAATTAATGAAATTTTGGGTAATACTAGTTTAGAGTGTTATGTTTATGTGTGCAAAATTGTATCTGTCAAGAAGTTTTCAAGATGCATTTGAAACAAGAAGAGCTACGCCAGCAAATCTTGGGCGCCTTGATCGATAATCCTGGTCAGTCGTACAGATGGATCGGCAAAAGGCTTGGAATCCACCATTCCACCGTGTCCCGCGTTGTGAAGATGTTCCAGGAGACGAAGACCATCGAGCGGCGCACTGGAAGCGGCCGAAAACCGAAAACGGAATACCCAGAGAAGGCACGGAAGATAAGGCAGTACTTTAAGAATAACCCGAACCTTTCCACCCGAGACGTGGCCAAAAAGGTCAATTCGTCGAAGTGGTTCGTCCAGCAGACCATGAAGCGAACTGGGCTACGTATTTTTAAGGTCAGGAAGGCGCAAAACCGGACTGACAAGCAAAACACGGTGGCCAAATTGCGAGCGCGGAAGCTGTACCGTGAGTGGCTGGTCAAGCCAGGCTGTCTCGTCATGGACGACGAGACATATATCAAAACGGACACCAAACAAATCCCCGGCCTCGAGGTTTTTGTCGGTACGTCCCGCATGGAGATTCAGGAAAAGTTCCGGAAGAGAAAGATGGGCAAATTCGCGAAGAAGTACCTGTTGTGGCAGGCGATCTGCGAGTGCGGACAGTACAGCAAGCCGTTCGTTACAACCGGAACCATAAACGGGCAGATTTATCGAGAGGAATGCTTGCAGAAGCGCCTGCTGCCATTCCTCCGCTCTCACCGTGGTCCCACGCTGTTCTGGGCGGATCTCACTCCGTGCCATTACGCCAAGCCTGTAATGGATTGGTACGAAGCGAAGGGCGTTAATGTGGAAGGAGGCGAAGGAGGCGAACCCGCCAAATACACCAGAACTTCGTCCGATCGAAAAGTTTTGGGCAATAACGAAAAAGAAGTTGAAGAAAAACGGAAAAACATTCAAAACCGATGAACGCTTGAAGAAAAACTAAGAGAAATTGTGTAAGGAAGATGGACAAAGCCTCGCCCAAGATTTCATGAGCAGTGTTAAGAGAAATGTACGAGCATTCAGCTTGGAATTTCAATAAATAAATTATGCCAAAACATAGCTAATATATAGTAATTTAATCCCTGAAAATTTGAGAAGTATCCGATTTAAAATGAATTTTGAGTGATCATTTTTGTGTGTCTCGTTTTTCGAGTCCAGTCTTTATCATATTTTAATATGGTGTCATCATCACTCATGATCATCAATATCATTATAGTCATATGAATGTTTTTTATATAGACTGCTTCTTCGGTTAGTCAGCGATTATCTCTAAAATTTCAGGGAAACTCTCTCCTGATCTTCTGCAAGGATCTTTGCTCAAATTCTGGGAAGTTTCCTCCTGAACTTCAGGAAATTTTCCTGGTGAACTTCTTGGCAGTTACTCCTTATTTTCTTCGAAATTCACATTTAAGAACCAACCTTACCTTCCAGAAACATTTGGTAAGTTTTTTCCTGAACATAGCTACTTTCTAAACTTCTGATAAGTTCCATCCTTAACTACGAGGAAAGTTTCTGCATAACTTTGAGAAAGTACTCTTCAGAATTTCTTGGAAAATCTTTTTTATGTTGTTGAAGTTGCTGCCTGAACTTCTGATAAGTTCTTTTCTGAACTCTTAAAATAATCTCTACTGAACTTCAGGGGAGCACCCTCCTCCTTCAGGGAAGTTTGTTCCTGAACTTCTGAGAAATTCCTGCTTGAACTAATAGAAAGTTCTCTATACTTTTGGAAAGTTTTGTCCTGATTTTATCCAAAATAATCTGCCATCACTTCTGGGATTTCGTGAACTTCGAGAAGTTCTCCTTCTGAAATGCTGGAATATTCTATTCGGAACTTTAGGGAAGCTCCCTAGTACTTTTGGGTAGTTCCAACTAAACTTTTGTTCTCTTCGCAACTTCTGAGAAATCCTCTTGTGAACTTCTGAGGAGTTCTTTACGGATTTTTTTTGGAAATTCCTTTTTGACCCTACAGGTAGTGCCTGTATGAAATTCGTGGAAGTTTTTTTCCTGAGTTTATTCTTTCCAAACTTCTGATTGGTCCTATCCAGAACTGCGAGAAAATTTTTTTTAGTGAAACTTTGGGAAAGCCGTCCCCAAAATTTTTAGGAAAATTTGGTCTTGAAGTTTCTTGCTGGACTTGTCCCCTTCTGAACTTCTAGGAAGTTTTCTCCGGAATTATTGGGAAGTTCGTGCTCAAATTAAAAGAAAGTATCCCCAATGCTCCTGGAAAGTTTTATTCTTTTCTCTCATTCTGAAATGTTAAAATTTAAAAAAATGGGTCAAAAATGCCCGATAGCGTGAGGTACAGGATTTTACCCATTAATGAATAAAATCGTTATTCGAATTATCCCACTGAGGTTCTAAATTGGTGATATTTTACCCATTAATGGGTACTGGCCGGTTACAGTGTAATAAAACTATTCATCATAATGTGGGTATGCGCCATGCACATATTTTATATTGGTATTGGTGTCAGCTTTTCCTTCATACATACGCTAACGGATGTGCGTGATGTTTACATTCTGTCAGATGCTTGGTCAGTTGTTCATGTGGTCGGACATCGTAATCAAGCGTTGTTTGAACGGTGAGCAACCCGGAAGATATATTCTGGCAGCTGAAATCGCATGGGGTCAAGCGAAGCTTTGTCTACACGATCATCAGGCAATACCAGTAGACGTCCTCAACCGATGACGGTGCGAGATCCGGTCCTGATCTCGAAGTTTTCAAGGACCATGTTTATAAGCCTTACAAAAAACGGTCCATGATGTTTCGGAACCTACCAGCAAAAAGCGGTTGGATCGAGCCAAGATGATTCTCTCTCGGCGCGCTGGTGAGGAATTCGTTTTTTTTTCGGACTAGAAACTGATGACCGAGTGTGGGGGCACATATTAGCTATGTTTTTGCAGAGTTGCTTCACTTAACCTCTTCTCCTAGGCTAAATGTCTGCTCCATGGACTTAACACTACCCATCAAATCCTGTGCAACACTTGCACCATTTTTTTACACACTTTCATCCAGTCGTTTTGAAGACCTTCCCTATTTTCAGGAGCTTAACTTTGATAATTGCCCAGAATTTTTCTATTGGGCGAAGTTCTGGCGAGTTTGACGAATTTGCCTCATTTGACACAAAAACAACATTTCTGTCTTTCTACCACTGCATCACCGGTTTCGCGTAATGGCACGATGAAAGATCCGGCCAAAACAGAGTGTCTACGAGGAGAGGGGGGGGGGTCTTAGATGCTTAAAAATGAGTCTACGTGGTTTATGAACAGGCCCTTAGTACGCTGAACGTTGATTAACCGCTGATGACCTGTTCCTTTCTCGTAGCTAACGTTTGGATTTAAAAAAATGAACAGAAATTGCCGATTTTTCATGGGTTTACTTTCACCCGCACTGACGAAACTACCCATGCAGCATCAATCATAGTAACCCATGAGTCAGCAGACAAAATTTGACAGCTCTTTCAGTCGAACTCTAACCGCGATGGCAAAAACAGTGAAGTTACTCCGTTCAGAAGTAGACATCGTGTGGCACTTTGTGGACGCCGGATAGGCCCGTTCCGGCATCTATAACACCTTGCTACTATTACACAACAATCAGAGCAGTGAAAGAAAGCCCGGTTACGGACGGCCGACGACCCTGAGCGACAAGAAGCTCCAAAGGATGCTGAAGAGCAAGACCGAGGGAAAAGTGGGTACATCGCTGCGTGCGCTTGGCCGGTAGGTCGGTTCAACCGCCAAACAGTGAAAAAGTACCTGGTGAACATGAACATACATGTCAGGAAGCGGAAGTAGCGTCCACTGGTTTTGAAGCTGCAGGCAATGACGCAGCGGCTGCGGCTGAATAAGATGGTCAACTCAATTTTTCCGGCGAATCGCGACGTGGCGGTGGTGATGGACGACGAGACCTATCTTACCCTGGATGGCAACGACTGGTAGGCCATTTCGTATTTTACTTCCCCCACGAAGGAAGTGTGGTCCGAGGTAAAGTTCATTTCACAAGTTCCCCAAGAAGGTGCTGCTGTGGCTGACAATCAGCGAGAAGGGTATGTCAAAGCCACTCTTCTTTCGCTCCGGACTGGCCGTGAACGGGGAAATTTATAGTACGATATGCCTGTCGGAAGTTCAAGAAATACCATAAGGACGAAGACGCGATGTTCTGACCGGATCTGGCGTCGGCCTACTACTCGAAGCGGTCGTTGGAGGAGATGGAGCGGCTGAATATCGTTGCCCAAAGACGGCGAACTTCCCTCAGCTGCGTTCCATCGAGAATTTTCTGGGCCAACCTGAAGCGTAAGATCTACTCCAACAATTTTGTCGCGAAAACTGAGGAGAAATTGGCAAATAAAGCGAAGAAAGAACTCAAAAACATGCCTACACGCATGTTTTCGTCCGCCATGGCGAATGTTCCGGTTAACTGCCGGAAGGCCGCTCGCAAGGGCGTAGACATTTTTTGCTTAAATAAATACCTTCCATGGGAAGCTGTCTTAGCATTTTTTTATCACCATCCGTATCCCAACTACAGAATGAAAGAGTATGCAATATATCTTTTTCTGTTTGACAGTGTGCGTCTCAATTCGCGCATCGAACAATGGGTTCCTACTGAAAAATGTTAATGTTAGCGAATTTGTTTAGCAATATGATAAAAGACGTGATTTAGACCTATCCGGTGACTAATAAATAAATGAATCTAAAGCCTTCTCACGTTAAATGTCGGGCACATTTCTATTAGTGTAGATTTTGAATTATTTTACGGATCACTGAAACGTTTCACTTATATAACAGTAAATTCTTCACTTTATCTTTTGGTACAACATGTTTACATTCTTGTTATATTCAGTAAAATGACGACGAATCTAGTGGAAGTGGAATCTAGCAAACGCATTTTGTACGAACGGCAGAAAAACGAAATTTATCGGTACGCGATCTTGCCAAGAAACTAAAACTACCGAAAAGTACTGTGTTTTGTATTTGCAAATCATTTGACCAGCGTAGCCACTATTAACACATATTCCAGTCTTTCTGTGCGAAATGTGACTTGCAAAGCTGGGAAGTCAAAATCATACGAACAAAAAGTGAAGCAGAGCCAAGGACTGAAGGCGTACAAAGTGAAAAAGGTGTCCAACCTTTACACCATTTTTTTACAAACATCTTCTTGTATAATAATGGACGACAAAACACTCGTATCATAATGGACGACAAAATATGTACTCGAAGACTTTAAACAGCTCTCGGGTCTGGCTTTTTATACCGCAATGCAAAGGAATGCCGTTGCCGAGCATTTCCGGACAAATAAGGTGTCCACATTCCCGGCACTATCAATAAAGATGTATACGAGAAAGACTGTCTGCAAAAGCGGTTGCTACCGTTTATCAGAAGCCACAATTCTCCAGCTCTGTTTTGGCCTCTTGTCACTATGCGAAATCTATCCAGGAATGGTATAAGGTACAAGAGGTGAAATACGTGCCAAAAACAGCCAATCCACCAAACTGTCCAAAACTTCACCCAATATAGAAGTACTGGGCTCTAGTTAAGCGGAAACTATTCGAAACTTAGAAGAAAGCAAATAGTAGGGATGATTTCAAGAGAAGATGGAGAATCGTCACGGCGGGCGTATCTAAGGATACCGTACGGAACCTGATTGCGCGTGTAACACAGAAAGTTCGCGAACTTTACAGAAAGAAGGATTAACATCTTTCTAATGTAGATATAACTCTATTGTTGTGTTTTTTTTGCTGCTGGGATAGTATTCTGGTGTCCGAAATTTAACGTGGACAGGCTTTATTTATATATATAAAAATTAATTTCTAATCGGGGAAAATTCTTAAGATAGTAAAAGACCCCTCCCTTCTCTGAAAGGGGGGAGGGATCCCAAACAAATGAAACATATATTTCTACATAACTCGAGAACTAGCCACGCAAAGGAATCCAATTTTAGCATGTGAGACTTTTCGTAAGCAAGGAATGTTTCTATGGTGGTTTAAACCCCCCCCCCCTTCTCTGAAAGGGGAGGCTCCCATACAAATGAAACACAAATTTCAACCGAACATGATAACTATCCCTACTGCTATGCAAATGTGTATACATGGGTTTAAGAGTCCGAGAAAAGATCTTACGATTCGTAAGATCGTAAAATCTTTTCTAGGACTCTTAAACCCATGTATACACATTTGCATAGCAGTAGGGATAGTTATCATGTTCGGTTGAAATTCGTATCTAGAAAGGGGGGCTCCCATGCATATGAAAAACACATTTCTTCCTAACTCAAGAACTAATCAAGCAAATGGAACCAAGTAGGCGTTTTTGGAGGCAAGAAATGTTTTTATGTTGGTTCAAGACCCCTCTCCCATCAGGAAGGGAAGGCTCTTATACAAATAAAACAGTTTTTTTTTGCATAACTCGAGAACTAAAAGACTGTATTCGATGAATTTTGGACAGTGTCCAAATTTCATCGAATTGTGTGTTGGTGACACACAAAATAGGTCACCAAAAATTTTTCTTGAGCCCGATTCTTTTCAAACTTTCTGGAAATAAAGTACTACTAAATGGTTAAGTTTTGACATCATTGGTTTATTGAACCTCTTCTCCCAACCCAAATGTCCGCACCTTTGCCTTGACCCCTTCTATCAAATTTTGGGCAATGATAGGACCGACTTGCTAACTTACTTTTAACCACACTTTCTTTAGTTCAAGTTCATTTTCTATCAGTTTTGGAGTTTTAACGAGCTTTGCTTTCATGATTGCCCAACATTTTTCAATTGGGCGAAGTTCCGGAGTGTTTGGAGGGTTGACGTCTTTTGGTACAAAAACTACATTATTATCTTTGAACCAGTCTAAGACGGGCCGGGCATAGTGGCAAGATGCCAAATCCGGCCAAAACAATGTCGGGTCATCGTGAGATCTCAAGAAAGGCAGAAGTCGTTTTTGGAGGCATTCGTCCTTGTATATTTGTCCGTTGACAGTCCCAGAGGTGATGAAGGGCTGACCACATCCGCAGATCGCTTGCCAGACAAGGAATTTTTTGACGAATTTCGACAGATTCTTCTTCCGTACACTCTCCGGAACGGCCAACTTAGAGGTGGCGACGTAGTTTCCTGTCCTGGCATTTGTTTGGTGTCGGCTTTAATGTAAGTCTCATCGTCCATCACAATGCACAACGGTTTTGTGAGCCACTCCCTGTACAGTTTTCTTGTACGAGTTTTGGCCACCGAGTTCTGTTTATCGCTCCGGTTCGGTGCCTTCTGGACCTTGTACACATGTAATCCAGAACGTTTCATTGTTGTCTGCACAAAACAAACTGAAACTTTCGCCTTTTTCGCAACATCCCTGATCGAAATGTTGGGATAATGTTTAAATTGGTTCAATACCTGCCTGGCCTTCTCCGGATTTGATGTGCCACGTTTTTTGCCACTACCATTTTTCCGCTTGGTTGTCTTACGGTCCTTGAACGTTTTGATCACATGAGATACGGTTGAATGTGCGATTCTGAGCTGTTTTTCGATCCATCGATGAGAAGCGTTTGGGTTTTCGAAGTGAGTGCCCAAAATTTGTTGGCGCACTATTTCTTCATTCGAAGCCATCACTGAAATCACTCGACCGATTTTCACGAAACTCAATACACAATTGACACAACACAATGAAATACATTCAGTTAAAATTTCAATAATTTTTAACCACACGCTGAAAAGTTACGAACAATTGCGTGTGTCCAAATTTCATCGAATACAGTCTTTAATCAAGGAGGTTTTGAAGGCAAAGGATGTTTCTATGGTGGTTCGAGACCCCCCTCTTTTGAGGGGGGGGGTCTCTCAAATAAATGAAACAGAAATTTCAACCAAGGGACCCCTTAGCTCAATCGGTAAAGGCGCGGCTACAAAGCAACACCATGCTGGAAGTGGCTGGGTTCGATCTGGTCTAGGAATTCTTCGTTAAGGAAAGTTTCTCGACTCCCTGGGCAATTTTGAATCATTTTTAATAATTAATTTGCTTTGCTCAAATGGCTTGGACTCAAATTTCAAAATGTGGGCCAAAATACGTTTTGTGACTGGTCCAAAATAAAACATAGTGGTCCAAAATAAAATTATATGCATCATCAGAAATTTTGACATTTCTTGGTAATTTTGCAAACAAATAACATTGTAACCGATTTAATTTGACAAAAATATTCAACTCTTTGTAACAGCTTGTTCTTTTAGCCGTTACCCTAAGGTATGATTGTACTTGCCACACAATCATATAAAGGCAAAAATGGTACCTGGCATCGAAAGCTCTCATTTAATAATTGTGGCAGTGCATTTAGAACGCTAAGTAGAGAGCAAGCTATAAGCTAATTGCGAGAGCTATAAGCTTGAAATGCTTAGAAAGAAGGAGGAGAAGAAGAAGAAGAAAGTCAACCAAACATGAGATTTATCCAGGCAACTAAAAAAAACAAAATGTGTTCTGATAGAAGTTTGAACCCCTTCTTAGTCAAGAATGCGGGATGGCCACAAAAATGGTATTCGCCTCGACTCCAAGACCAATATCTTGAACGTCTTCAGCATGATAGCAGCCATATTGAACAGTAGTGCTTAAACAAACCTTTAACATATGAACTGCTGGGAATGGTGATTTCAAACAAATCTTTTTTTCAATTCAATTTAAAAGCTTATTAATACTACTTTTTTTTTCCATTGCATATCAATTCAAGATCAATAATTGTAAAGGTTAAGCGAAGCTTTCTCTTTCTTGATTTTTTGGAATTAGAAAACTATCTACTACTCACTTATGAGGCCTCTTATAGTTGATCTTGAATTTAGTTGCAGTTAACAATTAAATATTTTAATTATTTTTTTAATTATTATGCTTTTGTCCGACTCCGATTCAGGTTAAGATAAACAAAATGGATAAAGTACTTACTGAGTTAAATTTTGACTAACACTCTCCTCGTCCACCGTGACTCCTGGTGGTGGTTCTTTGATAAGGGACATTAATTCTTTCTGTAACCGTCGCTGTAAATATACAAAACAAAATCTATTAGAGTTACCGCCACAGTCAAATCCATCTTTCATCTAGTGTCAAATAACGGCTAAATCTGATAGTTGTCACGGGACTGCAAGCCCTTTTTGTCTGCTACTTGCCTCCCACCGGCTGTTATCCAGTATCAACTTGCGATTGTCTTTGGCCGCATCCTGTATCACAGTGCTGGCGGTGGTCGAGATACTCTCCGACTTGGACGGCTTTTCCTTCCGAACTCGAAATCGGTTCAACATGATTACGGTCTAAATGTCAAGTTGTCAACAAACAAATTCGCACGTGTTTAATTCTACTGGCAAATTACAACAACTGAAGTCAGCTAAAATTATTAAGCGCTACTGGACGAATCATTGGTTCGATCGGTGGTTGGATACTCTGCAAATGTGGGAAAACAATATACGGGTTAATTGGAATCGGATATCTTCTTGAAACGGGAAGATTTGCATGAACCGACCGATCGGGAAGACGCCTACTGTTTTCTAATTCTGATAATGGGCTGATGATTTCCCATTGTTTACCAACAGGCAAAGTCGATTGAGTCACGTCTTGGACATAAGCAACTCGCTGTTGAATTCTGTAGGACTTCGTTTCAATGATAGGTATATAGAGGGAGGGTGTCGAGTCGCGAATGGCATGGTGGGTTAGTCACACCTCAGATAATTGAAATAACTCTTATCCTTGAAATTCGAAAAACTAATTACAATTGAGTATTGACAATTTCCAGAAACTCCTAGGTCCCCATCCGCCAATCAGCTGTTGGATCGCCTTTGACCTACACTCAACCACCGTGGACACGGATCACGAATGGTGAATCTCATTAATAACCGCATTGACGATAATGTCCCGCTCGTTCTGCCCACAAGTGGCGTAGTAAATTTTCATTACCTATTGCATCCGATGCATTCTGTCGTTCGTGCCTTTGTTCGAAGCAGAGAGGTGGGTATAAACTTTCGAAGGAAGAACGCACCAATCGACGGCAGTATTTTACGGCCCCTAACCACTATCGTCGGTGTTGGATCTACACCTTCGCGCTGCTGCCGCGCCCCGAGGAGGCAAGCGCACATCGACGTGTGGGAGAGCATAACCTTGTAGGAATTGACGAAGCCAACGAACGAATAACGAACGCTATGTTGCTGTGGGTGATGAAGAGCGTGAAGTTCATTGAAATTTTCATAGAAGCCAACGAAAAGAACCGTTGGCGTGGTCGTGGTCGAAGACCTACATTAGACAGCACTGTGCACGGTGCACGTGCAATGGGGCTTCGAATGCATTATGAATTTAGGCAACATTTGAAGATTCAAAAGCGTGGAGTAATTTTTCAGACCAGCTATTCGCAATCTTGGCAAATTGCAATGATGCTGCCACTGAAGCATATGACAAGTAGTGTATGTATTTCTGGTTGTGAAATGATTTTGAAGTGGTTTGTTAATTGTAATTTCCGCATGACAGATGATACGGTATTCTGAATGCATGATTATGTTGTACGACAATTATATACTAAGGTGAGTATCTAAGACAATATGTGCCAATCAATATCGTTAAATGACTGACGGTAACAAACGCCTTAATTCATTCTTTAAATATGCTTTACGATTCTCACCGAACGATCATCGATGGAGTTGGGGAATGTCGTAAAAAGCAACAGAAGATTGTCACGGACAATAAAATAACATTGTTGACAATCACCAATAAAATTGTTAACAATCACGAATATCAAATGCGTATGTTTTGCAGATGTTGCGCTACGTTTACTTTTTGGTGGATGGGCCCTCCAGCTTGCCTCTAATGTTGTATGCTTTGCATAGACTTGTAAGACTTGGAATACGAAAGATTTGTAAGGAGTGTATCGAAAAGTAGTTATAAACTTCCAAATAATAAAATAGGCATGAAAACATGGTTAAAATTAACATACTATTTCAGTTTATTATAGCTTAACATGTTTACAAAAGATCCAAACGGAAAAACTAGTCATCATGTTCATTTCTGTAGAATGCCCGTACCTTTGATTTGACACCTGCCATCAAATTCTGCACAGTGACCTTTGTTCACTTCCTGGATGCCGCTGCCCAATTTTTCTTAAAATCGGTCATGTTTTGGGACACTGTACCATCCTTCTTAAATATACGCTTGACTATTGCCCAATAGCGTTCGATCGGTCGCAACTGGGGACAGTTTGGTGGGTTGATGTCTTTTTCTACGAACTTGATGTTATTCTCCGTCAGCCACTGTAGAGTGGATTTGGCGTAATGTGCCGATGCCAAATCTGGCCAGAAGAGAGGAGGGGACTGGTGCTTTCTATACAATGGTAGCAACCTGTTCTTCAAACATTCCTTTTGATAAATCTCAGCATTTATAGTTCCTTTTGTATAGAAAATTGAAGAACGCAAGCCACATGTGCAAATAGCTTGCCAAATGAGCACCTTCTGACCGAATTTCTCCATCGCAACAGTCGTATCTGCGGTTGGCACACGTTCCCCAACAGATTTAGTATAAAACTGCGGCCCCGGTAGCGTTCTTGAATCTTCTTTAACGTATGTTTCGTCATCCATCAAAATGCACTGGTCGACATTGTCCAAAATGCAGCTGTACAGCTTTCGAGCCCTGGTTTTGGCACGAGACTTTTGTTCCGGAGTTTGTTTGGGCACTTTCTGCTTTTTGTACGTCTTCAAGTCATTCCTGCGCTTGATTCGTTGAATCATTCCGATGCTGGTCCTGAACTTCTTGGCTAGATCGCGAGTAGAGGCAGATTTGTTCCGTTGAATATAATCCACAACTTTTTGGTCCAAATCGGGGTTGCTGGAGCCGGGTTTCCGGCCACTTCTTGGTAAATCCTTGAGGGAGCACTCCTTACCAAACTTTTCGATGATGCGTTTTACACTTGCCGGGTGAACATTTACTCTTTTCGCAATCTGGTTGTAAGTAACACCCTTTTCGGTGCACCAAGTGTGCAGAATTTTCTTTTTAGTCTCAAATTCAATTCGCGACATTTTGAATACAACTTTATCAACGGAAATGAATGAACCGAATAATCATTTTTGACATGTAAACAAAGCAAATGGCGCTTACACGCTAAAAATATATACAGTAGTTTATGCGTAATAACGCATCGAATGTTTATAACTACTTTTCAATACACTCCTTAGGTATTTGTTTTCCTGCCATTATGGTTTTGAGCATGATTTACCGCCCGAGGTTGCTCTTTCGTTATTTCCAGATCAGCTGTAATTACACAGAGAACCAACAGATGATTTTTGGGACTAACACACATCCTCAATGTGTAAAAACTGGTGATCCAATACTAAGGCAATACCGGCGCCGGCTTCGCCCGAATGCAGGTCAAATAAGGAAAGGGTGCACTTCAGCAGCCCTAAGTTTGCACCTTTAAACTGAAGAAATGATCCATAAAAAAAATAAACCATAAAAAACGTATTTATGACCCATAAAGCTCGGATGAAAATCTATAAAAAATTTAAAATGATCCAAAAATACAGCAATGTGATCCATAGTAAATATCAATTTTAGCAATAAAATGTCAAAAATGAACCGTTGTATATCTAGAGAATGATCTACAAAATTGTACGAACTATCCATAAACATATTGCCAATGGTCTATAAAAAGTTCAATATCATTCCAAAAACTTGTAAAATTGATCCTTAGAATGTAACTTTTGTGAACTAAAATATATGAATATGATCAATAAAAAAAAGAAAATGTTCCATAAATAAATTTTCAATGATCCATAATATGTCTTTAAAATGAACCACAAACTTCTAAATATTGTCCATAAAGGGTGTCCACGATGAAATTGCCACACACACAAAATTGATTCGCAAAATTCGAGTTTTCATCCGATTGCCATCAAATTTTCAGGGATTGAGAAATAACTATTAAACTTCATTTTACCATTTTACTCGTATTTTATTTACAGTCCATACGCAAATGCCCGCACCTTGGCCTTAACCCCGGCCATAAGATTCTGCACAACCTGTGAATCAACCGTTTTTTGCATGTAAACCCATACTTTCTTCAGTTCCTCGACTGTCTTCACTACCTTAGGTCGTTTAAGAAGGCGCTGCTTCATAATCGCCCAGTACTTCTCGATGGGGCGGAGCTCCGGAGTGTTGGGAGGGTTGAACATTTTCGGCACGAAATTGACCTTATTGTCCGCATACCACTTCAGCACGTCCTTGGAGTAGTGGCATGAGGCCAAATCCGGCCAGAAGATTGTTGGGACGTTGTGGGCCTTCAGGAGAGGAAGCAGCTGCTTCTGGAGGCACTCTTTTATGTACACCTGTCCGTTCATCGTGTCCTGGGTCACGAAAGGTGCACTCCGCTTCCCGCACGTGCAGATGGCTTGCCAAACCAGGAATTTCTTCGCAAATTTGGACATCTTCTGAGTGCGGACATGCTCCGGAACGCTGAACTTATCCTTGGCCGTGAAAAACAGGTTGCCGGGGATCTGTTTGAAGTCGGCCTTCACATATGTTTCGTCGTCCATGATGCAGCATTCAACTTTCGTCAGCATGTTGAGGTACAACTTCCTGGCACGGGTTTTGGCGGACTTGTTCTGCTTCTCGTCGCGATTAGGGGCCTTTTGTACCTTGAACGTTCGAAGCCCAGCCTTAGTTTTGGCCTTCTGGACAAAACTTCGGCTTAGGTGCAGCTTCTTAGCCACATCCCGAACGGAGGCGTTCGGATTTCGGTTGAAGGCCCCAACTACGCGGTTGTGATTTTTGGTGTTATACGGAATACTTTTTCCTTCACTTCTGGGCTTCCGATCGGTGGTCAACCGTTCCTCGAACCGCTTAATCACTAGCGACACCGTGGAATTCGCGATTCCCAACGTTTTAGCGATGGAACGATGCGAGAGATCCCTGTTCTCGTGATGAATGCGCAAGATTTTATCACGCACTAGCTGTTCTTTCGACTCCATTTCCGCGAGTTTTGATCACAGGACTTTAAAACTTGGATGTAAATAATGCACTATGAACTAAATCCACCCAAATTTTCATTAAATTCTACCCAACGGTAAAAAAGTTAGAGCAATTTCATAGTGTGGCAATTTCATCGTGGACACCCTTTAGCATATCAACTCTGTGCATTTAAAATAATAGGTAAAATCCATAAATTATGCCTTGTTCAGACTACAGAGTTATAACATGTTATAACGGTTGTCAAACAATTTCAACAAGAAGTTCGTCATCAAGATAGGTTTGAAACATGTTATAACTGCTCAGTCTGCCCTGTGTTTTATTCCGGAATTATTCAAATTTTGAGTTCAATTTTTTTTAATTCTGGCCACGGAGAAATCGATCCTTGACTGCGCAACTATCAAGGGCAGGTCTCTTAGAACAGTGTGCCAGCCTACTCACTAGATGAATTGTTTCAGGCTGCACTTCGATTTTCAATCCATACCACATGTGTGGCACATCGAGGAACACTTTTGACAATAAAAAATATGAAGTTTGCAGAAGCAGATAATTTCTCATCTCCATGCGAAGCGCTAGGAGTGGACACAGTAATTTTATTGCTAGAACGAATAGACATGAAGAGAAAGTGTATTGATAGTTCCGTATAGGGCAACGGCAGGCTTTGAAATTGAAAGATACAAGTTTGAAAACGAGCGGAGGGCATTTGAACGGTAGTATCGGTAATACAGGTAATACGGTAATAAATATAGAAATAAGAAACCAGCAACCTTGCCAACATGCATTGCATGGTTGCCAGGTTCAGTATAAAATAACAATTTGGGCTGTCAATGCATCGGCACCTTCGGCACACTACGGGAACTCCGAGAATATTGCAACGCTTGTAGACACAGTCAAAAAAATAGCACAGGAGAAAAGTGTATTTGGTGATCCACCCCTTGGCTACTACTCAAATTAATTAACATGTCCGTTCCTTTAGCTAAGTGGTTCAAATATTGCTGTAAACGCAGGATAACGTTGGAGAAGATTCGCAATTTTTCAGAAAGCTGACTTACTTTCGCGATCCCACGTTCTTTTACAACCGCAAATATGGCTTTTCCAATATATTTGATAAAGAGCACTCATGCACGTAAAGTACTACAGGCCACACTTAAGACTTGATCAAACTTGTATTTCAGATAATTTTTATTTTATTATGCCGGGCAAACGCTTGAATCAGTCGTTTGCTTGGATTCAAGCGTTTGCCGTTTGCGACTGATTCAAGCGTTTGCCTGGAGACGCTACCCGAGCAGTAACGAATAACATGATAACTGACCTAGGTGTTTAAGAGCGCTGGATAAGAGGTAAAATATCTGAAGACAATAACATAAAAATTTTCCCACAACGCTGCCACCAATGTTTTGAACAAAGCGTTTGCTTTCTCCATAGTACTTGCAATAAAAAAATCTAATTGGTGTTAGTTTCTTATCAATTGTGTACAAATTTCAAGATGTTGTTCCAGACAGGATTTGAAATCGTTTAAGCATAGCACATTTAAAAAATTGCACCAGTTTACCGGGAATGTTAGGGATCAATTTTCTTATCTTTATGGACCAAAAATTTGAAAAAAATAGTGTCGAAAACTCAAAAATACAGGCAAAATTTATGGATCTTACCCGATCTTACGTTTAAGTGCACAAATTTGATTTACTATGGATCATTTTTATAAGTTTATTGTTCATTATTCATCGTTTTATGAATCATTGACAATTTATTTATGGAACATTATCAATAATTTTTGAATCATGTGCATATATTTCATTGCACAAAGTTAACATTCTGTGGGCCAGTTTTGCAAGGTTAAGGAACGCTATTGAACCATTTTTGGATCATTTGTAACATGTTTATGGGTAATCCGTACAATTTTATAGATCATTTCCTAGATATAAAACGGTACAGTTTTGACATTTTGTTGCTAAATTTCATATAAATTATGGATCACATTGATAAATTTTATGGATCAAATTCATTTTATTATGGAAATTATTATGGGTTTTATGGGTCATATGATGTGTTTTTTATTGAACGATATTATTTTTTTAATGGATCGTTTTTTAGTTTTTATACATCTCTTAGTTTTCAATGAAAAACCACTATCACATTTTGTGAGTGGCTCCAATAGCATCCTTACTGTTGGTTTAAACCGGTCAAAATCGGCTTTTCAGCACTATTTAAAATCACTTTGTTTTCCCAATAAAACCCACAATCACACTTTGTGAGTGCCCCAATAGCATCCTTACTGTTGGTTTAAATCGGTTCAAATCGGAATTCGGTACTAATATTTATATATTTCACTTGACAACTTATCGTTTACCAAAACGAACCCTGCTGCTATCCAATCCTGTTATCAAAAATCCCAGTGATTTCTCGTGGAAGTGCAGTGGATTCCGCGGCTTCCAATAAAGCGAGTATCACGTCAACATATTCCTACCCTTTCCTTACTTGACCTGCATTCGGACGGGGCCGGCGCCGGAATTGCCTTAGTTTGGGATCACCAGTTTTTACACATTGAAGATGTATGTTAGTCCCAAGCATCATCTGTTGGTTCTCTGTGTAATAACAGCTGATCTGGCAACAACGGAGTTGCAACCTCGGGCGGTCAATCATGCTGATGCTCATGCAAAACTATGTTTGCCGGGCACTTCCGCGAGAAATCACTGGAATGTTGGATACCAGCAGTTGGATGACATTTAAATAATAGTAGCAATTGCCGATGTTGACCGATTTATACCAACAGTAAGGATGCTATTGTGGTCCCTCACAAAGTGTGATGGTGGTTTTTCATAAGGAAAATAAGGTACATAATTAGTACTAACGCTTGAGATTTGGGATCGATTTATACAAAAATATTAAGTTTTCATTAAAACATAAAAAAAAAACAACTTAATATTGCGAACGGGTAGCTGTCAAAACGGTTCTTTCGTTGGCACTTCCGTTTTTCTCCAAGTGCACAAGGACAAAACAGTACAATTAAGGAGTGTATCGAATATAAGCTATTCGATCAGCTATTTGTGATGAATCCTAAAGGGTTTGAGCTGTTTAGTGGAATACCTGTAACTAGAAATTAGAAGAAAAATTAGTATTTTCCATTTAATTCCAACTACCTTTGCTTATCTTCGACAGATACGCGTATTTCGTCTACAATGTGTAGACTTCTTCAGTGTCTCGTACTAATAACTCGACTTATTAGTACGAGACACTGAAGAAGTCTACACATTGTAGACGAAATACGCGTATCTGTCGAAGATAAGCAAAGGTAGTTGGAATTAAATGGAAAATACTCATTTTTCTTCTAATTTCTAGTTATTTGTGATGGTTTTTTATGCTCTGAACACTGCATGCTGTGCGTTTGACTGTCAGCTTTCTTTTGTTTACTTGTTTGTGCGGTTCAAATTCTGCGTTTTCAAAATGTCGCGTATTGAAAAGGAAGTGAAAATTAAGGTTCTGGACACATGGCTAAGTGAGAAGGGTATTACTATGCGAAAATTGGCGAAGCGGTTTGGAATTCATCATGCGAGTGTTAAAACCATCATTAATAAGTTTGGGGAACACTATTCTTTGGAAGAGCTACCAGGAAGAGGCAGAAAACCCGGTTCTTCCAACCCGAAACTGGAGCAGAAAGTGGTACCTCTAATCATGAAGAACAAATCAATGTCAATACGTGATTTGGCCAAAAAAGCAGGAACGAGTGTCGGAAGACCTACAAGAAGCAGAAAATCTCGAAACAAAGTGCAGAACAGAAGAAGCGAGCAGCAACAAGGGCCCGGAAATTGTATTCGCGTCTTTTGCATTCGGTTGAAAGGTACTGGTCAGAGCTTAAAAATATCATATTCAATTCTCAAATTGCACCCTGACTGAGTTAAAATATTAGTCATCACGCACTGTTCTTAGCGAACATGAAGTAAACACAAATTTGCCTTCATGAATCTCTTGTGCAAGATGAGTCAACTTGTTTTGTGTTGCTTTACTTTGATCTTTCATTCGTTCCGGAAAGCAGTGAATGTACGTAAGTGAAAAAAACTCATTCAATTTCAACGTTCTACCGTGAAGACGAAAGAACAGTCATTCATTTGGAGAATCAATGAAGTGAAAAAACCAAAACTTCTCGAATCGATCCTGCAAATGCCTTTTTCTCGAACAAATGCCCCACAAACTCTGTAGCGATTTCGGCCATTTAGCCTTTTGGCTTCCTTTGCCTTCAGCCATGTTCGGGAATACTTGAAATCCTGTGGCAGAAAAAATCACTCACGAACGCGAAAATGAATGACTGGTTACCAGAACATTCAGCCAAGCAACCAAAATCTCTTGAGGCTTGAATAGCCGTGTCCTTTGCTGTGGTGTGAATGAGTTGTGTGGAACACAAGGACAACGGAATGACTGAGCATAGCAAAATAGTAAACACGAATATATTGCGTGACTGATAGAACGAAATGAAGGGAGCGAAAATTGTACCTACTGAATTTTTTTTTTTACTCATCGTTCACGACGGCTGTCATTTTTTTCGAGCTCTGGTACTGGTATGGCAAGCAATATGTTCCTGTGGTTTGAAGTCAACCATTTGTTACACTACCGGAACTATAAATGCGGGAATCTATCGATCTGAGTGTCTCCAGAAGAGATTGTTGCCTTTATATAAGAAGCATAGTACACCTCCACGCTTATGGCCGGATTTAGCGTCGGCTCACTATGCCAAAACCACTCTCAATTGGCTTGCGGAAAAGGGTATAGATTTCGTTGAGTAAAATATCAATCCACCAAATTGCCCTCAGCTTCGACCCATCGAACGTTACTGGGCAATAGTGAAGAGGGTCTTCAAGAAGACTGGTAAAGCAGGTGGAACATGCAGGTGGAACATTCAAAATGGGCTCAAGCGTCCAAAAAATGCGATGCAACACTTGTCCGGAACTTGATGAAGAGCATTCGATCCAAAGTTCGAAAGGAATAACTTAAATTTCATCCGGTCTTTATTATGTTCAAGTTTAACCTCGTACAATAAAGGATCAATTTTTTGTATGAATAAAATATCGGTTTTCAACATAATTTGAAAGAAAGTTTGTGGATAGCTTATTTTCGATACACTCCTTAAATCTAATTCATAAACAAGGTTTTAACTATAGAAATCAAAAGATCTTATTGTTATTGTGGGGTATGTAACTTCTTAAGCGGCTGCCTTAAGCATTTTGTATGAAAATCGAACTTTACTTTTTTTGCCCGTCACTGTATATTGAAAAACGCAGTTGGTGGGCCTCTTTAAAGAGTAGGAATCTAAGTTCAATGTTTGTAAAAGAATCATCTGAGCGAGGTTCCGAACAAGAACCATATTATTCATCCAATGGCATTTGATGTCATCGCATTTGCTTCCTTATAGAAACATATCAAGCATGTTTACTAGATTGTCGATACAACGTAAACAAGTCATCAATCAACAGATTCCAGCAAATGTTTACAAATTCGGTGTACCTCCTGTATCAAATAAGGGCATTCACATCGGTGGTCCACACATTTAACGGCCGCTTCCAGCACAGCATGCCCTGGATGACGCCTATCATACGGCGCAGCACTGAACAAGGAAACGACGATTTCCAGCAGGCATCCACGACGTTGTGCACGTCCCTTAAATGTACCGTATGCGGCATACAGCGCACATCGAGGGTACCTACATGTGTTTCACTTCGCACCTCGCTGCAAACGGCACTCAGAAAGAGAAAAAAACATTCAATGTGGAAACCTGCGGTGATGGAAGCGGTAATTAGCTCTAACTATAAGCCAACGCCAAACTCACGGGTGAAACAGAAAAACCAAAACAAAACACTGCCGCGCGGTGTTTGCAGAAACATTTAATGTTGTGTACATGTTGTTTTCGTATGTTTATGTTTTTGTTTTTTTTTTTCTTAGCCATGTAAGAAGAGGTTGCATACGGATTTTTGCATATTTGCGCGAGCGGGAATGACCGGAGAGGTTAATGCACTGCCCCTTCTGAGGAGCTGATGTTAGACGAGTGTGTCTGTTGAGTTCTTTGTTCCAAATGGGATTAGAGAAGGATTCAAGTAAGGTTCGTCAATTATTCTATTCTGACTGTGAGACGCATAAAGGTGTGGTAATCGAAATAGATAGAGGTTTGCTAATGCCTTTTAAGGGTAATTGATTGCACTCGGGGGATTGAGTCAAAAGCAAAAAGGCGACAGCACACAACGCCGCGTGACTTGACACACCTGATTCTAATAGACAAAGGCTAGCCGACAGTGTTTTAATTAAATTAAATTGTTATTGTTCACGTGAAACCCGGCAGCAGATCCAGCAAATCCTTTGACGACGCCTTAAGCTCTGCAAACCTGCAAAAGTTTACTGGTGGTGGATTGGAAAGTGCACGCTGTGGCTCTGAAAGCAGCAGCTACTTGAAGATTGCAATCTTAATTACCGTCGCAATCGTTGCATCTAAACAATGTTGGCTTATTTACGGGCAGATTCAGCGGGAAAATAGCACAGCAAAAACAAAAAAGCCATAAATCCGATGGCGTTGATATGATCGCTCAGCTCGCTCTTTGGATGGCGCAGGAAAACGATGCAGTTAAATTGGTTCAAACTGCCGGACACAGATTGCAAGAAATGATCCGACTTGCTCTGTCTGACATATTATTATTTACTTCAAAATGCAGCATGCGACAGACACCATTTAATCAATCTACTGATCAAGCTGGTAAACACCAGTATTCAAATGAACGGTTTCAACGGCACAATCAACCAATCTGCTCCGGTGGCGATCTCCTTAAGAGATAATGAACTAAATATAAATATTTCAGGACAAAGCTGACTGTGTTGATAAAACTTAGGTCTGTTTAAAAAGCTCATCAGTTGCATGACCTGATTGTGCGATGTTCGTGGGTAAGATGGAAAAGATGATTTCACAAGATAGTTTCACAAGCTAGACTCTTGTGGTTACTGAAAGTGTGAGCTATTTAGTGGAATACCTGTAACTAGAAAATGAGAAGAAGTATCTGCCAAGATAAGCAATAAAGGTAGTTGGAATTAAATGGAAATTCTTAATCTTTCTTCTCATTTTCCAGTTGTGCCATATTGTCTCTCTTTTAGGGAATTGTTCGGCGCCACTAGTACCGGATAGATTTTTAACATTGTTTGATAAAGTGAATGGAACAGGTTCTCTCGCACAATCATCCATAATTGTGAAATTTGGTGAGTTGTTTTCAGTTAGAACTTTTATCAAATTATTGCCACTGTTCGCAGTATGAACCCTAAAGACTATACTCGAAAAAAATGACCACTCATAAGGTTTTGGGCAATGGCTGGGCCGACTTTTTTTGATACTTTTACCCACCGTTTCTATGAGCCAGCTCGTTCTCGAATAGTTTGGGTGTTTTACGAGGTTTCATAATAGCCTAAAACTTCTCAATTGGACGAAGTTTCAACGAGTTCAGTGGGTTGAAGTCTTTTGGTACAAAAACAACATTGTTTTCTCTATACCAGTCCAACACCGGCCACGTAGTGGCAGGATGACAAATCCAGTCAAAATAACGTCTCGCCGCACAGTGGAACGAAATAAAAAAAAAAACTGGGTTATGGGTATTTGCGGCGAAACGATTAGGTGTGGCCCATTGATGTATTCTACAATGTTTCTGAATTTTTTGAGTACTTGATTTTGGGGTTAACAAATTTGATTTAAGGGGTGTATACACCTAGATAAAAACAAATAACTTTTTATTTCTGGTCCAAATCGATCACCAAAACATTGAAGATTAGGTCATTCCAAGAAACTTGCAGAAAACAAAAACTTTCTATCTCTTGACTGGACGAAGTTGTAGGGTGAAAAGGGAATGAAAATTGTAATACCCTCTTAAAATTCTTTTTTTTCGCAATTTTTTTTATTTGAATTTTACTATTTTTTTAAATGTTCTACAACGTTTGTTGGTATTTTAGGTATTTTAAAGATACACTTTTCTGTAGAAGACAACTAATCATTATCTCTTCATTTAAAGGATTTACGTCGGTTTTAATGATTTTTTTGAGCTATCATCGAGGATGTTTAGATTAAAGGTTAGCAGGTATTAGCAGCAAAACTTAACGTTTATTTTTTCAACAACTGATACCCTTCAAAATTATGTAAAAATTATATGGGGGCCCAAGAGGGCATTTAACAATTTTTCAAAAAAGTAACTAAGCATCTTATTATTTTATGTTGCACATACACAGGGTGGCCACACAATCCTAATTTAAAAATTCCCGCATTTTTCCCGATTTTTCCCGCTTTTTTTGCATTATTATTTAGAGGCAAAACCAATTTCCACATTAAGGGCTAGTAGCAGATTCTATATAAATTAACGATTTAGCTTTTACTGTCAGACGCTCGAGTTTAACTATTTTCTCCATAGCGACTCTACAAATCCCGACAAAACGTCAAAAATAAACGAAGTCATAGGAGATTCGAGCTGGGAAACGGCTCGACCATTGCTGCAGACGTGAAGATAAAATTCAGCTTTGGTCCCAGCAACTTATCGTGTACCGCATCTCAGCTGACTTTTATTCAGCTTTCTTTCTTCCTGCCTCCTGACTTCTTCCACAAATCTTCTCAAATAAAGCAACATTTGTAGTGCTCTTCTAGCACCTTGCTTCCTCGAACTGCTACAAGGTCCCTGAAATTCTAAAACGTGCTGTATACTTCGAGCAAGTTTCATGAAATGTTTTAAAATGTTTCATGAGAAGTAAGAAGTCTGAACCACTAGGAAGATCCGCAAACTTTTGAAAAGCTTCGTGAATTTCTGGACAGTTCTCTGGATTTATAAGAATTTATTTCTCTTATTTTCTGGAAAGTTTCTTGAAGTTTTGGGAAGTTCCCTGAACTTCTGAGAGGCTCTCTGAATTTCTGGATTGTTGCCTGAACTTCTGTATTTCCTGAATTTCTAGGAAACAATCTGAGTTTCAGAGAAGTTGCCTTAATTTCTAGAAAGAACCATTAACTTCTAGGAAGTTCCCCGATTTTCTAGAAAGTTCCCTGGGTTTTTGGGAGGTTCCCTTGCCATCAGGCAGGATAGCAAAACCTTGGGGAGGTTTCCTGAATTTTTAAGAAGTATGCCGAGCTTCTGATAAGTTCCCTGAGTTTCTACGAAGTTTTCAGAATATATACGATTTTTTCGAATGTTTTGGAGCATTTTGTTCATCAGTTTCTTCACCTCTTCCGGTGTTGGAGGACGCAAATAGTCTTAAGGATAGATTTGCAAAAAATCCTCAAAGTCTCCAACCCTCAAGTTTTCGTCAAAAGAACTAGCTGAGGAACCGTACCCCAACATCCGGCTGCAGTGTACCTTTGTAATGGGCTCTGGTCAACATTTCCAGCTGCATCGCAACAGCTGGAAAAAGTCATCAGTTGACTCTAGTTGTCGTATAATGCTCATCTCCCTTGGCATGCTGAAACCGCAGAAAGTACTTTTTGTCATAGGTTGGCGTATCGCTAGAGTAGTCCTGGAACAGTTTCTGATGATTCAGTCAAACGAAAGAGCAAGTATTCTCGTCGTCTGCTAACGACGCACTACTGGCAGTAAACTTTTTTTGGTCAAACCAATCCATGGCAAGAAGTTTACGAAAAATCTGTGGCCTGGCTCCCAGGGCTGGCTCACAGATCCCTGATTTCCCCAGTCAATTTTTGGACGCCTTCTAGTTGACAACCGGACCATCCATGTACTATAGCAATGAGCTATCTTCTTCATCACCTCAGTGGTAAATTTTCATCAGCAAATGGTTCCATATGTTCTTGAAGAATACGTTTGTACTGATGTTGGTCCATTCTGCCATTGATTTCACAATAGGTCCAACGCCATGCCAGGAAAATGCTGCCCATACCATTATGTTGCCTCTTCCGTGCTTTACAGTCTTTACTGTATACTTCGGATTTAGCTGTTGCTTCGGTGGGCGCCAAACGTGACACTTACCATCGGATCCAAACATGTTGAATTTCGATTCGTCACTCCATAATACATTCCGCCAAAACGTGGCCGGCTTGATTCTAAATGTTTATGCGAAATGAAGGCGAGCCATCAAATTCATTTTCGAAACCAAAGGTTTGTGTTGAGCCACGCAACCTCTTAGACAGCTCTCATTAAGTCGTCTTCTGATTGTTCGGCTACTCAATACAACACCACAATCCTTTGCGATCCTGTCACGAATTTCTGTGGAAGTAATAAATAAATGGATTTTTCTTAGCTATGCGTGTGCTTTTTTAATCTGTTAACCTATACATTGAAACGGCTATGCACGATGTATTAAAATACTATGAATGATAGGGTGCACATAACGCAAAACAGAATGTTGTTCAACCACACTGTGCTAATTATAAGACCACCACTGTATAGTGATTTTTCCACCTTTTTGAATAAATATTTTAAAAGGAAAAAAGGCCTATTTATTAGATAATAAAGCTAATTTGAATATAATAACGAAAAAAATATCATCGTTCTAATGTTCAACACAATGACGCAAGGTCAATATATTTAAGGAATAAAATAAAGATGTATTAGCATCTGCCTTTGATTCTGTATAGGCTTTGATCCAAATCAAATCTTAATCCAAAAAAATTCAACCTGTTTATGTGATCCATTCGCAAAAACAGAACAAACAACTCATCCATGTTAGGAACAGCAACCTTTCTGATGGTTCAAATTGGTACTCAAACACGATATCTTTGGATGTTCTTAAAATCTACTTGTGACGTCTCGTGAGTTCCAAAAGTGGCGGTGCACTGTTTTCTTACTAAGGTTGAAGACTGGATGTTGAAGTCTCTTAGAAAATTCGAAGCAAATTCTCAGTTTAAAATGGAAGATGCGCACATAGAGTTATTAACTATAGGATGTCCCAGACAGTCTAAGCAGGATCTTGATGCGCCACTTTAGTTTCCAGATGATGCTTATATTACTTTACATTACAGTTGATCATTACTATGTTCGATTGTTAACATTTAAATCTAAAACTCTGTGTCTATATGCGAACCACAAATGGTTCACTGTTTCCAACGTTACACTGAGTGAGTTGGCGAAAATGGAAGGTGATAGCATTGAAGAAGCTCGTTACACGATTCAACAGTATGATGAGGTGTTTTCCTTTCAGACCAAGCGAAAAATCCTGGCGAAACTGGATTCTTTGAATCAAAATCAGGATCGGAAAACCGTGCAAGCTTTAACCCGTGAAATGGGTAGTTCCGTTCGAGGTGTGGCCAAAAATCTGGGAACTTCAAACAGAAACCCAAGCAATGACACGGAATGGACTAAGCACTTTCAAGAAGCAGATACAGTGGAATGCAGAGAAAAACCATCCGCATATGTTAAACCAAATGCCCGTCATACGATAAACTGCTTTGTGTGAAAATCGACATCCGTTATTATGTATGAAGATACCTACAAGAAAATTAATTAAAGCCTGTCCGCGTTAAATTTCGGACACTCTTCTTTCAATGTAGATTGGAATCATTTCACGGATCGCTGAAACGTTTCACTTTTCTGACTGTGGACCGGAAGGTTGGGAGTGGAACAAATCGAAAAGTATGCTCCCGACAAATGGACAAGATGGTGGTAGCCATTATTGAAAACATCCAAATCTTTCTGTGCGAAATGTGGCCCGCAAAGTTGGAAAGTCAAAATCATACGTACAAAAAGTGAAGAAGCGGCAAGGCCCAAAGGTGTTGTTGAAAAAGTCCTCCATCATAATACATGACGAAACATACGTACTCGAAGACTTTAAACAGCTTCCGGGTCTAGCTTTTTACACCGCAATGCAAAGAAACGCCGTTTTCGAGCATTTCTGGACAAAGAAGGTGTCCAAATTCCCGAAGAAGTTTTGAACTTGGCTGGCCATATTTAGTTGTGGTCGAAAATCTAAAAGTTTCGCCTCTACTGGTACTACCAATATGAATTTGTACGAGCCAGAATGTCTGCAAAAGCGATTGCTACCGTTTATCAGAAGCCACGACTCTCCAGCTCTGTTTTGGACTCTTGTCACTATGCGAAACCCGTCCTGGAATGGTATAAGGTACAAGAGATCAAATACGTGCCAAAAACAGCCAATCCACCAAATTGTCCAGAACTTTGGCCAATAGAGAGGTACTGGCCGCTTAAGCTGCGCTCTTAAATACCAAGTCCAGTTATCAAGATTAAAATTAGGCATTCATACGTTATGTTATTATGATCGGGCATCATGAATGGATAGATGTATTTGGAAGAGTGTCTCCCAAAGTGGCTTCTCCCTCTCCTGAAGGCGTTGCAACGGTCCAACAATCTTCTGGCCGGATTTGGCATTAAGCCACTATACGAAGGACGTGCTAGAGCGGTATAAGGCGAATGATAAGGATTTCGTGCCGAAAGATCTGAACCCCAAAACATTTTGGAACTGCGTCAAATAGAAAAATACTGGGCCATTATGAAGGAGCACCTTCTAAAACGACCCAAAGTGGTGAAGTATGTGGGAAAAATGAAGAAAGCATGGGTTAATATGCAAAAAGCTTTCGATTCAGAGGTTGTGCAGAACCTTATGGCCAAGGTTCACGCATAAAGGCGAAATAAATTAAATGAATGGTGCCAAAATTAATTATAATCGTTTCGTTTTAGTCCCTGAAAATTTGGTGATATGCGGATAAAAACTCGAATTTTGAGAATGAATTTGGTATGTGCGGATTTAAAATCCGGTACATCCTTTAAGGATTGTGAGCGTTCCTTGTTCTGCAATGTTGAAGATAATCTCTTTCTTGTCTTATGAATGAATATTTCTCGATGTTCAAAATGAATTTTACTATGCTTACCGGTTGCAACCGGGAACCGTAGAGTAGGTGGAGGAACTTCTGAAGCTGAAATCCACCAAGCGGGTCGTAGGTTGCGGATAACGAACGCCCATCAGTATCCTAGCGCTTAGTGAAGTTCGTTGACCAAATTTTGGGGAACACAAACTACCGTCGGACCCTCATTAAGCAAATATAGAAAGTCGATCGAAATCTGACCTGGGCCTAGGTCAAGGCTAAAGCGAGCAGCCAACCAGGATGGACGTCTTTCACGTTGGCCCCATGGAACCCTAGGGATGGACATGAGACATAAGTATGTGGGTAATGTCTGAAGCGTGTCTTGTTCAACATATTCTTTCAAGATGATCTTCCTCAGAATTGCCTATCAATGATATGAGCACATTATACGTGGAAATGTGCACCGGGCGCTGTACTGAATTATGTTGTACTATATCTGATGAAAGAACTTCATGAAGTCCCGCTGTTGGGCTACAATGGATCAATCCTTCCTGCATCGGTTACGTCCGATACAGACACAATGCTCTTGAAGACAAAAGTGCAAGCAAGTCATAAAACTGATCATAAGAATTGAGAAATTAGACAAATTTAAATTAACACTTCACTTATTACTTTAAAAAAATATAAAATAACTAACTGAAACTCTTTTTCAAACTATCCTTATTAATCGCGAGCAAATTCTCATAAATTCCAATTTCTTTCGTAATTTTTACTGAATACACTCAACACAAAAGAATTCTGTAAATCTCATACAAAATAGGCCTATTTGTCGAAAGATAATTTTTTTTAGTGAAATTTAGTACGCGTTTTCGTTTTTACCCTTCCTACGCTAAAAGAAGGGTATTAAGATCGCTTGAAAACTCGACTTTTTATCCGAGGCCCAGAGGGCGGAGTGTCATATACCATTCGACTCAGCTTGACGAACTGAGCACATGTCTGTTTGTATATATGTGTAGGTGTGTATGTGTGCGTGTATGTGTGTATGTGTGTGTGTGTGTGTCTGCGTTACAAATAATGTCACATCGGTTTCGCAACCATTTGTGAACCGATTTCAGTTCTGTTGACGGCAAAGTTTTGCTATCGCCAAATCAAAGTTATAAAATCCTCAAATAACTGGTCAAAATTTCATTATGATTGGATAAACCATCATGGAGGTATGACCAAAACAATACCTGAGCGCAAGAGACCAACGAATTTTTAGATGAAAATATACTCGTTGCATAACCGAACAAGACCACTCACCCTAATCGATGCCGCTTGTATTCTATTGTTTCGCATCTGTTGCGTTGTATAGCACATACAGTGGACTAGCCACACTATGCGACTCTATAGAATTAGAGCAGGATCGATTGACTCGAGTGGTTTTGAACTGCAACAATTATATTCGAAAATTACACAAGTCTCTATGTACGATAACTACACAATTTTCAACGAACATGTACTTAAGGTCTGTATCCCCATTAATCTGGGCACCTTCAAATCATTGCAACTTTTTAAATATTACACGTAGGAATGCAAAATTTCACTGTGGTATAGCTGAGAGTTTATGATGAAAAAGACTATGATTTATGTTTACATTTCATGTTTAGTATACAAGATGGCAACAAAAGAAAAACAAGTGCACGAGCGAATCTTGTACGGGCGTACGGCAAATCCTGACCTGTCAATATGGGACCTTACAAAAATTGCGAATTGGATTCGCCTAAATCCACTATTCACGAACGTTTGACGGTGGGGAGGAAACCGAGAAGTTTCCTGGAACATTGAACGCGCTGATTCTGTCATCAAGGTGAAAAGGATATTAACGAAAAACCCAAATCTCTCCATTCGAACGGTGGCTCGTAAAATAGGGATGTCGCCTGGTTTTGCCCAAAAATCAAAACAACGTTTGGGAGCAACGACAAACAGAACTTGGCAGCAAAATCACGGGCTCGACGTTTGAACTGCGAATATTTGACGAAGTTTTCATGGGTTGTTATGGACGATGAAACTTATGTCCTGGAGGATTTCAAGCAGCTTCCAGGGCTGGCTTTTTATTCTGCTATGGCTAGAAATGCTACAGCTGAGCATTTCAGAACGAAGAAGGCATCGAAATTTCCCAAAAAAATCAGTGGGGTTGTGTACAAGACACGACCGGTTGACGTAGACTACGTTAAACTAAGTGATGCATTTTAATGTCAAGGAAATTCCGTGTGGCCATTATTAGCGTTAAAAGGGTTTCAATTATTTGTGCCGGTCGCTTACCCTTACCGATAGAAGCAGTTTAAGTCACAATATGACGGGAGCGGCTCTTATGGGACATTAGACCAGCGTTTTGAAGCCAGTATGTAAGAAAATTCTATTGTAAGCTCTTGAGATATTATTTGGTGGCCCTGACAAGGGCCGTTTGGTTTTATGTCAGTATGTAGGAAAATTCTCTTGTACACTCTTTATAACTCTTTGGTGGTTCTGAAAATGCCCTTTTGATTTAAATGATGGCCTAGAAGATAGTTGAGGATCTGTTAGGGAATATAAAATTATTAAATTAATGATAGTTTTGATCATTCTTGTAATCATAATCGCTTGACATTACTAAATGTTTATTCGTCGAAAATCAAAATCGTTGGACGGTGGTTTCAGAAAAATGCATCATATTGCTGGCATTGCAAACGGTGGTCACGGACGAAGGTTAAAGCGGCAGAATCTTCATCACAACTAGTTGTTTGATCACAGTTCAAAGCCAAGTCGAGATAAAGGTACTTCTTCATGAAATCAATGAAGGGAAGTTTCTCTGACGTTGGAACAGTGATGTTAAAATTGCCAGTCACGATAACTGGCATACCTTTTCTGATGTATTTCACCAGGTTGCGTGCAATATAATATTTAATCTGTTTGATTGTGAGACCTGGCAAAAACATATATATATAAAGCCTGTTGAAGTGGCGGACTTAGTCCGTGCTTTAACCTACCCCGCAGTGGGATGTTAGGCAAAAATGTCGTTGGTTCGAGTACCACTGTACACATGCCCTTTTCGCTCAATTTTCCTAAAACATCTGCTATGTTTCCGAGCCTGCCGCACACTAGCGGAACTATCAAAAACTTTCTCTTCATATCTTTCAATTCTAGCAAAAAACATTGTTGTTCACTCTTGGTGCCTCATGGTGACGAGCGAACATCTCCTTCAACATCATATATAAAGTGTTGAACAATATATCAAACAAACAAACAAACAAACAAACAAACAAACAAACAAAGAAATATAATTATAAATCATACCGGGTGACATGAAAATCGAAAAAAGCAACGTGGCTGTGTCCCGTATAACTAGCTCTGAAGCGCAGACATCGCCATATTGATCGGCTACTCCCATTTCCTCGTCGTATGATGCGCAAAGTTTCTCGATGATATGCGGTTTATTTCATCGCTCCGGGCATTTATTTATATTATCGCTCCGGGCATTCGGCTATATTCGGTATACTATACAGAATATAAAGCTACTTTATAACATCTAAATGACTTTCTCATGTGATCAATCGGCCATTCCATTTCAAAACATTAAAATTCCCACTATAACATCAAAACATTAAAATTCCCACTATATCCATTGAAAACTTTTATGTTCTACATTTTACTATGTGATGAATACATTATGCCAAAGTTGGGAATATAAGGTTAAATGCGTACCTAAAATATGGTCTATGGTTTTCTTGTGAAATTATTATCCATGTTTCTATGTGAATATCAGGTAAATTAGTGAATCCATTATGGCAAAAACGTTAAGGAAATCGAAATAATATAAATATATTAGATCGCGCAGAAGAAAGAGAGTGAGTTTTATAAAATATCATCATTCTTTGCAATGGGTATGCGAGAAAAGGTTGGTTAATATATGATAAATTCTTATAAATATAAAATAAACACCTGAGAAAATAATCACGCATTTAAACATGTTCAGCGCATTAGTTGTATCGACATCAGTTGTAGGCTCATATGCAGTAAAAGCATGCTGCGCATTTCATCACCAGAATACAATTAATACTATGTTGAAATTTATTAAAACAGGGAACGATAACATAGAAAGATATTCAATTGCTGTGATGACATGCACTTTTTCAAATTGATTTAAATTTAAAAAATATCAATTTCCTACCTCGAGCTGAAGGACCTTCTCCAGCGTACGAACTAGTTGTTGGCAACGCATTACCTCTTGCTGTTTTCAATTTCGCCCGATAACTACGAGCTCACTCGGCATCGGTGCATGGTCGCTCTTTATGCGCTTCCTGAATCTGCGCAAGCGTTTTGGATTAAATCGATTAGGCATTCTCACTTTCACTATGTTTCTCAAAAAGTTTTTCTTCCTAAAGGTACCCAAATAAAAAATTTGCAAGTTTTGCCAATACCACTGGCTGCCAATCGACAATTTGAAACGAGAATCCCAATCAAACAAACTCTCAAGCTGAGAATATTAAATTAAAAATAGCAAAGATGGATTTTTATCTGGTAGGATTTTTCGGTGAAAATTAATCAAAGCACCGGCAGGCTTTGATTTATTTTCACTGATTTTATGTATCCGCTGCATAGCACACTGTTGCCTAGTAACGACTTGGCAAAATCAAATTTGACTGCCAATCGATCGAAATGTTAAATAAACTCTTATTCAAACAGCTCTCTTAAATTATATATTGAATTGATTTATTGATTCATCGCGGGTTGCTCCAACCAGCTAGGAAAATAATTTCACCGATGGAGAATTGTCCTGCTTGCCTTCCAGGCTCTCTTGCAAACTGTAGCGTTTTTGTAGTCGTGACGAACAAATCGGCTCTAGATTAAATGGCTTACAAACCGAACGAAATATTAATTTAATTCTTATATAAACAACAATCTGAACTGGATTGGTTGTCCTCAAAAGGACAGATAATCTATTAGTGGGTTGCGCCAACCAGTTGGGTAAAATTTTCCCGGCGGCTCGCCCTCCATGCAGGCGTTTTTGCAGTTGCGGCGAACGAATTGGCACCATGATATTAGGCGCACAAACCAAACAAAATAAAAGTTTAATTCTTGTATAAACAACTCATTTTATTAAATTGGTTGTCCTCAAAAGGACAGTTTATCAATTTATGGATTGAGCCAACCAGCTGGGTAAAATTTTTAGCGACGGCTCACCCTCCATCGAGCACCGAATTAAATTAAAGATGGCACGAGCACCGAACTAAATCTTTAATAAACAACTCTTTTATTTTAATTTATTGTCCTCAAAAGGACAGATTATTTCCACCTACTGCTTACTGCTGCTCGCCCCCAAGGACGCTTTCCCCCAAACAGCAGCGTTTTCGAAGTCGCTGCGAAACAATCGACACGATGAGGTAAGATGGCGGCTTGCACACGCGATTGTGCGCCCCCATAATCTGCCATTTTACCTCATCGCGACGATCGCTGTTTGGGAGAGCTTTGGTACTTACCACCACCAGCTGCTAGGCGAGCACCAGCTGCCTCTGCGACTAGCTTCGCTGCCGGACGAATGAAGCAGCTGCGACCAGCTGCCTGTGACCACCTACCAGCTCCGCACAGCTTCAATGCTGCCAAACGAATGAGGCAAAAATTTTCCTAAGTGTGCTTTCTCAACTGTATGCGAGACGTACATGGAGAGACGCATGACATGATTCGTTAAAGTCCCTCCCTAATACAAAGAAAAAGTAAGTAAATTTACTCTGCAAAATGACATGATAAGACATCACCTTATATTTGCGTTATTTTCAATAGTTTACTATTGTTTGAGAATATTGTTTGACAATTGAACTGGAGCGCGGTAAAATTTCCAACCGATTGAAGAAGAAATCATGTAAATCTATGGTGGATTTTTTGAGTTATTCGCGTACAAAACGTACGGTTTTTCGTGACGGTCGCAATATTTTAGATTTTCATTTGACACCCTACCCTTGCCGTAAGACGTAGTCTACGTCAAAAATACCTTGTGTGGCAAGCAATTTGCACGTGTGGCAAAGAGAGTAAATCTTTCGTCACTACAGGCACAATCAACAAGGAGATGTATCAGAGAGAGTGTCTGCAGAAGCAATTGCTACTCTTCATCAAAAGTCACAAAGAAAAACCTTTGTTCTGGCCCGATTTGGCATCATGCCACTATCAGGGTGGCCACACAATCTTAATTTAAAAATTCCCGCATTTTTCCCGCATTTTCCGAATTTTTTTCAGATTTTCCCGACTGGGCAATAAGTGAATATAAGTGGGATAATTAGGTATTTTTGAAGTTTTCGAATAAATTGTTCAATTTGGAATGCTTGAGGCAAAATGGCCAAATGACGGATATCAGCCGTAAATCGGGCTTTTTGTGGATTGTGTAACCTTTTTTGGTCTCGCATTTTGCAATCGAGAACAAAAATTACTCTATAAAAGTCATTGATCTTTCAAGTTTCTAGAAGCATCGAAGATAAATAGAAAAGCGTTCAAGGTTTTCAAGTGTAAAATGATGCAGGCTATCCTCGGTGTGAAATTCAAATCATTTAAGACGCAGATACAGGGTGCAAAACAATTTCCACCAATTTTACAATCGAGTTGATGGTTAAGCAATTAAAAGCGCAGACTTTTATTCACATCCAGACATTTTTCATCCATTGAAAAGCCTAGCTTTATCGCCGCATTTCCGTGCGACAGGATCAGCACCTTTTTAGGACATACGGGATCAAGTCCCTATCACTTCGATATTTTCTGAGCACAAACCTCAAATATTATTAGGACTTCAGGCGTGAAATTTTGAGGAATGGTTTGCTCCACTGGAGCATCCATTGGTTAGCAATTTGAGCGTTGTTTATTTTATTTTGTTTGCAATGTTTAGTCTTAAAAAGGTGAAGTGATAATTATCCTAACCTAAAAATCATATAGAGAAAGGACTCCCTCCCGTTTCATCTTAAGCAAATGTTGTTAAATTTTGTCAGCTTCTTCAATCAGTTGTAACCAAAATTTGTCAAACGCTGTTCTTTTCTCTGGAATCCGGCAAGCAACGTCTTTGAAAACGGCATCGAGCACAGGTGCCCGAATTCTTCCTTTACTTTGTCAACAAATGCAACACTCAGATGGTCTTTATCTACGAACGCTTTTTAGCTATGTCCGTATAAGTGAGTAATAATAGCAGAATGGAGGTGAATTGCTGCTCCATGTTGTTTTTGCTTTCTTTTATCTTTCTCCATAACGGCTTTAACTAGGCCTGCCGAAAAGAAACGGAGCCATAAGAGACTCGTTCTGGTATTCCGTGATGACAAAATTCAGCTTTGGTCCCAACATCTTACCGCATCAGCCACAAGAGCGATCACTTTTGGTCGGAATACCGAAGAAAAGCTCAGTTTTTTTTTCATATTTAGTCTTTTTAACAGGGATTATATAAATATAATGGTGTGATTTTGCTGATAATGATTATTCAGGTTGTTGACGTTTAACGGTTGAAAGATCAAAATTGATAGCAAAAATGTATTCTTGTGACATTAAAATTACAACTGATCCTACTATCTGAGCAATGAAAAACGTCAATTTGCTGTACGTTTTTTTCCTTTTGGTAGCAAAATGAGTATTCCAGTCGATCTTCTGTCAGGACAATGAAAACAACTAGATTTTTCATAGAAAAAAGAACGCAAGATTACAGCAAGATGGAAACAAACTTGATTTTAAATTTGACAATTGTGAAGTGAAATCAAATTTTGATTTTAATTTTCTGTTGAGATTGAGATTAGTTTTGGAATTGCATTTCTATAATTTTAGACTTCGGGGTTCCAGTCAAGTAAAATGAAAAACAAAAGCAAGTCTTGTGCAAAACCTCACCTGTCAGAGCCATGTAGTCAAATCTTCTAAGCGGTACTTTTTTAACAAGCTGGACAAAACCAGCAGAAAATTATCCACATGCCAATCTTTGTTGCTTGAAGGAATTGTGTACGACATGCTAGCCGCAGTTAACGATATTGAGGATTTCACAGCCACGACTCGTTTGGCGATTCCTGATTTCCCAAGTCAATTGTTTGAAAGCCTGCCAGTTGACAGCCGGGCCACCAATGCTGGATTTGCAGAAAAACACTGTTTCAATTCGATAATGAGACCCGTGGACCGAGTAGATGACAAAAGCTCAACTCAGTTCTATAATTTGAAAAAGTTGTGAGTATAGCTCCGGCCATATGACAAAAATTCCCGATTGAATTTGAAAATCCCGACTTTTTCCCGCATATTTCCCGATGATTTTGGATTACCGCATTTTTCCCGCATTTCCCGATTTTCCCGAGTCTGTGGCCACCCTGCACTATGCTAAAACTGTGATGCAGTGGTATCAATCAAATCAAGTGAACATTGTACCAAAAACCTCTAACCCACCAAATTGCCCAGAGCTACGACCAATCGAGAGATATTGGGCTCTGATGAAGCAGAAGCTTTCTGGAAAGAAGCAAGGAATCAAAGACATCAAACACTCCCAGCAAATTTGGACAAAGACGGCTTCTACGATTTCTGAAGAGTCTGTACAAACCCAAATGGACGGAGTTAAGCGCAGAGTTCGAAAATTTTATGCAAATACCGAATAACTATGTTTTGTCTTCACGAATTGTTAAAACACATCCCATGAATCTGAAATAAACAACTACGACGGAAGTATAATGCGAAATTTATGTTTTATTCATGTTTTGAGGTGTCCGGGTTATTGCGAATACAGACCTTATTACAAACAGAAACCTTCTGACTTCCTTTAACTCTCCAATCGCATGATTCAGCTTAGAATGAATATAGGAAATCGAGATTAATATAGGAACGGTTGCCCTATTCGACAAACGACATCGAAAAATCATATCCGCTTCTCACAAACACAATCAATGTGCACGCCTGTGGAAAAAAAGTGTGTAATTCATTACATTTTTTTTCTACAGTGTAAGTGTTTCGTCGACAATAATTCGGTCGGACCGTGTCAAACCAAGTGAATGTAGATAAATCGTGTTTTAATTTAAGAACATTCCGAACGACGGCGTGGGTCAGCCTGGTTTGATATCTTTATTACACTACACAATTCTTCCGAGGGAAACGTAGAGCAACAATGATGAATAATGCGCCCCGTCCGAGACGTCACCATGGTGATGAAAAATATTTGGGAAGCCAGAGCACATCACCAGCGAATGGACCCATTAAGCGATGCATCCTTACGGGATTGTCGGTTACGATATTAATTGCAGTTTATTATGACGTTTCAGCACTCAACGGGACGCATTGAACGAGGGTGTGGAAGATCGCTCGTTAAGTGTATCGTTAAAAGTGCATTAAAAGATGTTGCCCTGGCGACGACGAAGACGACGGAGACATCGTCGTTATTGTTGGCCCTGGGTGGGTTTGGTTCGAAGTTAAATGTATCGATACCGCCAACAGTGACTAATTGCTTCAATCTCGACTCGGCCCGACGGGTGCGCGTGAGCGTCGTGTGAGATGGGAGAAGATCAAGTTGAAGATCAGAGATTTGTCTGTCGTTCGCAGTGCATCGAGGTGCAAGCCAAGTTCACTCCGTCATACTGTGGCAGACTCGGTGACAAATTCACCCGCTTTTATCTGACATCGCACGGTTCCTCCTGTCACTCATGCTGCGTGACAGCATGTTGCAGAGCGTCAACCTTAATTTGCATTCGAAAGCAGCAAATGGATATCAGCTTAGCGTGTTCCAAATTCTCAGACGTTGCAATTTTAGATTTCGGTGTTCGGATTTTTTCTTCTCTTACCTTGGAATGAAAGATTCGTGACATTTTGGATAGACGTGAACGGCAATTAGCTGTAGCAGACAGCAGAATGCGTCGTGCGAAGAAAACAAAACAAAACACCAAGAGATTGCATTCCCAGGTTTACTCGCATTTTTCTATCGTGTTGAGCACATTCCACGGATTTCATGCATGGTTCAGCATACAAAGAAAATCGTTTCCTAATTCCCAATGATCTTTGAGCGTTTCTCGCACAATAGTAACCCGGTCGAATCCGAACAATGGAGATCACTGCTTCAGAGTTGCCACCCGGCTGCCTCCACATATGAGCCGTGATCGCGAGCGGCACACCAGCGATAATCAACAACGATTAATTTGGTTGCAAAAAAAATAACCACAACAAACTTTCCGCTTTCCGCCTTGTTACGAAAGTTGGATATTTTTAAACCTGCGGTACGCCAAGCCGATCGATGACGAGAAAAAGCAAAACTCCCAGCACTTTCAGCATCGCGCTCTTCGTTTGAAAAGTCAAAACAAAACAAAAGAACTGTAAATACGATCATTCTGATCTGGGCCCTGCCTGCTGCGATCAGCTGGTGGTCAGCGTACGAACTAAGCGCTTCGGAATAGATAGTTTATGTTATGGTTTCAACACTTGAACAACACAATTAATATATCGAAATACGAAAAAGTGTCGGCCCAGTTTTACCGAATTATCCATCAGCTAGATACCGCCATTATTATTCGGCAAGCACGGGCACGCGACGATGGTTCGACTAAACTGGTGCGGGTAACGTGGGATTTGACAGAAAGCAAACAGAGCGGAGCCATCGCCGATGTACGTACCTAGTTGTTGGTAATCATCTTCGCCATAAATTGAGCAAGTTCAAGAACTCCATTATTTTTTGTTTGAAAACATAGCCTACTTGAAATAGTCGTAGGACGTTCTGTGAAAAGTACGAGAAATGAATGCACGGTGATGTGAAATTGGTACAAAGCAGGTCACGTTATTCTTCAATAGGTTTGCATGAATAAAATTAACGGGTGGCAACTAAAATTTTGGGATTTTTTTTCTAAACCTGTCAAAAAAAAAGACAAACATTGAAGAATGTTCTGATCTGATTTATTAAATTTAACACGTACGTCCCCAATCCCTCTGACAAAGAAAAATTCTAATTTAAAATTAATGATACTACATCGTTAGCCATTGGATTTTGATGCGATTTTTTGCAATAGATCACAAAACTATCCTAGTTTATGAATTTGTACTGGTTATTCCGAAAATGTCCGTAGTTCGAATTCCAAAGTGGGAATACTGGGGTAAGTACCTTTCCAAGGATGGTCGACAAAATATTTGAGAGGTCATCAGAAGACATTTCTGACCATACTGGCCTCTTAGGGAGGCTCTGCAGGTCATATTCAAATCCTTTTCAAAACCTGGCCTGCGACATATCAAAGTTCATGATTTTGCAAAAAAATGCCTTCTGATAACATTCTGAGCGTGTTTGACCTTACTGGCCGCTTAGGGTGGTCCTGCGAGATTTTGAAATTCTACGGGAAAGTGGCCATAATCAAATTTTTACCAAAACCTGGCTTGCGATTTATTTAACTTTCTGATTTTACAAAAATAGGTTTTTGAAGGACATTTTGCGGATTCCTGACCATACTGGCCACTTAGGGAGGCACTGCAAGAACCGAGTTCTTCCGGAGAAGTGGCCATATTCTTTTTCCAAAACCTGGCTTGCGACACGCCAAACTGATTTTGCAAAAATAGGTCTTCGAAGAATATTTTGAAGATTCCTGACCTTACTGGACACTTGGAGAGGCCCTTCAATATCCGAGTTCTTTCGGAAAAGCGGCCATATTCAAATCTTTCAAAACTTGTCGTGCGACACTTCGAACTTCATGATTTACCAAAACTGTGTCTTCGATGGACATTCTAAGGATTCCTGATTGTACTGGTCACTTAGGGAGGCCCTGCCGGATTTTGAGTTCCTCCGGGAAAGTGGCCATAATCAAATCTTTTTCCAACTCAGCTTGCGTCATATCAAACTTAATGATTTTGCAAAACTTTGTCTTCGGAGGACATTCTGAGGGTGTTTGACCATACTGGTCACTTAGGGTGCCCTGCGGAATTTTGAGTTCCTCCAAAACGGTGGCCATAATCAAATTTTTATCTAAACCTGGCTTGCGACATATCGAAATAATTTTGCAAAAATATGTCTTCGGAGGACTTTTGACCATTCTGGTCACTTAAAGAGGACATGTGGGATCCGATTTCCTCCAGAGAAGTGGCCATATTCAAATCTTTACCAAATCCTAGCTTGCGACATGTTAAACTCCATAATATTGCAAAAACCGTGTCTTCGGAGGACATATTTTTAATTTCTTACCATACTGGCCACTTAAGGTGGCACAGCAGGATTTTCAGTTCGTCCGGAAAAGTAGCCATATTCAAATTTTACCAAAGTCTGGCTAATGACGTATCAAAATTCAAGATTTTGCAAAACATGGTCATCGGATGGCATTCTGAAGATTGCTACTAGCTATACTGGCTACTTAGAGTGGCCATATTCATATAGTTACCGAATAGGAAATTTTGAAATAATACACCTGAGAATAGATTTTTTTTGCATAACGAAATAATTGAGTAAACATGTCATTTTCTTTGTTGTTGTCTACTATTCCGCACGCCCTCTCAAGGTGGTCAGTATGGTAAGAAATCCTCAGAATGTCCTCCGAAGACAAAGTTTTTCAAAACCATGAAGTTTGATATGTCGCAAGCCAGGTTTTGGAAAAGATTTGATAATGGCCACTTTTCCGAAGGAACTCGCATCCCGCAGTGCCTCCCCAAGTGGCCAGTATGGTCAGAAATCCTCAGAACGTCCTCCGAAGACCTATTTTTGCAAAATTTTAAAGTTGCAAGCCAGGTTTTAGTAAAACTTTGATTATGGCCACTTTCCCGGAGAAACTCAAAATCCCGCAGGGCACACTAAGCGCCCAGTAAGGTCAGACGCCCTCAGAATGTCCTCAGAAGACAAATTTTTTTTTTCAATATCATGAAGTTTGATATGTCGCAAGCCAGGTTTTGAAAAGGATTTGGTATAGCCACTTTTGCGGAGGAACTCGTATCCTGCAGGGTCTCCCTAAGTGACCAGTATGGTCAGAAATCCTCAAAATGTCTATTGATGACCTAGTTTTGGTAAATCATGAAGTTTGCTATGCCGCATGCCATGTTTCGCATCTAAAATCTACGTATCTTCTTAATAAATTAAACTCACATTCTACGTGAAAATCATGTAAATGTTACGTGATTTTTCACGTAAAATCCACCTGATTTTACTGAAGAAAATTTGATTACGTGTTCAGGTGGAAGATACGTGAAATTTCACGTAAAAATAACGTGTCGATTTTTTTTAGTGTAGCCCTGTTCATCGCCGTCTTCAGCGTCTTTTTCGTCACTGATTTGAGTGTCCTCGGTACCTTGTAGTTTCTTCAAATTCAGCTTCAGCCTGTGCCAGAGGGATTCTAAGAATTTTTTGGACACCATCTTTGAGACTTTGACGACCAATAGCTCAACCAACTCTTCATCTAGGTCAGCCATTAACCAACAAGTCGAGTTATTAGTACGAGACACTGAAGAAGTCTGCACATTGTAGACGAAATACGCGTATCTGTCGAAGATAAGCAAAGGTAGTTGGAATTAAATGGAGATTACTAATTTTTCTTCTAATTTATAGCAACAAGTTTACGTCAACCATTGTCTGCAAAACACGGCTACTATCATTAAGCCAAAAGTACACGGGTTCTGTGTTGTTTTGGCCTAATTTGGCGTCTTGCCATTATAGTAAAGCGAACCAGGAGTGGTACGCAGGAAACAACGTTAACATTGTACCAAAGGACTGTAATCCTCCAAACACCTCAGAGCTTCGTCCAATTGAAAAATATTGGGCCATTGTGATGCGGAACCTTGGGAAATCTGAAGGAGAGGCAAATAATGAAAGATTTTGCAAAAAGTAGAAAAATGCTTCCAGAAAGGTGACTGAGGACATTCTGCAGAATTTAATAGATGGTATCAAACGAATAGTTAGAACCTACGGATATAACAAGTCAAAATAATAATATTTTGATGTAAATGAGTTATAAATTAACTTTTGTTACGACGATTTTTTTTCGGATTTAGTAACAAAAAGAAATAATGTTATACTGCCAGTTTTTCTTTGGCTAGATTTGAGAGGCGCATACCAATGATTCCATGTTTAGTGTTCAAGATGGCGATGAATGAGAACCATGTGCTGAAGCGGATTTTGTCCGGAGGTAAGACAAATCCGGACTTGTCAATACGGAAGCTTGAGAAAAAATTGGATTTACGTGAATCCACTGTTCACGGTGTGCTCAAATCATTTTCGGAACAATGGACGTGCTGATCCTGTCATGGCCCAAAAGGTGAAGTAGCACACTACGGCCAAGTAGCACACTACGGTCAAAATTAGTTGCAGCAACTTGATTATGACTTAAACAAGCAACATTCATGTTGTCTCAACCGAATAGGAACAAGTGTGCTACTAGGGAGGATATTGAGGCAAAACTTGAATCTCTTTGATCGAACGGTTGCGCGAAAATTAGGGGTGATACATGGTTTTGTTCCAAAATCAAAACCGCGTTTGTGGCTGAATTCGTATTGAGTGAGAACAGTTCCAAATGGCAACGTCAAATAGAACTTGACAGCATAATCATGGGTTCGGCTTTTGAACTGCAAATATTTGAAGTAGTTTTCATTCGTTGTTAAGGATGATGAAACTTATGTCCTGAAATGATTTCAAGCTGGTTTTCTTTTGCTGCTATAGCATTTCAGGAAGAAGAAGGCATCGAATAGGTATAGTTTTAGCATCAATCAACAAGGAGATTTACCAGAAAGAGTGCCTGCAGAAGCGATTGCGACCCTTCATTAAAAACCACGAGGACTAACTTTTGTTCAGGCCCGGTTTGGCATCAGTGATGTCTATATCCTCATTGTGGTAATTTTAATTTTTCCTCACACTCTTCCGACCTCAACGAGAGCTCTTCTCCCTTGTTTATATTCACCACCGTGTTTGCATGCGTGTACCCGACCAAAAGGAAACAACAAAGATATTTCAAGTTTATGTTATTCAAAAGCTGAACGAGAGTAAATAACAGAAATTATAGCAAAACTATGGGTACTAGATATAACATTAAAAAAACACTTTGAAACTGTGTTGTTATAATTTTGCAATATCTTCTCGGCCAGAAGGGTATAACATAAAAATAACAAGATTATAACAAACCTTGTAACGACTAACTGATTATGATATAAGTTTGTTAAAGACGTTTTAATCTGGATAATTGTACAACATACTTATAACAAATTAAAATATAATGCCGTGCAAGGCACAATCTGCGAAATGAAATAGAATAATTCTAACAACAGCTGAGACGATTTTGCTACACCGTAACAAAACTGTTATAAAGTTAATTTTGTTTATGTTATATCTATAACACAGTTAGCTATAATTTTGTTACCTCTGAGGATTTTTCGTTACAATTTCTGTTATTTTAGCTACATCCGCGATCTAAATTCCAACAACCTCTGTAATAAAAACAGCGTAACTGAATAACAAAACTTGATATAATTTGGTTGTGCCCTTTTGGTCGGGATATCAGCTAGTGTTAGAGCTAATTTATTTCTTTACGCATAATCTGATATATGTATCCCAAGTAGCACACTAGGGTGATAATTAGATGTAGTAACTTGATTTTGACTTAGCAAGTCATATTTATGTTATCTCAACCGAATGGCAACAAGTGTGCTACTAGGGATGTTACACAACTATCCAGATGAAAATGTCTTTAACAAATTCATATCATAATCAGTTAGTTGTAACAAAGGTTGTTGTAGTTTTGTTAGTTTTATGTTCTTCTCATACGCTTGTGGTCGGAGCTCTTGGATATAAATAGCTTTTATTCACACAACACTCAATCGCTCTAGAATGAGAAGAAGAGCTCTCAAATTCACAGAAGCGAATGCAGATAACTTCCATGACGCGTGCGCCCCAGTGAGCTCACTGGCGTGGGCTCTCCTGCTTATATACAGCAGTGATTGCAAATTCGCTTTAACGCTACATAACAAAGGAAGCAAGAAGAATGTTTCTTCCCGCTTACACCAGTGGATCACAGAAAGAGCACTTGCGCATCCTCGCACAAGTGTACGCGGCAGCGGCAGCTATCGCAGGCAAGAGTACGTGGGCGAAAAAAAGGTGAGAGCACGTGAGAGCGATCATTTAAAAAAGAGAGTGATTCACTCAATCTCATTACAGGCGCACAATTCCACTCTGTCTATTTACCACCGAATAAGAGAACACTGCGCTGTATCTGCGATGCGTTATGGGTGTATCCTCTGTGAAGGTAGAATTCTTACGCGATGGCGTAACATCAGTGCGAAATGCCAATTATGCTAAAACTGTAATGGAGTGGTACGAAGCAAATCATGTAAAAATTGTATGATGTATGATACGTACTACCACCCATTGTAGCACGGAAGCTAAGTCCGACAGCCATAGGCTCACCTCTCTGTTAAACTTGATCAAGCTTTAATAACCACTGATTATCTTCATCATCAGCCAAAAACTGATTAGGTGGATCGATAGGCATCATCACTTATACTTATGCACAGGGATGTAAAGAATCTCCTTCCAACAACAAGATTGAACAATGTGTCATAAGAGTGATATCTAACTTGAGTATGCCCCAATGGGCAGGGAAAAGAGCCCACCCTCTATTGACAAGCTGTTAGTAATGGGAAATTGGCATTCCCACTCTCCCCATCCAGAGTGATAAGGAAAATCAAGTGAATATTGTACCAAAAACCGCAAATCATCCCAATTGTCCGGAGTTACGTTCAATCGAGAGATATTGGGCTCTGATGAAGCGGAAACATGTTTGGACAATGACGGCCACCACGGTACCTGAAGTGCATGTACAAATGAATGGAGTCAAATAACTTAAATTGACTTAGTGAATTGTTAAATCATATCTCATGAATTTGAATACAACAAAACTTGAAATATAATTCGGAAATTGTGTTTAACTTTTGCTTTGAGGTGTCCAGATAGTTGTGGATACAGACCGTACGACAAAATTGATGGAAAACTTTAATAAAACTTGATTGTCATGTAGCATTTAAAGGAGTTTTATTCAAGAAGGCTTATCTTTTCCAAAACCGCCATAAATCAATATAAACTTATCATACTCTTCAAAAAAGCCGTTAAGTATTTTGCAAAACATTTTGGGTTTGACTGCGATAAAATCATCAGAAAATATGGCAGAATGGCTGCCATATTCGGATACCAACAACAAATAAAATCTTGTTTTTCCATGATTTGAGGGTTTTGAATAATATTCAAAACTTGAGAAGGAAACACAATCTGCTGAAAATTTAAGTTAAACAATCTAATTCTTTCTCAAATTAGGAAGGTTAAAAAACAATTGGAATATTTTTTTTTCAGACTTTAAAAGTGCAGAACTGAACGCCATATGATTTTTTTGTCAACTACATGTTAGAATGCAATTAATGGTGACTATGAGTAAATTCAATTCAAACCATCACATTTATTTGGTTTGGGATGGACAATTTCCTGTCGATTACTAAGTCATAAAAATGTCCAAAAATTTAAAAACAGCATTTTATGATTAACAAACATAAAAATAGTCTCCGTGTGCGGGGTTATTTACGGAAGGAAAATAAAACATTCGAAGATTACGTTATCGGCAAAGCTCATTCAAGTAAGAACACCGACAAAGCAATGATGGTTAAAGCGCTGTGCAAGAATGTTAAACAAATAAAACTGACGATCATTTCGGTTGAGACAGGTCAGGAATGCATGACGACAATTGCATTCTTTGATGTATTCGAAACGTTTTCATCCAATTTTCGACGACAGCTTCCACATAAAGCCCAAGCCCATAGGTAAAACAAGTCAGTCCGCAATACCATCGAGGACGGTATGAAATGCAACAAAGCACCAAACATAACAAACAACGTGCGAGCCAGCCAATCTCGAGTGATGCCAAAAATTTCGCCGCAAACCAAATTAAATTGCGAACGCAATCCGCTGTGTGCGAGGGTGCAATCTCTTCCCCCATTTTGGCATTCGGCATCTGCTGCGGCATTATTACGAGAGCCATCATGTGGCGGCAAGTGCCTGTTTGTTACTGTTACCGATCATCGAGAGACGCAGACAGACGGAGATTACGCGTCGGCTGCTTCACGGTCAGGGACGACGGACAATCAGCTGATTGATGAAACTGTTCCCTTTGGCGGAGAGCGGAGTGGAGCTTGTTTGTTTTGATTCGTTGTTGATTTGTTTTCTTTCTTTTTTTCTCGAGAAGATGGGTTTAAAAATACTCTCAATTGGGGAATCATTAAAAGGTAGTAAATTTCAAGTTGTTTTGATGTTCAATGTTCGAAAGTGAGCATGGACACCGATCAACAAAATCTCGCGCTTCGCATTATAAGGACATAACTGATAGATTTTCCTTGGCATTATTACGGCAAATAATCTAGCTTATGGGTGAAGGATGATTGAATGTCCAAAATAAACATCAAAAGTTACGCAAAACTTTGTTCCGACCAAGATACCTCCGCCGGTTGTTTCAACTTAAATTTAAGTCGAATTCAAATTAGATTCGTCAACACTCCCTAGAAAAGGAAAATAGCTAGCTGGTATCATATAAGTTCCGTTATTCCAGATATCATTTTGATTTCCGCTGTTTTCGCGTTACAAATTTAGCTATCATCATTTGCTAATTTTGTTATAATCTATTATCAATTTTAGAAGACGATTTTTGAATAATGTTACTGAATTCTACCAGTATGCTGACGAATGCTGAATTTTTCCGGCATGTCATGGATTAAAAATTGAGCTTCTCACCAGAAGCACTACTTCAGTTATTAGTGTATGAATCTCACCAGAAGCACTACTTCAGTTATTAGTGTATGAATTTCATATCCTGTTTATAACATAATTTCGAATCTATTTCAATAAATTTGCATCAAAATACAGGATTTATTATTCAGATGTTCGCAGTGATAAAATAAACTATTATTATGATATTCAACGAGTATGTTTTTGTTATTCATTCTGTTATTGTGGCTGTTTACCCAACCAGATGCGTATAACATAAAAATAAGAAAACTATAACAAACCTTGTTATGACTAACTGATTATGGTATAAATTTGTAACACATTTCGTTGGATGATTGTATAACTATAGTATTAAATTAGGATATAATCTCATAAAGAACTGGAAGGGTTTAATAAATAACGAATTATAACAAACCTTCTTACGACTAACTGATTATGAACAAATTTGTTTAAAACGTTTTAATCTGAATAATTGAAAACATAACTGTAAAATTAAGATATAATCCTGTGAGAAAAATCTGCGTAAAGCAAATAAATAAATTCTAACACTATCTAATATGAATTTGCTACATCGTAATAAAACTGTTACAACGTTTGTTTTGTTTATGTAATATCTTTATCATAGTTTGCTATTATTGTGTTACCGCTCAAGGATTTTTGTTACAATTTCTGTCATTTTAACAACATCCGCGATCTTTGATATAAAAATAGCGTAACTAATAACGAAACTTGAAATAATTTGGTTGTTCTCTTTTGGTCGGAATATATTAATTCTAACAATAGCTGTTATTATTTTGCTACATCGCAACAAAATTGTTACAAAGTTTATTTGTTTATGTTATATATATCATAGCTTGCACTATTTTGTTACCCCTTGAGAATTTTATATCGATTCTGTTATTTTAACTACATCCGCGATCTAAATTACTACAAGCTCTGTTAAAAAAACAGCGTAACTGATTGGCAAACTTGAAATAATGCTGTTCTTTCCTTCAAGTTGGGTATTCAGCCTGAACGATAACATATTTGTAATCAAACAATGATATCCTGGTATTAGAATTTGTAATCTATAAGGTGCTAGCAAAGCAAAATTACACACTGTTATCTGTTTTAACTGTTATGAAATGTTATCACTTTTAGAATACTATTTGTGACAAATATAACTAGTTGAACGATAATCTATATATACTTTCCGCGTGTTTGTACAAGAAATTATGATTTTACCATACAAATTTTGTCAGTAATTAGCGAGAGAATTTAATAGCAAATTGATAACCTAATTTGAAACTATTGCAATAAATAATATTACTAACATTATAAGATTAATATTAATAACAAAAACAGTTATTTTTGTAATATTTTGAGAGTTTTTTTTTTGCTACCTCTTCTGTTCGTTTCGCTGTTAATTCAGCCTCAATGATAACAGAATCAGTTATCAAACTATGATAACCTGGTATTACAAAATTTGTTATCAATTTGATTTTATCCTTTGCTCGGGTAGTATTGCTAAAAATTAAGTAAATCTTCCCTGTGTTTAAACAAAAATGTGTTTAAAGAAGGCATTTTTTTTATCTAAGATCCTGAAAAAAGACATATTCTTCAAAAGACCAAAAGAGTATAGCATATCAAAAGGCAAAAACAAAATTATTTCAAGCTGTGTTATTCAGTTACGCTGTTTTTATGACAGAAGTTGTTTGAATTTAGATCGCGGAAGCTGTTAAAATAACAAAAATTGAGACTAAAAATTATCTAGAGGTTACAAAACTATAGCAATGTGCACTATGATAAAGATAAAACATAGCACTATGATATAGATAAAACATAAACAAAACAAACTTTGTAACAGTTTTGCTACGATTTAGCAAAAAATCTTATCAGCTAATGATAGAATTAATTTATTTCTTTAGACAGATTGTATCATGATCAGTTACCAAATTCATATCATGATCAGTTAGTCGTAACAAAGTTTGTTATAATTTTGTTATTTTTATGTTATACCCTTCTGGTTGGGATCCGTACCATAGTTTGCTATTATTTTGTTACTTGTTGAAGATATTTTGCTACAATTTCTGTTATTTTAACTTCATCCTCTATCTTAATTCTAACTAGCTCTGGTATAAGAACAGCGTAGCTTAATAATAAAACTTTCAAATAATTTTGTTGTTTACATCAGGTCGGGATTTTCTCACGTAAACAAATTCTAGTTAAAAGAGTGCTTCAGTTTTTTTTTCATGTTTAAAAGGAGAAACAGAGAGTTTAGTTGGTTTCGATTTCTTTTATTTTTCCAATATTATCGAATAGTTGAACTTGGTGAGACCATTCCAATTATGAAAAATTTGTGCAAGCTTATTTTGATTTACTTTGTAATCGTTGTCAATATTCATTTTGTTTTCTTTGATAGGCTTAAATCTATATCTTTATATAGATAAACATGAATTTCTGTATACATTAATTGTTATGTTATGTATTCTCCGTGCGAGGAGTAACGATTCTGATGTAGAAGGAGATGTTCGCTCATCACTATGAGGCACCAAGAGTGAACAACAATGTTTTTGGCTAGAATGAAAGATGTGAAGAGAAAGTGTTGAAAGGTCCGTCAGAGTGCGGCAGGTAGGAAAATTAACAGATCTTTTTGAAAATTGAGCGAAAGGGCATGTATCCTATGGTACTCGAACCATGGACGTCAATCTTTGCCTAACATCCCACTGCGGGGTAGGTTGTAGCGACGGAACAAGTCCGCCACTTCAACAGGCAAAAATTGACGCATGGAAAGACGCTCATGTACCACTGTGGCTTGTATAGTTTATTCTTAGCGATCTATTGTGTACACTCTGTTTACTGATGCGCACATGGGAGAGGAACTCTCTCCTTTTTTGGGTCTGTTTTGATTCGCAACGACTGACGATCACTAAAGTTCCTACCTGCCGCACTCTGACGGACCTTTCAACACTTTCTCTTCATGAATTTCTGTCTGTCTGTCTGTCTGAACCTTATAGAATCTGAAACTACTGAACCGATTGACGCGAAATTTTGTATTTTCAATCAAGTATAATCAAGCAGATGAAACCAAATTTGGCATGTGGGGTTTTCTGGAGGCAAGAAATGTTTCTATGGTGGTTTGAGACCCCTCACATCTCAAGAAGGGGGGCTCTTATATAATGAAACTGAAAGTTCTGCATATCTCAAGTAAATGGAACAAAATTTGGCATGTGGGGATTTTGGAGGAAAAAAGATAAAGTTACTGTACTCTTTCTTCGGTAGGAGCGGGTATGGGGGCTCATATAAATGAAACACAAATTTCTGCATAACTCGAGAGTTTATCATGTAAATGGAACCACATTTGGCATGTGGAGGTTTTTGAAGGCAAAAAATGTTTCTATGATGGTTTGAGACCTATCCTTCGTGTGGAAGCCCGACCAGAAGGAAACAACAAAATTATTTCAGGTTTTGCTATTCAGTTACGCTGTTTTTATAATAGCGGTTGTTAGAATTCAGATCGCGGATGTTGTTAAAATAACAGAAATTGTAACAAAAATCCTCAAGAGTAACAAAAATATAGCAAACTATGATACAGATATAACAAAACAAAACAAACTTTGTAACAGTTTTGTTACGATGAAGCAAATTCATATCGTTAGTGTTAAAAATAATTTACTTTCTTACGAAAATTGTGTCTCCCAGGGCATTATATTTCAATTTGTTATAAATATGTTATACAATTATGCAGACGAAAATATCTTTAACAAATTTATATCATAATCAGTTAGCCTTAACAAGGTTTGTTATAGTTTTGTTATGTTTATGTTATACGCTCATGGTCGGGAGGGGGCTCTCATACAAATGAAACACAATTTATTTGCATAACTCGAGAACAAATCAAGCAAATGGAATCAAATTTGGCATGTGGAGGTTATTGGAGGCAAGAAATGTTTCTATGGTAGTTCAAGAACTCTCTCTCTTAAGAAAGTTGAGGGGGGGGGGGCGGGGGGCATACAAATGAAACACAAATTTATGCATAAGTAGAGAATTCGAGCAAATGAAATCACATTTGGCAACTGGATGTTTTAGGAGGCAGAATTTATTTATTTATTTATATCGTCAACCGCTTGTAGACTACATATTTACACTTAGTTCTACCATCTTGAAGATCGCTTAGAAATAAAATAATGTCTTAGGTTACTACGTGACATTGTTAAGTCGATTGGATTCACAATGCAGATTATTCATTCGGTTAGTTGGTCCAAATTTCGCATAGTTTGTCCGATTGCTATTTAATGCAAACAAGTTCCGAATCCTCAAATTCCGCGAGGGGGTGTAGAAATTTAGACTACATAATAAGTTAGGGGAGGAAATGCGATGCGATATAATATCGTTAACAAAAGCGATCAGCCTAAATTTACGTAAACGGGTCATGAAAGTTTTGACCAAAACTTTTAATGAAACCTAGCATATTGGTTGCTTTATGGATGATTGTGTTGTATTGGTGGATAAAATTAAGCTTAGAATCTACAATAGCACCTAAATCTCTGACTATCTCGCATGTTTCTACAATTTCAGTTCCTAAAGAAACGGTTATTTGTGGTATAATTCGTTTGCTTCTGAGAGTAAATAAGTTACATTTGTTAACGTTTATTTCTAGTAAGCTGTTTTTTGCACCATATGTCAATTAATAATATTTCGTTTATATAACTTACGTTTATATAAGTTAATAATATTTCGTGTATATAAGTTACATGATCTTGATCATTCTTAAATTCCATAAATAGTTTCATGTCGTCTGCATAGATGAGAATTCTGACCTGCTTAAGATTGTAAGAAATATCATTGACAAACAGGATAAAAATTAGAGGTCTTAGATGTGAGCCTTGGGGAACTCCAGATAATACATAAACTGGGTGTAACTTTTTTTCCATTAAAACTGCCGATTTATTAAATACGATTGTATCCATTTATAAAAATTATCCTCAAATCCTATTTTTCATAACTTGTAGAGTAACGGAGGAATGTCAATGCGATCACAGACCTTGCTAAAATCAGTGTACAGCGCCTCGACATGGTTGCCATTGTCCATTGCATTTAATGAATAGTTCACGAATTCTAACAAACTTGTGGAAGTTGAGCGTCCTTTGAAGAAAAAAAAACTTGCTGCGAATTTTTTATAACATTTTCTACTTGGCTAAACAGTTTTCTATTGACGATAGCTTCAAAAAGCTTTGGGATGCTAGACATACTAGCAACCTGACCTGACCTGAATCAAGTGACAAATTGGAGAGCAAAAATGAACGCGGTTCGTTCAAATGCAATATTTATTTGAGAAAGAAAGTATATTTATATTTTCCGGAACAGTCTATATGTGAGATTGCAAAATCAAAAAGTCATATTATGGATGCTTATCTATGATTATAAAACATCAACATTGATTATTGATTATTCGATTGTGTTAGTTGAGAGGTTCCTAGGGAGGAGTAAGCCTGTATTAAGTTTGAATAAATTAAACAACAGCCTACTATTAATGTTCATCCTATGTAGTTGAAAATTTTCAAGAATGCAGTACATTTTCGAAACATAGCCGGAGAAACAAGGTGTGGCATATTGTATGTGTAAAATCAAGACTGATCGAAGAAAGACGTAGACCATTGCCACTTTCCGGCCGTCGTGGTTGTTAGCAATCATACAGCATCATCCTACTCACGATTCTGAAGCGTCTACATCGAATGAAAGAAATGGGGTCCCATAATGGCCGATGACAAGCTCGTCTGGTGTAAAATACGATACCTTTGGCATCCTCTCGGGTTTCTCCTATTCAACATTCGGATGTGGTGTCGTATCCGAGTGTGATGATCTTGGACGTTTGTTTGCGGTGGAAAAGTAATTGCACTCCGACCATGACGGGAATCAGAAGATCATGGTTCATGATCAAATCATTCCTTTTCATCGTGTGACTTTTCACTAGGACCTTTCTGAGCGCTGAAAACGAATGGTACGGTTAAGTTCGTTCCAACGCGCCATCATAAACTGATTATTAACGAGCACATCGGCTGGTCGCCAATTTCTTTATTACGCGAATCGGTTGAGGACAGCTTAACGACATCATTCACCGTAATTCGATCCGCACAATGTTACACAATGCTTTCCGAATGTCGTCCGGGGAAAACTCATCGTCTTCAACTAGGCACAAACTCGTCCAAGATCAACCAGCAGGTAGCCATTTATCATTGACATTGAAAAGAAAGAAGAAAAAAACACTCGCAACGTGCGTCGTCTTCGGCTTTGTCGACTGGTACAAATATAGAACACTCGTAACGTGGAATTCCACCCTGCTAGACGAACTGCCTCAGCCGTTCGCCAAAAGATATCATTCAAGGGATTATCACGTTGAAAAACACATGTCGCCGGGGGTGATTAATTTATGAAGCCGAATGATTTACCGGACCACCGGCGGGCAATGGTGCCCGGGAATGCAATCAATCATTGGTGGGTTCTAAATGCAAAGTTGAATTTTTAAAACTATCTGTACTTAAGCTGAATAAAGTTTTGTTGCTATAGTTGGAAAATTCCGACGATTCTAGTGAATAACTACGATGTTCATTTCATTCTTAACTCAACGTGGTGATGAAGCTAAATCGAAGCTTCAAAAGTTATCATTCAGGTGGTTTAAACGTAATAAGATATTAACAGAACAGTGCCGTTGAAGAAGGAAAGGTGTTACCGTCAGATACAAAAATTCCAATCGATTCATCATACAGTAGAAAGAAATCATAAAACATAACTTCAAATTGTTACTGAATTTAATGTTATTCGGCTCCGTTGTTTCAATCAACATTTGAGTCGATCAACTCAGAAATTCGAAAACAATTGTTTTTTTCCCTGAAATTTTGGAACTACCCATCTTCAGGATAATGTGATTTACTAACATCCTAAAGGTTCCAACATTACAAAAAGGAAAGAAAAAACAATTCAATCTATATATTTAGACTTATCTCCCGTCACTCACAAACAGTTTGTAGTTTTTCGTAACTTGTCATGCAGTGAGATTCGAACTCGTGACTTTGGCGTTAGAGGTATGGATGTGAACCACTAGGCCGGGTTATGGTGCCCCGCCACCAATGCAACCTTTCTTCCGCAATCAATTTAATTTTTCCTGGTTTTTTTTCTGGCCTAAAAACATCTTTGTTTCAAAAATATATATTTTTTTTAAATCTCATAAAATAATTGTAGAGATAAGAAAATAGGAAAAAAATTCAAAATAACTCAAGAAAACATGCGAAAAAATCTATTTTATACATTTTTTGCTCAAACATGTCCAACTTAAAAAACTTATCGGAATCTAAGGGACGAATTTTTAGGAACTCGATGTGCTCCCAAAATATACTTACAATATGTTTCAAAACATTCTTTTTGCACATCACAGTGATGCGTTTTATAGTTAGTTTTCAAATTTGTTCATTTGGCATATTCCGAATAGTTCCGAAAAATCATTTGTTTTATATTAAGTATTTGGGTCATACCAACTAAAGTGACCGATAAAAAAAATCGAACTTGTATTCGATCTCAGATTTGAACCAAACTTCGAAGAATTCTTCATTCGACGATACTTAGTTCCATGGAACTACCAAAATTTGTGACGGTTTTCTTAAACATCTTTTTCGATTGCCGTAATTATTATGTCTAAAATAATCTGTTGGTTGGTCATTAGAGCAAATTCAAGAAGAATACTTTTCTTACACGAAAGTGTTGCCAAACATGCTTGTATGCAAAAATATACTTGAACATAAGAATAATATAGCATTTTTCGTCAAATAAGTATCGTTTGAATTGAAAAATAAAAATTTCATCATGTTATTCTGATTTGTTTTACTTAGAAAATAATTGAAACTACAAAGTATTACGTACATTGTTTTGGGGAAGAACAAAAATCTTGTTTATCTACTCTAATTGTTATGTTTTGTATTCTCCGTGCGTGGAGTAACGATTATGATGTACAAGGAGATGTTCGATATGAAGAGAAAGCGTTGAAAGTTTCGTCAGTGTACGGTAGGTTGGAAATAGATCAGAAGTAATGAAAATTGAGCGAAAGGGCATGGTTAAAGTAGTACTTGAACCAAAGTCATTACCTTTGCCTGACATCACACTGCGGGGTAGGTCGTCGCACGGACGAATCCGCCACCTCAGCAGGCAAAAGTAACGTGTTGGTACGCGCTCATGTACTACTGATAGCTTTGTGATAGTTTCTAGCGGTAGTTAGAATGCAATCTGTTTTAATGCGCTAATGAGAATGGAACTCTCTCCTTTTTGAGTTTGTTTTGATTCGCAACGGTTGAGATCATTCTAGCAAACATTACTGTCCACTCTTTGTGCCTCATGGTGATGAGCGAACATCTCCTTCTACTTGTTTATCTGTTTTTTTGTCAAAATAGAGAACCTAAAACTATCATATTTGAATAAACCTACAGAACGCTTCTTGGAGAGAACTATGCAAGAAATCTAAAAAAATAAAAGTGGGGTCTAACGTGCCATTTTTCATAAAAGTTAATCTTTGTCAAATGATTATAATTTGTTTTCAGTAATTCTAGTATCATCGTGTTCCTATTACTTTTTTCACAACGAAAACACTTCAATTTAAATGTGGTTTGGTTCATACGTTCGTGAGATTCAGCATGTTGAAGCAAACAAATGTCTCGAATAATTCATGAACCAATTGTAAACAATGACATTAAACGTTGATTTCTCACGATTCACAATACTCCTACGATCCATTTTTTTCTACCAATTGCTGCAGTTAATTTGCATGAGTATTCTCCGATCCGAGAGAAATCGACGATTAAAGCCCTTGTTTACTATTGAATTCTAGGTCCTAATCAGGAATTCCTCGAAATTTATTAATTTGATATCTATTATTTTAGTATGCTATCTATTTTTTTTGCTATTTACTTTTATTTCCATTTTTGAATGTTTATAACTATTATTCGATAAACTTCCTGACCGTCACTTAAAATATGCGTTCTGTTGTTTTAGCTGTTTATCCCAAGTTATCGTATATGCGATTTTTGTATAAAAAATGATAAGCAATGAAACCCTGCCCTTTGGTTCAGAAAGGGGTTTGAGCGCGTTTTGCCGAGATGGTCACGGCAGATTTCATGTGTGAGTAGCACATCTCACAAGTAAAGAACGGTACATAACCCTAACCAATATTACTTTCAGCCAAACTTTCTAACACAAGGTAAGCAATCAAATGACCACTACAAAATATACTAAATACCCATGACATCATATATAACGGGGAAAGGGAGGGACCACCAGGGCACCCAAGTGAAACGATTTGGATAGGGAGCATGGGACTGCCTCCTCCCTATTGTTAACATCTCGCGGAACGAGGGCGGGCTCTTCGACCCCATCTATTGGGTTCATTCTGTCAATCGAGGGTTAGATGTGGGTGTGAACTTGAATTTGGAAGGAGATTCTCTTCCCTATATTCGTGAGTTTCGCGTAAGTGTCTCTATAATGCAATGATTTATTTGCTCCGAAATATTATACCTCGAGAATAACTCAAAATACATGAGGTTTCAAGTGTAGTCCATGCATAAAAGTTGGAAGAACAATTTAACTTGAAATTTTCAAATCAAATGATACCTATCTTACCAAAAATTTATATTTTTTTGAAATAATAAGAAAACAAACAGTTCTTCGAATACGACGAAGCCTGGAATTTTTAAAAATAAGCGGTTGAACAATTCCTTGTAGTTGGGTAGAAATCCAATAAGGCCGACTGCAAATGGTGTAGATAGAATGATCCTAATGTCATCACTCTTTTTGCAAATATTTATATTTCGCATTAATGCCACAGTTACATAATTGCGGGCCACCCAGTATTATGGAGTGAACAGCTGGTCATCACATAGAGTTTTAATGGCTGCGAATAATCTATTTAATGGCTACAATCTTCTAAATTCGATTAAATACAAAATAAATCAACAACTGGTTCATAATGCTGGGGTGACTGAAGCTCAATTTTCCTTACACGCTTTGTCTGATTTCTTGTTCCGTCGAACTTCCAGAAGTATAGCAAAAACTACCAACGATTTGTTGTCGCAAAAATCTACTGGAGCTTTTGCGGAGTGGAGGATAACCTAAAGTTGAGTTGAATTCTACTTGACAGCAAAGTTAAGATTCCACTGATTGCACTGCACTAATTGCATCTTTGGTCGTCTAATTGAGTAGTAGAGGGAAACGTGAAGGAGGCGAATGAACCACGAATTGCATCAGTTGCAGGGAGAACCTCCCATCGTACATATCGCTAAAATCGGTCGACTACGATCGGCTGGGCATGCCGTAAGAATTTCGGACGACAGCTCTATAAAAATGGCGCGCAACGAGCATGGTGGATTGATTAAGTAGAGGCGACCTGCGGACTCTCCGAAATTGTAACAAACAAATCTTCTAGAGTTAACAAAATTATAGCAAACTATGATATGGATATAACATAAGCAATCTTAATTTGTTAAAAGTATATTTTACAATTATCCAGATCAAAACGTTTCAAACAAATTTTTATCATTATCAGTTAGTCGTAACAAGGTTTGATATAATTTTGTTTTTTTTTTAAGTGATATCCTTCTGGTCGGGAATGGAGACAACTTCTGTGCACAACAGAGGCCACACCGGCCTTGGTCTGATTGGTGAGGTTGGTAAGGTTGATTATGAAGACTAAGTGTTCTGCTGTCATTCAAATATCCGCATTTACATGTTGAATTAAGCTAAGTTGTACAAAATATTTCCACGTTAATTTAAATTGCCAAATACACGCACACTTTGGAATCAACAACTGTTTTGGCGTAGAATCACTGCGTCCACTGAGTTGAACTTTTGTGATACAACAACTGTTAATATACCATGCCTTATTTGTGAAAGACTCACATAATAAATTGTTTTCAAAATAACTTTTTAGAGAGCTTTTTTTTTTTTGTATTTCCCAAACGTACTAGGTACACAGTAGTGGACATTAAATTTGTATACTATCAAACTTACAAGCTGTTTAACAAAGGAGTTCAAGCAATGGCATACAACTTGTGTTCAGAGTTGTTGTGAGTGCCACGAAAGAAGGACTCGATTCACGCCTCAGTCGCTGGAACTTAACTTAACGTAAACTGTAAATGTTCATACTGGTCTACTGGATGTTCTGTGTTGTCTGTTGTTTAGTGTTCAGTGTGCAATATGTACATCTTTTGATTAAAGACGGAGCTAATTGCTTAAAACTACCGGTACTTTATATATCAATAACTAAAAAAGGTGTAAATAAGTGGAAGATTTTTCAGCTATAATATGTACTAAATGATCGCAGAAAACGAACGAAAACGTGCTTAAGCACGGAACCACAGAACTCTACATTTTAACACTTTACAACATTTCTTGCATTTCGGGATCAACCGAATGAAGATCATATTTAATAGATACGAATGATTGTAGTATTTTTCATTTAAATAAATATATACACTATTATATAAATACTTCATGGAAATAAGAGGGACCATCAGGGTACCCGATTGAAGCACTCTGGATGGGGAGAGTGGGAATGCCAACTCCCCATTGTTAACAGTTTGTGAATAGAGGGCGGGCTCTTCTCCGCGCCCATTGGGGCATCCTCATGTTAGATAGCGTGCTCTTTTACCCATTTGTTCAATCTTGTTGTTGGAAGAAGATTCTTTATATCCCTGTGGATACGTATAAGTGATGTTACCTATCGATCCACCCAATCCGTTCTTGGCCCTTCATACAATGGCATGATTAGGATAATCAGTGGTTATTAAAGCTTGATCAAGTCTAAGAGAGAGGAGAGCCCATTGCTGCGGACTAAGTTTACGTGCTACAATGGGTGGTAGTACATGTCATACATCATACTTAAATTCCATTGACAATCTATTGGACGCCTACTATGACACCTAGCGGAAAAAAAACTAAAATCATGAACTTTCTTCATACATTTCAATGATACAAATTTGAACCTACGTTGGAAACGGGTAAATGTTGACCGGCTTGGCTCAAATTTGGACCAAATGCTTAAGTGGCTATGTGATGCGCTGAATTTTAATTATTATTTTTTAAATCCTGGGAATCCAAAAGTTGGCCATAGAACTAACTTCTTATATATGTTCATTGGAATTCTAGTTGATTCCTCAATTTTTAATTTTTAATGGACAGAGGCGAACACATTAGTGTGTGTTATTGTGTTATTATCATATTTCACAAGAATTTTTCAATGTTTCGCAGTACTATTTTCTGCTTTAATAAAAAGTCTATCATTTCTAAAATAACATTGAAAAAGAATTCCAGGAATTTCCGGCTAGGTTCCAAAAAAAAACCATTGATTTCAAACCTTAATTAACATTATGAACTATGATCTTCAGGTCAAACAATTTAGTCTTTGATTCACTTCAATAGAAACCGAAATTTCAACCATCAAATAAAACCTCAACAATTATAATCCATCAAGTACTCCCGAGTCAACATGATGACATCAGCAACATCAATCCTATCAAGTCATAATGTTTCACGATACTCAAGGAAACAATTCCCACTTTGTTTGCTCCATTTTCGAACTTGCTCCATATCGTTTACAGACCACCCCCCGCCACCCATCAACTGTCAGCCGTTGACGCGTAAAATGGGAAAAGAAAATAATGAAACCCCCCTTCGGAAATTTGTTTGGCAAACACATCTGTTGACCTCCTCTCAATTATTATTTAGAATGAAATTTATGCGTGCTATGAATCGTGCGATTACACGCCGTTGCTTCCCATTTTGAATGTTGTTTGCGCTTGCCACCACGCCTCAGCGTGGACTTCAAAAGTAGCAGCCCCAGAAGCTGTTCAATTCTCGATTGGAAACATTCCTAGCCCATTAAAACCGAATAGTGCGTATAGTTTAATGTTTACATACGGCGATCCTTCGGGTCGGGCTATCGAATATCGAAAGTGGCGATAGGTTCTTGAACGAAAAACCGCACTCGATGCGGGGAAGACGGGTTTGGAATGACAGGATTGAAATGCTTTCAAGTTGAGAGCATGTCTATAGTTCCGAAAGAGGCTGGATAGGTTAGGAAGAGCAAGTAGATGAAATTTAATAGCTAACATGCGTTCATTTGAGGCAAGTTATTCGATGAGGTACCGAGTAGCTGGAGGGCAAATCTATTTCCAGTTCTAGCTTGTCAAAGCACAGTAAATAATCATATTCTTGTAGAGAGGCATGCCAGTCGTTGCTTCCGAATAGTGTCGTGAATGTTTGAAGAGCCGCTAACTAACGATGGGTGCTGTTCATTGTTCGATATTTGAATTTTATTACCTGTTTTCATGGCGATGAACGTTCGTTAGTCGAAATTTATCGACCACTGGGTTGGGGCTGGGCTGTCGCATTCGACTTCGTATTCTATAGATTAATCATTTTGGTTGAGATTGGCACAAATAGGTTGCTTCATTTTGGGAAAAAAATAATCATCTATTTGGAGTATATCTAGAGTTGCCCGTAGAGCAAGGCCAAGGAATTTAAAATTAAAATGAACCATATAAGTTCGTCTATTTACTTCATTAGCTCATATCTAGAGGACAAGCATTGGTCTGCTTTGACCCTGCATCAACTGCTGTTTTTCTAAGAAACGAAATTCTTCGACGGCTGCGACAATTACCTCAATTCGCGTGAGTTCTAAAATACGGTTTAGCACGGAATGTTGATTCTCGCCTGAAATTATCCTTAGTTTGCCACTTTTTGATCGTTGCCGATGCGGTGGCCGACTCACCGGCTTAACGTGTAAATACACAATCCATCAGCACTGCTAGCGCAACAGCCTAGCATCATCGCCTGCACTCCAGTTGCATAAACCGACTTGCACTAATTGACGTAACCAGGCCATTCCACGTAAGGTTCATGTCAATTAAGTTTCACTTAATTACTTCCAATCCAACATCGTACCACACAGCGGAGGAAGGTACACTCATGTTAGGAGGTGCTCACCTACTTCACTGGATTGAAACAAAAGGCGCAAGCAGCGTTGAATTTCTTCTAAATTTCCGTCCGAATTTCCGTCTAAAAAAAAGCGCAAGCCATTTGCCAAAAAGAATACACAAAGTGACGCATCGCCAGTTGGCAGCGGTCAGTAACCTAAGATTAGAACGTCACATAGATCATCACGACCCCCTGCCCAGACATCGTCTTCGTCGGTTTTGTGGAGAGCGCTCACTCTTACGCATGGGCGTCATATTTGGGGACATGGCTGTTTTGGTATCTACAATCATATAAAATTCCCTATCGTGGATATAATACAAAAATATAATTAAAATTGATCGATAACAACCGATAACGTTTGCGTACACGTTTTGAATATAAATATTGCATAATAGGCGTCATCAACGGTTATCAATCAACCAATTTGATTATCGTGACGGAAAACATCAAAACAAAAACCTCAAAATGTTATTGTTGATATTGGCTAAGTTAAATAATGCGAGAAATATTGACAGTTTTATCAAGGTTTTAAAGCATTCTTCAATCATCTCTTAATTCAAGTTAATTAACTTTTGTCATTTTGTAGAATGAACGATTTTCAATAACTTATTCGGCCCCCAAAAATTACACCAAGCTGGCGCTTCTGCTTGTACGCCCCCTCAAATTATATTCGACCGACCGCTACTCCGGATTCGACCAATTTGAATTTCACTTCTCCAGGCAAATATATCATCCATAATTGAAACGAATTGACCCTGCTCTTCCCATATACATATAGGAGGCTCTACACAGTTTAAAAGAAACGTGTAATTGCACAAATAGGGAATGCTAGATTTGGCATAAAATCAGGTCTGTGAGCTAAGGGGAAAATTGAATGCGACTGATAAAATTCATCATTTTTATCGGTGTGGTTTCTGGAATCGAACAAAACCTGTCACTGAACATCGCCGATTTCTCCCGATAGCACCCAGTGGATGGGGATTTTCGAACTTATAAATTTTGCCAAACGTCGACGGGCTATAAATCTTCTTGTATAGTAGTCTTCGCTCTGCCGTCGGTAGTTTAAGATCTGTCGAAAAATTAACTGCAACCCATGTCTGCTTTGGACGCCGAATGTCATACGCGATTCGAGCCAAAACTAACGGTTCTTTGTGGGCGTATCAGCGGTTCCCGCAGCTCAAACTGATTTGTGCAAATGGTAATGATATCACCGGGTTGTATCGGTTTCAGTTTGTTTCATTTCACCGCTTCCTATTTTGGAACTGGCTTCAGTATAACCCAAATTTTGCAGATTTCTAAATTCGCGTTAGGCTAACAGATGAAGCTTACCGTTTTATTTAGGAATAATTGAAAAATCCAAGAGAGGATAAATGTATCAATAAAATATAATATTCAGAGCGCTTGACTAATTCTACAATTTAGTCTCACACATCGAACAAACCGAAGGCATTAGAGTGAGTAGTCATTGCCAGATTCAAACGATATATAATTTTTGAATATCAATTAGATCTTACGTTGAATAAAGAGGTGTTTCTGAGAAGTTGTTACCTTGCCACAATAGCTGAAACTTTTACCCACATGAGCATGAGCTTGATTGACCACCCGAGGTTGCTACTCCGTTATTGCCAGGTCAGCTGTTATTACACACCGAACCAAAAGATGATGCTTGGGACTAGCATACATCCTCAATGTGTAAAAACTGGTGATCCCAAACTAAGGCATTACCGGCGCCGTCCTCGCCCGAATGCAGGTCAAGTAGGGAATGGGTAGGAATATGTTGACGTGATACTCGCTTTATTGGAAGCCGAGAACACCTCTGCACTTCCACGAGAAATCACTGGGATTTTGGATAAAATGGTTGGGTTTGCACCGGGATTTGTTTTGGTAAACGGTTTGCTGAATTCAACTGACGTCGGCAGCCAGTAAGATATTTAACTATGAAATGTGAACAAGAAACATAGCTTTTAATCAATAATATTTTTTTGAGTTATTAGCATAAGAATTTAATTTTAAATTGATAACATAATTTGAAACTATTTCAATAAATTTGCTTACAATACAGGATTTGTTATTATGATATTCAATGAGTATTTTTTTGATATTAATTCCATTATTTTGGCTGTTTATTCAGCCTCAATGATAACATATTAAGTGATCAAAAGATGATAACCTGGTATTAAAACTTGTTATCAATTTGGTATAATCCTTTGCTCGGGCAGCTGATGCGATACAGTGTTTCTTACTCAGAAGCTGGATGCCAGGACAGGCGCTGATTGAGCCGCACCTTTTTGGTGGACGCTCAGCATGCATCTCCTCAATCTAGCTGTTGTCAGAAGGACAATAGTGCCCAGGCTGCACTACCAGCTAATTACGCAACCCCTAACTGGCGTCACCTCATGACCCGTGAAAGCTGTAAAATTTCCCGTCGTTCAATTGCAAGCCAAAGCAAGCTTAAACATTGGAATTGTTTGCAATCCTTCATACAACAGACCTGATATCAGGGATATCTGGCTTGCATACATACAAACATACATACATTTATTTGTTCAACATCACATTTAGGATAAGACATAATCAACAATAGTACGCCTCAATACTCGGTTTGCGGCTGCCGCTCATCGTGCTCTCTGCGCTCCACGCGTACTTGAAACATGCCCTGCCCACCGTATCCTTCTGGTTTTGGCCACCTGCTGGAGCTCGTGGTTCATCCTGCACACCGCCGAAGATCGTCCTTAGCACGCGTCGCTTGAAAACTCCGAGTGCTTGCAGGTCCTCCTCGAGCATGGTCCATGTCTCGTGTCCGTAGAGGACCACCGGTCTTATTAGCGTTTTGTACATGGTGCATTTGGTGCGGGGGTGAATCTTTTTAGACCGCAGTTTCTTCTGGAGTCCGTAGTAGGCACGACTTCCACTGATGATGCGCCTTCGAATTTCACGACTCGTATTGTTGTCAGCCGTCAGTAAGGATCCGAGGTAGACAAATTCCTCCACCACCTCGAAGGTATCCCCGTCTATCGTGGCATTACTTCCTAGGCGGATCCGGTCGTATTCGGTTCCGTCTACCAGCATATGCTTTGTTACTTTGATACATTCATCACCAGTCCGACCTTTGCTGCTTCGCGTTTCAGACGAGTGTACGGCTCTGCCACCGCTCCAAATGTTCTTGCGATAATGTCCATGTCATCCGCAAAGCACACAAATTGGCCAGATTTCGTGAAAATCGTACCCCCGTACCCCCGTATCGACGGAATATGATCTGGGATAGCACTTTATAGGCGACATTCAGAACTGTGATCGCTCTGAAGTTCTCACATTCCAAATGATCGCCTTTTTTATGTATGGGGCAGATAACCCCTTTTTTCCACTCCCCGGTAGCTGTTCGGATATCTGGCTTGCATTCACATTAAATCTCGAGTAATTCATGATCAGGGCCTAAAAGCCAATTGAAAATAACAATGAGTTTAAACGTTGATTTCTCAATAATCTCAAAATACTCTTGCGAATTAGGGCAGTCACAAATTCTGAAATCCCCAACTCAACGAAGAAGATAAATGGATTGTCCTACTGCCCTCGTTCCTACTGCCTCTGATCACCCCGACACAACATACATGCATCTATATGAAACTGGTATCAGCGGTTGGCACCACAAACATAGAGCAGTAATTTCTTCATCATGTGGGAGATGACATCCGCACTCCTGCAGCCCTGAACTAATGTCCTGTATTTTTACCTTCAAATTTTACTCTGCACAGCTAACACTGATTGGGTCTAAATCATATAATGGATACGTAGCTGAATTCCTCTTGATAACGTATTGAATCCGAAAAGTTCAAATAGGCAGCTAGCAAACGAGCTTACCTTTACCTCCTGCTATCTGCTACTGCCAGTGCCTTGAATTTTCATAAAATATCCATGAGAAATGAAAATGATTTTATCCCAGTGTAATGATGATGTTTAAAGGGTGATACGGTCAAAATTTGGTCAAGGGAAAACGCGTGTGAATCGGTGAAATCGTTTATTTAAAAAATCAAATTAAATTTTTTTTTCAAGTTCAATTAGTATAAAATTCAGGAAAAATATTCAGTTAGGCTTCCGCTTTTCCAAATCCGAATTGCCGGGCCTTACGCTTGACCCCTGCCATCAGATTTTGTACAGCCACCTTGTCCACCTTCTTCGCCGCAGAAAGCCAGTTTGCCTTGAACTGCTGCTCGTCCTTAGCAGTTTTTTTGGTCTTCTTTAGGTTCCGCTTGACAATAGCCCAGTATTTCTCAATTGGGCGGAGCTCTGGCGTTTTGGGAGGGTTCTTGTCCTTGGGAACCACCTGCACGTTGTTGGCGGCGTACCACTCCATGGCCTTTTTACCGTAATGGCAAGATGCCAAATCCGGCCAAAACAGTACGGAACAACCGTGTTTCTTCAGGAAAGGCAGCAGACGTTTATTCAAACACTCTTTCACGTAAATTTCTTGGTTGACAGTCCCGGAAGCTATGAAAATGCTGCTTTTCAAGCCACAGGTACAGATGGCTTGCCAAACCAGATATTTCTTTGCGAACTTTGACAGTTTCGTGTGCTTGAAAATATCTGCTACCTTTCCCTTCCTTTTGCCGTATAAAACTCCTGTCCCGGAAGCTGCTTGTAGTCGGCTTTGACGTAGGTTTCGTCGTCCATTACCACGCAGTCAAACTTCGTCAGCATCGTCGTGTACAGCCTCCGGGATCGCGCTTGGCCGTCGTATTTTGTTTATCATCGCGATTTGGAGTCACTACCTTCTTGTAAGTCGATAGTCCGGCTCGTTTTTGGCTCGATGCACGGTTGTAGACGATACACCCAGCTTATTTGCGGCATCTCGGAGAGATAGGTTGGGGTTTCGCTTGAAACTACCGGCAACTCTCTTTGTCGTCTCAGCGGCTTCCGGTTTTCGATTTCCCCCGATCCAGACTTCCTGGCTGTCGACAAACGTTCCCCAAACACTTTAATTACATTTGTAACGGTTGATTTGGCAACTTTTAGCGATTTTGCCAACTTTGCGTGCGAGTAGCTCGGATTTTCGCGATGCGCGAGCAAATTTTGATACGCTGCTCTTCTTGCTTGGACGGCATTTTGACAACTGAAGAGTGAATTCCAAAATCAAAATAGGAGCAACATTCTACACACACACACACCTTCAAAATGAGGGGTGTTCAGGTTTTTTAAATGCAAAATTGAAAGAAATACGTCAAGTTGATATTGACCAAATTTTGACCGTATCGCCCTTTACCTTCCCGGTTTTCATGGTTATCGCTCTCACTTTTATGCCAACTGAATTTTGTTTGCTGCAATGACTTCATGGCTCTGGAGAATACTCTGGACTGGAGCTGCCCTTGCATTTTCCGATCCCGACGGGTAACTGATGTTCATTGTGGTTGATTGAATTTCATTTCTGACATTTCGAAATTCGTTCTAAAAATGAACTTGTTTACATAAATGAATATCAAAGCATTTTGAAAATTGAACGTTCGTTCTTCTGGTTACTTTTGTTGTCCTGAGTTATCATTTGATTTTCGCATGGAACTTATAGGTAGTCAATGTTATGTTGCCTGAAAATCCACGCTTTTGAATCTAATGAGCATGACTTTTACCAAGACTGGCTACTGCACGTCGGCTGAACACAAAACTGAGTTAATGGAGTTGAACAAACTACAATTTTCACTTGTTAAATCTTTATTTCACATGAAAAATAAGACGGTGCGAAAATGGGAGCAGAAATTTTTTTGCGTCTCGATTTGAGCACAGCCCACTACGATCTTCACTGGCTGTAACTTTTTACCCACAGGAAAGAAATTAATCAAATTTGGCACAGTTCCACTTAGAAATGTATTGTTTACATCCTGTAAACTGCGTAGTTGTGTGGTATTTTGCGGCCATCATGGAAGTGAGTCATAGAAAATCCGGAGCTGTCCCAACGTGCTTTGAGAAAAAAGCTGCAAATACACTCAGTAGCAAAAACAAAGCCGAGCAAAATTTTGCTTCCAAAAAACGTGTTGTTCAACCTTCTGTTACTTTGTCAATTATCAATATATTTGGCTGAAATTTTGACAACACTATAACTAATGTATAAACCTTATGCGACTAAAATTTTATGTTGATGAAGTTTAATAATTTGAAATTATCATAAGATATGTGAAAAAAGTCATTTTTGACATACCAATTTAAAAAATCCGTACATCTGTGAAAAATTTAGGTAGGACATTAAAAATTTCTCCATGGCTTAAAACAATACAGAGATTAATGTGGATAAAATTAGAACTGTTTTCATTAAGTGGTTTGGACTACAGCTGGCGTCAAAGTTGACGCTCCAACATGAGTATATTTCGCTTTCACCCGATATTTACCATGCTGAACTATCGGTGCAAAAACAAAGTCGGTGCAAGTTATAGTGTTGTCAAAATTTCAGTTAAATATATTGATAATTGACAAAGTTACAGAAGGTTGAACAACGCGTTTTTTGGAAGCAAAATTTTGCTCGGCTTTTTTTTTTGCTACTGAGTGTATGTTATTCAACCGTCTCAAGAGTACTAATAAGGCTCAACCAGACCGGTTGACTTTGTATCACAAGCGCGGAGCAGGGAGGAACCATGGAGCAGATTGTAGGAAGACGGAGCACATGGTTAAGGGTAATTTTACTCGAAATCCCAATATTTGATTTTGCCAAAAGGCTCTGCATTTCGCAAAATTACGTCCAGAAGGTCAATGCAGAGCTGTAATCCGTGCATACAAAGTTCAGAACATTCCAAACAGTAATGGACAGCAGCAAACTGTGTCCAAGATCCTATGAAGCTATGAAGCTCTACACGAATTTGTTGACCAGATACAGTTGCTGAGTGATGGATGACAAAACAGTCTTGACTACCTGCCCACCAACAAATGCCAGGACAGGAGTTATACTCAGGAATAGATAGCTTCAAAGTGTATGATCGTTTTTAAAAGAAAATGTCGAAACTTGCCTCGAAGTACCTCATTTGGCAGGTTATCTGAAAAGTGAAGTAAAACTTTCGTCACAACAGGCACTATCAATACTAAAGTTGACTAGACTGAATGCCTCTATAAATGCTTTTAGTATCAAGTAGTTTCCTGATAACATGAAGCTTCAACCTTCGCTTCGCCTGTTACTTATTTTCAACTAACGTTAAGTTTTTACAGTAGAATATTGAATGTTATCACACTATGTTTATTGTCGTTGCTTTTGTTTCTATTGATATTATTTTTAAGGTAATCCCCGAGCGTATTCCAGGGATAACGCTTTCCCTATTAACACTCCATTACCTGTGACACATATGAGGGGTAGATTTTCCTGTATTTCTCTTAAGTATGCGTAGAACTAACATTCTTGCCCACTCCCCCATAGTTTCAAGACCGTGGCCAGGGTTGATTCTGCCTACTGAACTGTAGATTTAGTCTTCACCGCCGATGATATTGTGCGCTTCAATCGCTCTTTCAAGCAAACTGCCTTTAGTTTACCGGTTGATGTTTGCTTGCTATTGCTGATTGTAGCTGGCAGTGAAGCTACAAACCTATCACGCCAAGGACTAGTGTCTAAATCCCATGCTTGGCGCGTTCTATAAAGCTTCACTTTTAACGCTTCTTACATCATATTAAAGTATGAAATGAAGTATTATACTCTTATGTTTATAGTCTGTTTTTGTCATTTGACAGTACTTTCAACTTGTATTATACCATTTGTGTTGCTTGTGGCGCTTGCACGTCGTTGAATTTTTCCATTGAACGCTTCAATGTTATTCTCTGCGGATTTTAGGATTACCTATTCCGTATCTGTGTGCTGTATTTTACAATTATAAAAGTCAATCAGAACAACTCGATCTAGATCACCAGGATCTAAAACTGCCAGTGGCACCTCGAGTTGAAGCATGCACCAAAAATTGTGAATTTTTTGAAAAACTGCCATATGATTACTTTTTGCTCAAAACGTAAAATGTGATTTGAATTAGGTCATTAAGTTGTTCCGTTTTGTGCCAATTCGAGATATTTTGGCTGTACGTGATTTGGCGTACATGAAACTCATTTATGTGTTCTTGACTAACATTAGCCTAAGATTGTAGTTAGTTTAACCTTTATGTTAACTTAAAGTTTTTTATCAGTGTATGTGTGTGTTTTTTTTTTTTCAAAAAATGTTCAAGTCAAAAGAAAACCATAGATTGTATAGTTATAAGTGTTTCAAAAATTTAGAATTTAAATTTAATGTGTTATGTAAACAATACTTCAAATTCCCACCCTCTTTTCCATCCGTAATTTGTAATTCCTATTAACCTCGAGACGGCTGCGAGTCATTGGTTCTATCTCCTTAACTTTAGTTTTAAGATAAATGATGAAGAAAAATATGAAAATGTGGCTCTGTAAAGTTTATTCGATTGAGCCTGTACAAATAAATGATTAAAAATAAGCGGAAAAAAGCTGTTCCGTTCTGGAGTTATCGCCGAAAACAAGCGGTGTAAAAAAAACCGTGCAAAAAAAAAAAACCTTAATGTATATATCACGCGAGGTGAACTAAAATGATTTCAGTTTTCGACACGAGCTCTCGGCTGGTGGTTCGGACAAGGCTATTTTATGAACATTTCAACCAACCATATGTATTAGTTATATAAATTATATGATACCATTATTACTATAAACCAACACAGTCCTACGTGAACCTTGCGGTTATATTCCTGATATAACCCACCAATATTTTTTTACCGAGAAATTCTAGTCCAAACCCGTTTGCTTAACCTCGTTTCCGATTAGTTTAGTTTATTTGTCAACACGTAAGATGTGTACCCCGATGACCGTTCAATATAATTCTAACTGACACATACAAAGATACTACAAACTTGGCTCCAGAACCTCTTGAAACTATTCTTATTGCATTTACGGCTGCCGTTAAAACCATCGGCCTTGACTAGGAAAATTGATGGGGTCTCTCCAAGGAAGTCGTCGTAATGCGAAGTAGACAAACTTCTTCTGAATAGCTTTTATCCGTAAAATATTTTTTTGGTAGTAGGGGGACCAAACCACTGCTGAATATTCCAGAATTGGGCGCACTATAGAGCAGTACAGCACCTTAAAACAGTACACATCACGGAATTTCTTAGCAAAACGGAACATAAAGCCCAACTGGGAGGAGGCTTTGGAAACAATGTACGTAACAAGATCCTTATAAGTCAGCTTGGAGTCTAACATTACTCCTAATGTCTTTACTGTTGTCTCACGCTTCAGCTCGATACCGAATAGCGAATAGGCATACTGAAAAAGCGAGCGTTTACGGCCAAAAAAATGACTGAGCATTTCGTCACATTCAAAGACATTCGATTTAAGTGGCTCCAGGATCCGAATGCTTCTAGTTGTTGCTGTAAGAATATGGCATCTGTGGTCTTATTTATCACAAAGTAGAGCTTGAGGTCGTCAGCATACGACAGTTTGAGGCATGTCAAGCTGTGATTTACGTCGTTCATGTAGAGTCAAAATACGAAACGTCCGAGGTGGCTGCCTTGAGGGACACCGGATGTGACAGGAAATGGTGTTGAGATGAAGTCACCGATCTTCACGGACGTGTTCCGACCAATCAAATACGAGCGCAGCAAGATCAGGAACCCATTATCGATACCTATCTTAGCATACTTTGACAGTGCAATCTCATGGTTGATTTTGTCAGTGTAGATAGCGTCTATTTGATGTCCTTTTTCGATCTCACGTATGAGAAATGACGTAAAGGTGACTAAATTAGTAGTAATTGATCGTTTGGGCATGAAACCATGTTGTTCCAAGGAGATGCTGTGTGAATAGTTCCAAAACAGAGTATCGAGAACAACCAACTCGATTACCACCATTAATGTAGTTTCCCAGCATCATAATTGATAGAGGCCCTCTCAACCATCGTAGCAAATACAACTGTATCTTTATTTATACCAAACAGCCATTTTCAGGGCCACCAATTATTTTCTAAATGAACAAAAGAAAAGTTTACTCACATAATTACCTACACACTAGCGTTCAAAATAATTTAATCATTTCTCGATAGACTTTCATTAAATCAGTCGGAGATTTTTGTTCGTTAGCTTCAATTTGCTGGATATTTTCGCGACTTTCACAAACATCATTAGTAATTGACTTTAATTTTCTTAACAGACCTTTAACTATCTACAACGCGATAAGGATAATGGTATCCAGCTGGCAGATGACATCAACACAATCATCACTGCCAACACAATCGTTTTCCTTTCGTCATACCAACATTCAAACTAGAGAATCCTTTCTTGGTCAAAATGAGTTTTTGCCAATCATCGAATCTTCTAACATACTTACTTATTTATGCCAATTTCCGGAAAACCTGACGCGGTTGTCACGAGAAGAAAATGTTGGCCACCTACCACTAGTTCAGATCGACGGTGATGAAATCGATGTAGTAGACGAATTCGTGTAACTGGGCTCATTGGTGATCGCCGATAACGACACCAGCAGAGGGATACAAAGGCGCATTATGGCTGGCAATCGTGCCTACTTTGGACTCCGAAGGACGCTAAGATCGAACAAAGTTCGCGAAACTACAAAGTTGACCATTTACAAGACATTAATTAGACCGGTAGTTCTCTACGGCCCCGAAACATGGACATTGCTAGTGGAAGACCACCACACCCTTAGTGTATTTGAACGGAAGGTGCTGTGTACGATCTACGGTGGCGTGTAGATTGAAGACGGAACGTGGAGGAGGCGAATGAACCACGAATTGCATAAGTTGCTGGGAGAACCTCCCATCGTACACATCGCTTGAATCGGTCGACTACGATGGGCTGGGCATGTCATAAGAATGTCAGACGACAGCCACGATAAAATAGTTCTCGAAAACGAACCTACGGGTGCAAGAAGAAGAGGCGCGCAACGAGCAAGGTAGATCGATCAAGTAAAAGGCGATCTGCGGACCCTCCGCAGTCAGCGAGGCTGGCAAGGTGTAGCCATGGACCGACTACAATGGAGACAACTTCTGTGTATAGCAGAAGCCACACCGGGCTTGGTCTGAATGGTAGGGTAAGTTATGCCGATCCAACGTTTCATTAGAATTGTTTTATACACAACCTTACTGATTTTTTGCAAGCCTTTGACAGACAATCGCTTAATCGAATCGATCAATGTCGTCTCGTTTCTAAAACAGGTTATTATTAACATTATTAACATTCATTCGGAAAGGTACGACGTCTTACGCCACCTTTGTGCTCAACACCATTAGGCTGTCCCTTGAACTTTTTCCCTTTTAGCAGCTACTCGCTGATAACTGGCATACTGGCTGTCTATCAGCTGGCTGCCACCAGATCGGCTATCTCCGGTTAGTCATCACGTTGGCTGGTTGCCATCAAGCAAGATGAATATATAACTTCACCACGCTGGATGGTTGCCTATAAAATATTGGTTCCATTGGTTGACTCCGAAATTTTTTCTGGCAACAAGAGCATCTAACGGATGAAACAACTCTCGAAGGTACACCCTTAGCATATGAAATGCTAAGGTACATAATTCTGAAGTCTGTGTTAGGAAAACACACCACTTTTAATATACAAAAAATACTAAGAATATATCACAATTCTTGAGATGGAAATCTCAAAAATCTATCGAGAAATTATTGAATCATTAACGTTCAAACTGTTTCAACTTTTCGTCCCAGTTGACATTTATCAAATTTTCAATTGACAACCTACCCTAGAGGTAGTCTACATAAAAAAGTGACAGAATGTGCATTTGCATTACTTCTACAAGTTCCTAAGGTCATCTGCATGCACCACATTAAAACTCGGAATCCACTTTGCAATCAACAAACCCCGTATACAGTAAACTTGATTAATACCCAATTATTGCCCCAAGTCTGCTAAACCGATTGGCCGTCTGCGATCACCATGAGCAGATGACCAGCCTATAGTATATTCTCTTTTTGTGTGGGTGCAGTCTGCCATGTTTCCAGTTTGAATCACCGAGACCAGATCACTTTTTCGGTATTTTCCCATCAGCGTGTTGGCCGGACTAGACAAATTTGATTGAACATTTTATTACAACATGTGCTTTCCTAAGCTAAACGAATAGGTAATCCCGTGAAAACCAGACTTACTCGTGTCCCACGTTATCCGTTCCCGCTGCCGGTTTGTACGCTACGAGAGACACTAGAACACGGGAGCTCGGATCAGAAACGTGATCATCCGGGCGGGCAGGAAACAGATCGAATAAAAGTCTGTTAGCACCCCACCCGAAGAGTAAACATCCAACGCCGATGACGGCGGCGGGGGTGAAGGTGGTTCGAACATGTACTCCGGGTGGGGTCGGCGACGTGATCTCGATATCGAGGAAGAAAAAACTTTAATGACTACACACACTCGACCTTGATGTAATATTTTATTTATTGCAAACAGCTGGACACCACCTCGCCGTCGTCGGTCATTGGTGATCGTCTGTTCGCCAGACCGTCCATTTCCGATGCGATACGGTATGGAAGGTAACTTTGTATGTTATCCATTTCACTTTCTGCCCCCCACGTCCGAGTATTTGTGTGTGAGACGACTTGTCTGATGAGGCAACTTTTCAGCGGTGAAAGAATTTAAGGTGTGTTTCTGGTTGTATCTATATCATCATCACGATCATCATCGATCGGAGTGATGAACATCAGACGAGGCATCCCACGTGCACTTTATTGGATGCGGTTTCGGTCTGAATGTTTATTCCTACGATACGAGCGAGGAACACGCGCTAATGTCGGCTGTTTTGTGTGAGTTTGAAGTGACTCTAAATGTGTGTTGATTGATATCTGTTGGGTGTTGTTTGGATCCGGAAAAGTGTAAATATTAGCATGAGTGGGATCGATGCTTGATTGGAGATTGGATGGGGAAGGTTTGGAACATATCTCTCAAGCTCAATATTTTGAGAGCTGTTCAGATTGGACCAGAAAGTTGAAAATTTAGACCGTCAGTGTGAGAGAATGTCGCAAAACAAAACCTGTAAATTATTCGCTCATAATCCCATGAGGAATGCTTGGTATCTCAAAGCGACGATCAAATCTTTCAAACCACAGAAATCTCCTGACGACCATCGTCCCCAAAGGAGAGCGAGTGACAGGGCAGCCGCCACCCATCCAACTGACAGCTCGCAATCACCTCGCACCATCAACCGGAAGGGAGATCACCGCATGACTTTCGGCTGTTTATCTTACACTACGGAAAATATATGGCTCTTCGTGATGATGTACGCAACGCAATTGGTTTCTGCACGTCCGAGACCGCTCCGTGGGTGGTTATGTTAGCAACACAGCTCAGCTTCTCCGTAGTGTCGGTGGTGTTCCGCCCGGCATCTTTCTCCGAGGGCGGCAGGGAAATGAGATTCTTTTTCGGGTTTTCCCGAAGCACAGCCAAAACAGCAAGATCATTCGGTTGTTTGGACTTTCATGATCGACTGTGAAGCACGTTCTTAGTTTCGATTCTATTTTCGAACGCTAGAGGCGTTTGTTTTGGGAGTGCGTGGCCAGTGGCATGAAACACATACTATACCTACCCACAGTGGAGGCGCGTGGTTGAGTGTTATGCATTATGGATCAGCTCGTTACGAAATTTGTAAGAAGAGTTGCGCTCCGCTGGAGAACCACACTGCACTATTTCATAGTTCTACGACTAGACGTGTTAAATTGAGCGTTTTACGATGGAAATATTCGATTTAGGCATTCTGCTTGCGATGGTGATTGATGTGGTGCAACATAAATTGTCATAAATTGCGCGATTCTGTTTTGATTTATTCGGAGCAGAATTGATTGGGAGTGAATTCACACGGTCCCAATAGCATATGAAAACCGCAAGCCGATATTGAATTAGAAGCAATTTACTGCTCAAGTGTAAAAAATGATATCAATTTGCCCACCGCTCAAAGTTTCCGTATCGCCACATCCGCGGCAATCTATCATCCAACATTTCGGGCAATCTAGGAGCGGAGTTTCATCAGAAAATGTCGGGCGCTTCTTCCAGCAGCACACAGATGACGGTCAATTAATCATTGTCATGTGCTGTATCGAATTTAGCAATTGACCCAGTTGAGGAACCCCTTCTGCATGTCGGCGAACGAATATTAATAACCCATTTTTCATCCCACGGCCAGTTGTTGGGGCGAATGTCTTTCTAATCAAAACGTGTGATCGCGCATAGATTGATTTGTCACTTGTGGCGCACCAACTGGAAGCAACGGCAATGCCAAGTTCACGTGCATCATGTGTCACGGGCAGGTTCTGTCGAGTCGAGGCCTGTCACTTTCGCTCGCCTCCGCAGTGGACAGTTGGTTGAAGCTAATCGAACGTTCAGTGTGGAGCAAGACGCAATCAAGTCACGGTGTAATGAAAATGCATTGCACCGCGCGATTACCATCAGTAAGGTTAATTGCACGATGGCGCATGCCGGAAACTAGGGTAATGGGTTTCGTCAGCGTGGACAAGAGAGTGAGGCAGAACGGTATGCAAAGGTGTACAGTTTCGGTGACAATTACGATGACAGTGGAACTATAGCCTATCTAGTTAATTGGATTTGAAATTTAATGTATCCTAAAGCAAACCAAATAGTTTTCCCGAAACTGGTATTCTGACGGAACATAAGAATTAATCTTTAAAGCCCTGCCCTTCGGTTCAGAAAGGGGTATGGGCGCGTTCTCTCGAGTCGAGCAGATTACCTGTGTGAATCGACTGCCCCATCAACGTTCAAAAGTGCCTGTACCAAATGGACAGCTTGTTACCTGATGTTCACGTTGTAAAATATTTCTTGTCTTCTATAACCAAACATGATGGAATTGAGTAAGCGAAGTACTCATAGGAAATGATCTCTCACTATTGCATCCGTCGAACCATTCTTGAACGGCCGTTGTGAGAGGTATCACCTCATGAAATTCTCACAAGCGCATAGCGTGTTACCAACCACTAATGCTTTTTTCTGTTCTCTTCCCTATCCTAAGGCCTGAATACGAAAAAAAATGAACCATTATCAGGTCTGCTTATCCACAATAATCCGGAGACACCTTAAAACATGAATAAAACATAAATTTCGCATTATATTTCCGTCGTAGTTGTTTATTTCAGATTCATGGGATGTGTTTAACAATTCGTGAAGACAAAACATAGTTATTCGGTATTTGCATAAAATTTTCGAACTTTGCGCTTAACTCCGTCCATTAGGGTTTGTACAGACTCTTCAGAAATCGTAGAAGCCGTCTTTGTCCAAATTTGCTGGAAGTGTTTGATGTCTTTGATTCCTTGCTTCTTTTCAGAAAGCTTCCGCTTCATCAGAGCCCAATATCTCTCGATTGGTCGTAGCTCTGGGCAATTTGGCGGGTTTGAGGTTTTTGGTACAATGTTCACTTGATTTGCTTGGTACCACTCCATCACAGTTTTGGCATAGTGGCATGATGCCAAATCGGGCCAGAACAAAGGTTTTTCTTTGTGACTTTTGATGAAGGATAGCAATCGCTTCTGCAGACACTCTTTCTGATAGATCTCCTTGTTGATTGTGCCTGTAGTGACGAAAGATTTACTCTTTTTGCCACACGTGCAAATTGCTTGCCACACAAGGTATTTTTTGGGAAATTTCGATGCCTTCTTCGTTCTGAAATGCTCAGCTGTAGCATTTCTGGCCATACCAGAATAAAAAGCCAGCCCTGGAAGCTGCTTGAAATCCTCCAGGACATAAGTTTCATCGTCCATAACAACGCATGAAAACTTCGTCAAATATTCGCAGTACAAACGTCGAGCCCGTGATTTTGCCAAGTTCTGTTTGTCGTTGCGATTTGGAACTGTTTTTACTTTATACGACTTAAGTCCCAAACGTTGTTTTGATTTTTGGACAAAACCAGGCGACATCCCTATTTTACGAGCCACCGTTCGAATGGAGAGATTTGAGTTTTTCGTTAATATCCTTTTCACCTTTCGGTCCATGACAGGATCAGCGCGTCCAATGTTTTTGTCACTTCTCGGTTTCCTCTCCACCGTCAAACGTTCCGAAAACGATTTGAGCACATCGTGAACAGTGGATTTAGGCAAATCCAATGTTTTTGCAAGGTCCCGTATTGACAAGTCAGGATTTGCCGTACGCCCGTACTAAATTCGCTCGCGCACTTGTTTTTCTTTCCTCGCCATCCTAAACATGCAATGAAAACATCAATTATAGTCTTTTTCATCATAGATTCACGGCTATATCACAGTGAAATTCCTACGTGCAATATTTCAAAAGTTACAATTATTCGAAGGTGCCCTGATTAATGTGGATACAGATTTTATTATCCGTGTGTAACTTTTTTGTCCGTGGGTGAAATCCGATGAATGGTCTTGCTATAGCTAGTTTGGAGTGAATTGCCCAAGTAACACTGGAAACATCTTCTTTGACAAGAATACAAAAACTTTGTTGTAAAGAAGTCGTGAGGATGAAATACCAACCATGTCTAGCCTTGAAAAGGTTTTGAGTATGGTTTTCTACACATATTCGGTTCAAACAAGGTACCAGAACAGCGACTACATTTGTGTTCAATATTTGTTCGATCTACTTGAATTTTACTTCTTGAAAACATCGGTGACTGTTTGTCATCATACCACTACGAACTATAATATCTTTACTCACTTTTGAGTAGCCATACTTTTGACTGATTTGAGTCAAACGTACTTAATTGTAGTTTGTTTGGAAATAGCGTGTATGCTAGTTGTTTGTAAATATGTTGATAGGTAGCATTCAAGATGAAATTTAGACATTTTTTTAACATCCCCATGCAATAGTGAAATTATTCAGAATAGATTGTGGATCCAATACAGTGACGGCTGAAAATATGTATAAACCGTTTAATTGAAATATTGGAATAAACGTAAACACTACCTAAAAGTAAAATTGTGGTGCAACTCACTGATTCAAATAGTAGCCGAATTGGGCATAGGAATTTATACAAATGTTACGTAAAGCAATAGTTTGGGAGGTTGTTTAGTGTTTGTTATAAATTGTTACGCTTTATATATGGGGGAGTCTTTTGAGGTGTAGCTACGCACAACATAATAAAAAAAATGTTTTTGTATTTTCCTTCATACTGACGTTAGTCTGTTTAATTTTACCAAAAAAAACGCAGAAAATAAAAATCGAACACATGAAAATCAAATGAGTTACTAATGTTTTTACCCGTACTGTAGCCTTGCACTGTAGGACTGTGAACTTTGAAAATCGCCATGTTGATTTTGGTGGATTTCATGAAGAAATCTCACTCAAATTCATAATTTATTCGTTCGATTCCTCCTACGTGTTTTAATCCAATCAATGGCGCATGTAATTAGGGAAGGTAACACGGATAGTTGCTGCTAACCTGCTAACCTTGAGCCACATATAAAATTTTGGTACAACTTCCACACCTATTTGAAAAAGTAATAAACAATCATCTTTAACGCATTAAATACTATTAGCTACGAAATCCTTTCGCCATTGAAAAATCTTGTTTATATTTTATTAACTTTATTCTTTTTAGTACCGTGCTTACTTTGACAAACATATCATCATGTTATAAGCACGCTGTTTTAAGCATCCATAGAACATAATATTTGTTTTATGGATGTTCTACAGAACATTTGGTATGGCCTAAATGATAATAAAAAATGCCACATTTATTGCGGTTTTTCGGTTATATGTGTGTATGAACTTAAGTTTTTGGTGTTAGAAAAATAAACTTGAGCTTTGTCTAAAAGGTGTATTTTTAACATTAATATGACCAGTTGTGTTACTTTGGTGTTTACATGTACAAAATTTCATAACAATCCGGTCAGTGGCTATTGAGATGTCATCGAAACAAGAAGAAAATCGCCAGGCGCGCAAAACTACGACCATGAGATGGATCGGAAGACAACTGGGAATCACCCAGCCAACTGTGTCTAGGGTGGTAAAATCGATTAAGAGTCCTACAACGACCGAGCGGCGGCTGGAAGTGGAAGCAAATCGAAGACAGCTGACCCTGTGAAGGCCCGGAAGGTGTTGGATTATTTCAAGTGTAATCCGAACCTTTCGATTCGCGACGCGGCTCTGAAGGCAAAGTGTACCGCCTGGTTTGTCCAAGAAAATCCGACTTAAAATAAATATTTGGCGAACACTTTTGTCTGGTGTATTTTTTTCGAGTACAGGCCTTATGACCGCGAGCAATACCAAACATCCTAAAGTCAACTCTTCAAAAGGTAGGGGTAGATACACGGAAACACGAACCCACAGTAACACCGAGACGACACAGCGCAATAAGTAAAGAACGGTATATAACCCTAACCAATTTTACTTTCAGCCAAATTTTCAAACACAAGGTAAGCAATCAAATGACCACACAGAAACAAAAGCGTTCACGAAAATGAAAACGGATCGTGAACTAGTTCACGTTTTCAGGATTTTTACCTAAAAACGTGATTTAGTTCATGATTACGTGATTCAGTTCACGGTGTATTTTTGCTTGTTCTCGAATTCATGACTGCAGTTCACGGATCCGGGCACGGATTTTTTTCCGTGCACTACAAAATATACTGAATATCTACGACCTAATATACAACGGGGAAAGGGCGGGACCACCAGGGCACCCAAGTGAAACGATTTGGATAGGGAGCATGGGACTGCCTCCTCCCTATTGTTAACATTTCTTTTCATCTTTCATCTATTGGGTTTATTCTGTCAATCGAGGGCTCGATTCTAGTGCTGTCTGTGTGAACTTGCTTTTGTAAAGAGATTCTCTTCCCTATATTCGCGGGTTTCACGTAAGTGTCTCTGCTTAATAAACGTTTTTAGGCCTCCATATAGGAGCTTGATGATCACAAAACAACAAAAGAATCCTAATCAAATCGTTTTTCAGATAATCCCACTGCTATGGAAAGTTACTTTGCTACAATAGACGGTAGTATTTCATAATCATCATCATCATTAAGAGATAACGAAAAAGAATATTTTAACATGCCAGAGTTTTCTAAAAAATTCAGTCGCTCTTACAGCTCCATACGATTATCGATCTAGCGATTGTCATCGCAAACCATGCAACACTTTTTTCTTACCACTTCACAGTGGTCAAAAAGTCGTTTTTAACGCTCTTAATTCATAGCTTACTAAATAGTGGAGCTAGAGCAATAGCGTCTTTGGCAAAGTTGCTAGATATGACAAGCTTCATATTTTGACGGCATGACTTTTGTGATCAATCCCCCTAAAAGTGAGATAAAAATTCAACTTTTTTAGGATTTTGAGATAGAGATATGATGTCTTCAGCAAAATTGTAGGAAAAGTCAATACAAACAACTTTGCTGAAGACACAAAAATTGTATGTTTCACCCAATTGGAGATAGAAAGCGTTTTATAAGAACTAACCTCCAAAAACACATTTTTCACTGAAACATTTTGTTTTTAATTTTAAGGACAATATAATGTTCTACAAAGTTATTTGCAACATCTAAATACAAAACTTTTTAGAACATACTATACCTGCATTATTTCAGTGAGATGAGTTATTGAACTTTTTTCCGTTTTTTTCGTCGTATTTTCGAAGGCTGTACCACACTTAGGAGCAGGTAGGAGCAGATAGACTTGGCTGCATCTAATAGTACATTAAATGAGCTTTCAAGTGGCGCTTAGTTTGTCCGTCCACAACCGTCTGCTGGGAAGTTATGCTCGAAACAAATTTCAATGGTTTTAGTATATTTCATTATTCAAACAGTATAAAAAATTGCGTTGTCATGGTAACCACACCTTCAAACTCATTAATTTTAGCATAATTGTACATTTTGTTTTTGTCAATATTTTTATTCATTATATGTTACTATAATTAACCCGATTTTCATTTCAATTATTATTAATTATTAATTAAACATTTGTTTTCGAAGCCGTTTTTAATTGCAACCACGTGTTTTGTTAGCAGCTGCTTATCATCGCCAGACAATGGATGCTCATGCTTTTTGGGCAAACCACAAATGCTTGTAATCAATGGATCTTATGATACAAGAAACCATTTCAGGAGATTGCAATTCATATCCTTTTTGATGGTTTTTATTCAGGTGTTATATATTCAGAGCCAAACCAACCGAAATGAATAACACCGACAAAGTGCATGAACGTGCAGTAAATGAGACGACTTTCGAATTATATACATGTCATGTGTGGATTCGACGATTCGAATATTTTTTACATGTGGCGTATCGACTTCAAATACAGAACTGGCAAACTTGCTTAGAAGACAGAATAAAGCAGCTGCACGAAAAAAGGATATCTAGGATTGCTGGTCAGTTTATACCATTGGTATATCAGTTATCGTTCATAAAGTATTGAAACATGTATCGGCCGTGATTAATCATTTCTTTGTTCAAATCGGTCAACTGTCTGAAGAAGCTCAAGAAGCAAGAAGGTTGGAAGAGGTATTTGCATTTTATACTGATACCGAAGAATAAATTTATTTTTTTAGCAGACATCGAGAGTTCAATAAGTAATCTCTAATATCATCAAATCCATTGATTACAAGCATTCGTGGTTGGCCCAAAAAGCATGAGCATCCATTGTCTGGCGATGATAAGCAGCTGCTAACAAAAGACGCGGTTGCAATTAAAAACGGCATCGAAGACAAATGAATAATTAATAATTAATAATAATTGAAATGAAAATCGGGTTAATTATAGTTACATATAATGAATAAAAATATTGACAAAACCAAAATGTACAATTATGCTAAAATTAATGAGTTTGAAGGTGTGGTTACCATGACAACGCAATTTTTTATACTGTTTGAATAATGAAATATACTAAAACCATTGAAATTTGTTTCGAGCATAACTTCCTAGCAGACGGTTGTGGACGGACAAACTAAGCGTTACTTGAAAGCTCTTTTAATGTACTATTAGATGCAGCAAACTCTATCTCTACCTGCTCCTATGTGTGGTACAGCCTTCGAAAACACAACGAAAAAACGGAAAAAAGGTCAATAACTCATCTCACTGATAAAATAGGTATAGTATGTTCTGGAAAGTTTTGTGTTTTGATATTACAAATAACTTTGTAGAATATTATATTGTCCTTAAAATTAAAAAAAAAAATGTTCCGGTGAAAAATGTGTTTTTGGAGGTTAGTTCTTAAAAAACGCTTTCTATCTCCAATTGGGTGAAACATACAATTTTTGTGTCTTCAGCAAAGTTGTTTGTATTGACTTTTCCTACAATTTTGCTGAAGGCATCATATCTCTATCTCAAAATTCTGAAAAAGTTGAATTTTTATCTCACCTTTAGGGGGATTGATCACAAAAGTCATACCGTCAAAATATGAAGCTTGTCATATCTAGCAACTTTGCCAAAAACACCATTGCTCTAGCTCCACTATTTAGGAAGCTATGAATTAAGAGCGTTAAAATCGACTTTTTGACCACTGTGCACTTCTGACACTCACGAGCAAACATGGGAAAATACACTCACACACCCGAGCACCACCGAAACGAAACAACAATCCTCGACTGCTAACAGGGCACTATGGTACGAATGGACAAATTTTGCGACAAAAATCGATAACTCGCAACCATTAACTTTAGACAGATGATGTATTTAGGAGATTTATTTAAAAAATTAAGATCAATCTTTAGGTTTGGATGGTGAGTAGGGTGGTCCTTTAATGTTCGTAATAAAAATTTCAACTTTTTATTTAACTTCTATCTCATCTAAGTATCGTTTTATAATAGTTTTTCTAACTTTCCTTAGGGTGGGACTATAAAAAAAAACAGGTTTTTTGCTGTAACTTTTTTATTTTAATTTGAATACGAAAACATTTCAGAGATGACTTTTAGGGTATAAAATGACGCACATTTTGAAGATACAAGATAGTTGCTTAATATTATAGAAAAAAAGTAATAGTGGTTGAAGTGTAAAAAAACACGTTTTTGCAATATATCTTATTCCTGTGTATGTGTATATTTTTATATTAATCTTACAAAAATGTATTTTTTTTACACTTCAACCCCTACAACTTTTTTTCTATGATAACTAGCAACTGTCTTAAATTTTCAAAATGTGCGTCATTTTATACTCTAAAAGTCATCTCTGAAGTGTATTCGAATTCAAATTAAAATAAAAAAAGTTACTGCATAAGAACTGTTTTTTTAAGTTCCACCCTAAAGAAAGTTAGAAAAACTATTATAAAGCGATACTTAGATGAGATAGAAGTTAAATTTCTTCAGCAAAGTTTCATTAAATTAAAATATCTACAATTCTGTACATGCAAAAAATCCTCTTGAGTATAAGAATAAAAAGTTGATATTTTTATTACGAACATTAAAGGACCACCCTACTCACCATCCAAACCAAAAGATATTTCTTAATTTTTTAAATAAATCTCCTGTATACATCATCTGTCTAAAGTTAATAGTTTGCGAGTTATCGATTTTTGTCGCGAAATTTGTCCATTCGTATCATAGTGCAGAGTAGCGAAACACGAAAATGAAAACTGTAGAAAGAATAAACGAGGAAAACAGATGGAAACGAAACAAATCTAGAACTAGGCGTTATCCGAATGAACGCGTTGCCAATAAACGCAACAGCGAACCAGATTAATTTAGGTTAACTTAGTGAATTCAATCAGCAGGACTGGCAACACGGTTTATAATAACAGTTTATGTTTATATGGTGCAATATACACTAAGGTTTTTTTTACACGGTCTTTTTTTGCGCGTTTTTTTTGCACGGCTTCCAGAATCACCACGGTTTTTTTTTTGGCACGGTTTATCCGGCCCTTGTAAAAAGACCGTGCTAATTCCGAAATCCGTGTTAAAAAAAACTGCGTAAATATGCTGATTCTTTTACAATGAAAAACATTTAGAAGATTTTCCAAACAGTAGAATGGATAGCACAACCAGTTACAAGAGGCAAGCGAGGGCCCCAGGGCCAAAACACAAAATAAGACCGACCATGATGGCTTATCTCGAGACCCTTAATATCTGCAAAGGTGCGGTCTCGAGCAAAGTTGTTCAGAAGGTCAAGGGCCTTCGACAGGTGAACCATGTTGTTTGGAATTTCACCGCTACGTGGCGCTAGCAAGCATGCAAAATTGAGCATTTTTAACTTGTTGATGTTATTATGATTAAGTGGATAATTCTAGTGGTCGCAAAGTAGTTCTGCAGGTCAAGGGCATTCAAGAGATCGGCCGTTCTGTTCGGAATCCTCCCGCTATGTGAAGCTATGTGAATAGTTAGCATGCAACATTAAATATTTTCAACTTGGTCTATCTCGTGATTCTGATAAGATAGAAAGTTATAGTTTTCGGAAAAGTTGTTCAGAAGATCAAGGGCATTCAACAGATGGACCGTTTCGTTTGGAATTCCTTCGCTATGTGGCGCTAGTGAGCATGCAAAATTGAATATTTTCAACTTATTCTTTCTCTTGAATCTGATAAGATAGAAAGTTCAGGTTTCTTGGCAAAATTGATCAGAAGGTTAAGGGTGAACCGATTCATTCCGAATTCCACCGCTACGTTGCGCTAGTAAGCATGCGAAATTGAGCATTTTAAAATTGTTCTACTGTTTCTGTGTGGGGATTAGTATGTGTAAGTATGTGTGAATATAGGTGTGTGTATGTATGGTCGTATGTGTGTATGTTTGAGAGTGTGCTTGTGTTTTTAAACCGTGTATGTGTTCATGTGTAGGTTCGTATAAATGAACGTGTAAGTGAGTGTATGTATGTATGATTTTAAATGTGTTTATATGAGTGTATGTGTGAATATTCAAGTGTGTTTGTGTGGATGTAGTAATTTGTTTTAATAAGTATGCATTTACCTATGTGTTCTTGTGTATGTTTGTATGTGTGTATGCGTGTATGTGTGAATGCGTGTATGTTAGAATATACGTATGATTTTTTGTGTGTATGTATGTATGCATGTGTGTATGTATATATGTGCGCATATGTACATACATATACAGAACAGCAGTGTGACGCGATCCTTTAAGGCTTTGAACCCAGATGCCGTACGTTCAGTTGAAGCTATGTAACTTCTACAAGGCATCTTTTTCCAAAATAGACCAGTTTCATCGGCGTTGAAGACTTGGTCTGCATGGTATGCACCATCCTCAATAATTTTAATCAGTTTTTGATAGGTATTCAATAGCTGCAGCTGTATCTGCTGATGCACATTCTCCTTTGATTTTTAAATTTCACATGTTGTTTTTATGTATGAACTGATATAACCATCCTTTGTTCAACCATATCTTATCAGAATCATGAAATAGAATAAATTGAAAATGCTCAATTTTGCATGCTTACTAGCGCCACGTAGCGGGGGAATTCCAAACAGAACGGTCCATCTGTTGAACACGGAGAAAAAGTATAATTTAATCATCATATTTCATCTACAATTAACTATATTTTTGCATTGATTTTTCGATAACCGATGTGCATGATTGTTTACAATGGTTATATCGAAAAAAAATATTGCTAATATTGTTGAACCAATTGAATAACTATAGTTGGTTTGAATATGCTTGGGGCAGTCCAATTTTTATTTTGAACAAGATTTTTGGTTTCAAAATAATTTGAATGAGAATGCAATTAAATTCGTTACATAATTTAGGATTGATTTATGATTTTGTTTTATATTTTTATGGCTTCAATAATAGTACTGTTTTAATCTTTTACATTCGAAGAAAAATCTTCTCATTTATATTATGTATATATGATGTAAATTAGATTCACAGCCTGTTTACTAAACTATAATTCATCGTTATGTTTTAAATTCATTGATTCTATCTGGAAAATGCTCCTTAGTAGTTGAGAGTATGACTTGAAGCCTTCCCGGACACGAATCCCCTGCACGGTACTGCGTGCGGCGCGAAACTTTTTGGCCAAATCGCAGTCTGAGATGTTGGGGGTTTGCCTTAATGTTCTTGATGACTTTGTTCCGCAGTTGACGGTTGACAGTACCCGCCAGGCGCTTGTTTTGAGGCTTGCGATCCGTCGACAATGTTTCTCTGTACTTTTTCAAAACACGCCACACGGAATTTCTTGGAAAACCCAACACTTTAGCAAGTTTTGACCCAGACCACGAAGGGTTTTCCAAATGATTGCGCACAATTGTTTTTCTTCTTACTTCTTCCATTTTGTATTTCTCTGAAACACGTTCGAACTGCCCCGCGAAAAATAAAACTTAATCCTTGTTTTGACGACGCTTCACAATTCTAATTTTATAATTTTATAATAATTTTTCAATAGTAAAATATTTGAAATTAATAGTTTTCAATATTAGAATCGACGAAGTGAATGTCCAGATCGATTGAAGAAATCTGGAGATCAATCTTAAAAGGACTGAGTTATTTGCATTCAAAATCTAACCATATTTCGCGACGATTTCACTTTTCGCACTCGCAACGTGTACCCCACTATTGAAAGCAAAGGCATAGTCCTACGTCGAAAAGCAATCTTCCATTCCACAAAGCACACAAAGGCACTGGAAAATGTTGGCCAGATTTAGCAGTTACTACAGTCGAGAGACACTTCACACCCAATCGAGAAATATTGGGCAATAGTCAAGCGGAAACTGAAAAGACTGGAAATGTGACTCGGGATGCTACAGGGACGAACAGATTGTGGAATAAAATGCCTGTTGGTATTTTTTTTTCCAGGAAGTGCATTGAGTAACGTTTATTTTGACTGCTTAACTGTTTTATTTCAGCATAATAATCACGAGACGGAGCTATTTTCTTGCGTCCAAATATAAAGAGAGTCGAGCTTTTCATTGTTCAGACTAGATTTGTATTTTACTATACACATAAACAGTTCACTACGTAATACCAAATAAACGGTATGAAAATGCTTTGACTTTTTAAAAATCACAGCTTTTTTAATAGAGAATTTTACATTAAATTGTGAAAATAAATTGAATTGGGCATGATTGCAATTTAAGTTAGATTTTTAGGAAATTATAAACAACTAACACTTGAGAAGTATGACCGATGCAAGATTCAATTAATGTTTTTCTCGTTTTTATTTCATAAACTGTAGGCAAAATCTTAAACTTTCACTTTTTTTAAACACTTTTTTGAGCGTATTAAAATCTTAAGGTAAATGTCATTGAAGTAAGCCAAAAAATAAGAAATTGTTTATAATTTCCAGATTCGCATAACTTTGATTCATTGGAAGTGGATCAAAACTATTTCCTGAAGACAAATGTTAACGCTCAAATATTAATGCAGATAAGAAATTATTCTGTTAAAAACAAATAGCCTTCTTATAAAATAGAATGCAGTTTGTAACAACGTTGATGAAGATCTCCAAACAAGCAAATTCAAACGAGAATCACAATTTCTATGGCTTGTAAACGTCACTTATTTGTCTTACACTATCACGGGAAAGTTTATTCCTTTAAGAGCATTATCTTTTCCAGTAGCTGTTTGAAAATCTTCCGGGTTTTGTTGGAACTCGCGACAACAACTAATCGCCAACTGATAACAGTAGTTTATTCAAATGCATTAGAAACCTAACCAGAGTACTTTTGTCACATCTAACACTCCACAATACCTTTATCGAAAATTCTCGTCATAGGCTTAAAGCATGCAAATTTATCAGCTTGTACCTACAACATATTTAAAATAAAAGAACCACTTGGACTAATGCCCTCCCTCTAACAAGATAGCGTCTTCCCGATAAGTAGCGGACAGCTGAAATCGCTGAAACAGCTCAAAACATGGAAGCAAATCACACTTACGAAACCACTTGATGCGTCCCTGCTCGGCGGGCGTTCGATGGCTGCGGATCGGGGTGGTGATGAGATTTTCCGGACGGATTGTTAATAAATTACTTTCATTATCTGCCTGCACACACACCCTCTTCAGAAGTGGCCGCGCGCTGATGGGGTTAAACAAAATCTTTCACACCACTTACACCTCCTGTTTCGCTTTTTCACACCACTGACTGACTGGTGAGCACACTTCGGTACTTTTCGTTTCTTCGATTTCCAGACTGAATCCAGCCAACGTTGTTGAATCGGTGCTTGAAAGCGTTCAAAATGTTATAAACAACTCAGTGAATCACAGATTTTTCACCCGCGGTAGTAAACGAGAACCAGAAATCGATTCCAAACGAGTGATCTCCCAGGAAATGAACAACTTATGCCACACAGCCTCACGCGGTTTCGTAAGATCTAAGATCTTTGCAGTCAGGGAAAATTCCCTGTACACAAATTCCAACACTTTGTCTTGACGGCTTGGGTGGACACTGGACGATGCTTCCGCTGCAGTAAATCACTTTCCCCGTATAGAAGAAGAAAATCCGATCCCTTTGTCCACGCAATGGCCCTTAGTAACTTATTCTTACGATGCAAGACAAGAAAAGCGCGACGCGAGTTACGAACCGAACCGCGGCTGCGTTCAAACTAAACCGTCTGTCTCTAGTCGTTGTCGTCGAAAGCGCTGTTGTAGAACCGAGGGGTTGAGCGCAAATGTGCTCGCTCTCACCGATCAACGCAACGCATCATATACAGAAGCACAGCGGCGAATGAGCATGCGAGTGAGTAAATGGATGCTCTTTCCGTTCAAAATTCATCCTGCTGGGAAAGTATGAACCTTACCTTCTGCTCGAATTCAAGTAACAACAAACAAATGATTTCCACTAGGCGTCGAGTCAAACAAAGTGGATGAACTCGCCCTTCACCTGTAACTTTTTACTTTTTACTTGTTAGCCAGCAGCAGGTTTGGAGCGTACGTTTACTTCGAGCATATGGGAAACGTTCGAAGTCGTCTTCTTTATTTGAATGCGTTTGCGCAACAAATGGCGTTTTGACTTTTTCCGGTATGCAGACTGCAAATCGATTTGACACGAAGGCACAGCTAATTACGGTAATTGGTTCGTGCTTTTAAATGCTGATTTTAGAAGAGCACGATTGTAAAATTCCATTAATTGATTTAGTAAAAAAAAATGGAAAAATGGAATGGAAAAATGGAAGATACTAATTTTTCTTCTAATTTCTAGTTAAAAAAAATATTCGAACAGTAAAAATGTAATTTTCTCCACTGCATTCAAAATAGTAGGAGTTTGTGCAACAAGTTGCGATAAGAAAAAAAATTCAGCACGAGTCGCACATTTATCCAACGAAGTGCAGTGGGTTCTTTTTAGACTTTCAAATCTGCCGGAAAAGATGAAAATTTTCCAGCTTTACCTCCCACCAAGGAAACGGTGCGCTGTTCTCAAATTCATTGGAGCATTTCCAGCTTAAAAAATATATTGATTTTGTCTCGACAAGTTTTCGGTTTTAGTGAAATTTTGTCCATATGTAAATTTATACCCAAGGTAACATTAAAAAAAAAACCTGGACTAATTTCCTATAATGGCTTATGAAAAATATGATGTTTTTTGTTTTTAAATCATAACATGTAAACGATTACAAAATTTGGAAGAAGAAGTTGTAGGTCGCTAAGTGTTCTTTGAGAAAAAAAATACACTGAAACTAAAAGAATGCAAATTCATGCTAAAAATAACATAAAACATTGATTTTTTTTGGAACCCTCCCTTAAATTAAAAAAAAGAATATCTTAAAATCAGGCAAAAAGACCGTCTTAAGTCACTTCTTTAATTTTTTAAATTTTTGTTTTTATTTTTTTATAGATTTTTTGAATTTTGTAAAATAGCGTATCTAATAATATAATTGTACCAAAAATAGACTCTACATATTTATTTTGATAAAAAAGAATATTAAAACTTTTTCGTAAACCCAGCCGTTCTGAAGTTCTTGCGAAATTCATGAAAAGGAAATTTTGTTGTAACAATATTTTCAGCTATTTTCAAATGTTAGTCGCGACTTCTTTTTTTTTGCCGAAACGGTTCATACCTTCATCGGGATTTTTAAGCCTCTCCTTGAGAAGACCCCAGACAGTTAAATTTATACCCGCGCATGGCACAAATTTCTTATAGGTACATTTCAATACAATGGAATCTGACATACATTTGAAATGAAGATAGGTACAAAGTCAACAAAGTGCTATGTATTGGGAAGTTCTTCATCTTTTCAATTATCTTTCAAAAGTAAAAAGCTCCCAACAAAAACCACTCAACAGCTTAAAGTAAATCACTTGTTATGTGATCTCACTATATATATGGAACAATTTCTGAACGATGCACAATTTAGCACAGACTTATGCCATCTTCGCGCGTGCATGAATTGTTACGATACGTCAGATCAGAAACAGCAATTTTAGGAAAAATCTGGAAGAATGAAATTACAGAAGTGTCATTTGAACAGCGGATAACGACTGATAGGTGTTATATTGAATTAAAGACTTTACCATCAGAGAGAGTTTGCTTCCTTTTTTATGAAAAGATTGATAAATTAATATATCAAGACTACATAAAAAATAGCGAATGAAATTTTTAAAAAACATAAGGAAACATGCAGAAGAGGATGAAATCATAGTTATTTGTGATTTTTCTAAAACTACACATTTGTTCTTCAAGATTAAGTGCAAAGTTATCTGTTGGAATAATGCTCAATGTACAATACATCCATTTGTAGCATATTACAAAGAAAACACATTTTACAAACACATAAGTTTTAGTGATCTTTTCTAATGCTTTAAAGCATGACATCAGTTGTCTCGAGTATTTTAAATCACAAATGTACATTAAAATTATTGTTATGTCAGACGGAGCGCGTCATAGCTAAAAAAATAAAAAATAGAATTGCTAGTCTTTAGTGATAGACATAATATTAGAAATTGATGGCATTTTTTGCAACTTCACACGACAAGAGTCGCTTGTGATGCGATCGGAGGTACTCTAAAGAGAATGGCAA